>OY720463.1:12726944-12776944 GCA_963082715.1 Harpalus rubripes
AAATACAATTTTTCCCATAAAAGATAACATTGGTTTCATTGCCGCTGTTCTCCCAAGCATATGATTGGTACATTCTGAGTATGCGCATTGAGATAGTAATACGGTCTATTTGCAACGATAGACAGAGATAGCCGTTAAATTGAAAAGGTCCATTAATGTATTAATTGTTGTAATCAATCCTTGTTATTATTGTAATGAATTATAATTAAAAAGAAAATAATTTTCATTGTATACCGTTCTTTTATTTCTAATTTAAAGTCCATAAACGGTGATCGGATTATAATAATGAGGGCATAATGAGCTAGTATGCCTTCATATAATGCCCCGGTTGTTATAGATGATTATATACTCCGTATCCTAGCAATAAACAGCTCATAATACTTTAGTAAGGCAAAAAATAATTTTATTACCAAAATATGTAATGTGAGCGTGTAAAGGAAAAGGTAATCCCCGTACATTAAAATTAAAACCCATTCATTTCACTAAATAAACTTTATTTGCTTCCCAATATAATAATGTACCTCACTCTCTGTCACGTCTTGACAGAAAATGTCCCCTTTCAACAAAAATATCTTATTATTCGTTACCTAGTTACCTAATACCTTAACTTGTATAATAATTTGTAATTGTTTAGTTAAAGATAATTAATTAGATTCTATAATGCAGCTCTCAGTCGGCCATCCTGCGTTTCTTCACGTCCTCGGAAAGAACATGCTTTTCCTGCAACAATTAACAACAGGAATTATTATCGTCACATTTTATATTCATACAATATGTTGGTATGGGCTGCGTCAACAACGTTTGCGACGGCTCCGCCTAAACTCAGATCTTTTCTGAGTGTTAGTCTTGGTAGCGCCTTTAACATTTGAATTTACATGTAATTCACTGTTCTCATAATTTTCATTATTACTGTCACAGTTTGACATTGCTCTTGAGGCGTTTGCCAGAATATCATCGTTTGACAATGTATTCGAGACATTTGTCTCAGAAATATCATTGCAGTAGTTAGTTATCACCGTTTGATAACACGTTAGAGACACTTGTCCCTTCTTCGTGTATGTCATCGTTTGACAACGTGTTCGAGATACTTGTCTCGCTATCTGATGAATTCGAGTCTACTTCGTTCGTTAGTAGAAAAACGTTTCATTTGGTCAATGGCGCAGACACACCTGTATATGGTTTCTGCGATCGGTAACTACCTTTTATATCGCGTATTACATACCTATCATGTGGAAGAATACGTATGATTTCGTATGGGCCTGAATATTTGGCGAGAAGCTTTCTGCTCGCACCGTCATTGGTAACTTTGTTCTTCTTAATTAGTACGTGTTCGCCAACTTGCATCATAACGCATCTTTTGTTGCGCTTGGGTAGCAACTATTTGACTAGCTGTTTTACTTCGTACCGTTTGCACATCTAGTCTTGTATTATCGTTATCAACAACACCTTTTGGTTCATACCCAAACATGAGCTTGAAAGGGGTTGAATTTGTGGATTTATGAATTGTATTGTTAATTCCCCATCTAACTGCGTTTAATGTTTCATCCCACCGCGTGTCATACAAATTTGATGATGCTATGGACGCTGTTATAGTTTTATTTACGCGTTCCATCTGCCCATTATCTCTTGGTGTAGCTGTGGCATTCATAACTCTTTTTATTCCTAACTTTAAACAAAACGACTCGAAACTTTTACTAGTAAATGCTGACCCGCGATCGCATATTAATCGCCTGGGTGTACCAAAAATATTAATTATTTCATTAAGGATGTTGGGGTGAGACTCCAAATTCCCCAACTATTTTTATTTGATCAGAGAAGGACAATATTTGGTGTAGTTTCTACTCGATTTATTAATACAAAATAAACAAACAATAATTAATTAAATAAAAGATCAAAAGCATATTCTTGAAGAAGTCGGAGTTCTGGCATTTCTTTGTAGGCGGCTCGAACCAGCTGCAACTGTGGACCGTGGGTCCGCAGGATGAACCCGGCTTCTGTCAATGGTGTAGTACTATTTCTTCGGAAGTGATACGACTCGAAGGATGTAGGTATTGGAATCAGCTCATCAGTTCGTTGGAAAAGCTGAGGCTGCAGCCGACGGTCCAGTAGATGTAGACGGTTTCTGTCGATGGCCCGGAGACAGGATCTCGAAGGAGAAATTCTCTTCAGTTTGTAGGCCTCCTGGCCTGGTTGCTTTTTCTGCTGAGTTAGTGCACTCAAAGGCAACCGCCGAGCAGTCTGGAGAAATCTAGGTCGACCTCCGGATGATGGAGAGGTGCACACCTCGATGGAAGATCGGGCCGTGAAGACCGACTCGGAAAGACTTGCGGACTTGATGATCTTACGTTGTCGGTGTCGGACTTGGCTCCTCCTTCGTCCTCTTGAATTTGCCGTGGTGAAGGCTGTTGGACCAAGAATTTGGTTCGCTAGATAAGATCTAGCCTGGTAACCTGTGGGCAGGTGGTAAAAATGTGACTATCAGCTTTCCTGGCTTTTGCTGTTACAGTCTTGGCTGGAAGCTCGTCCCTCAATAATTAAACCATGGGAGTCGCACTCGGAGCACAGACCATCTACACTATCAGACTTGCCAACTCTATAGTAAATATAAAAACGCAGTTCGCAGCGCCTCTGGTTTTGCAAGGCTAAACTAAACTAAAAAGCGGGAAAATTGAATGCATGTTTCAAATAATTCAAATTTGAAATTCTGTCATATTCTGTAACACAATGTTTAATTTTTATATATCGATAACAATTTTGACAAGTGAAATTTTTAAATAGTTTTATCAGATATTTTTTGTTGTAGAAAAAATTATCGATAGATAAAAATTAAACTTCTGTGTTACAGAATATATTAATCATTTTATATAGAAGATCTGAAAATAATAAATAAAAAAACATTATTTTTCTACTTCTATGCTTTAATATACTTATTAAATATGTTATCCCTACTTGAATGACACTCATTATGATATAGATTTTCATTTCGATACAGATTATGATAAAGATTTAGTTATCATTTCGATACTCGTGGCAAAGAATTATTATTTTTGATATTATCAAAGGACATCAACTTTTCTGCGATTACACTTTTCAGATAAAATCCTGCCCCGTTTTTGGCTTAGTTTTAAAAGTATTTCTGCAGTCTGCAGACGATTCTATAATTTCTGTTTCTTCGGCGCCACTCTGTTCACGCCAAGTTGATGTAGATCAATATGACCTGGAAAAAAATCAATGTTTAAGAACTTGATCTTAAAAGAACATTAATTATTTTAATTCATAAAAGAAACATACCAGCAGCAAAACGTTTTTGTCTCTTCGGTGTCACCAATGCAATATTTCCAGTATTATCGGAAGGAAATTCAATAACTGATATGCTTGTCTTCGGTGTTTCTAGATCAGCAACTGAAAAGACAAAAAAAAATATTAGATAACAATTTAAAATAACTTTCAAAACTCATAATTAACCGTATGTTAAGTGCAAATTAAATTTTTTTTAAAATAAAGACGTACCAAAAACAGAAGCAGTAGCATCACCAGCAGAACGTTTACGTGTTGTCGGGGTCCCTTCGATATCAGGCAAATTATCAGCAAGAACTTTAAATACCGGTTCCTCTACCTCCATCATTTCTGAGGCAGCAACTAAAAAAATAATAAATTATTAGTTATTTTCGAAATAGTTTTAATGAAGAAATAAAACTCTCATAGAAATACGAAAATAGCAAAATTGAATAATCTTATGTAAAGAAATATTTCGTATTTTGGCAGTTACGCATTACTTAACATATAATTTCAAAGCAATTTTAGTATAAATGAAAATCTTACCAGAACTAAAAACGTCCACAGATATTTGACGATGATTCAAATCCGGTGTCCGAAATAGCTTATCTGTAAAATGAAATCGACAATAACGGAATCCTCCATCTAATATTTGCTGGTATGAGAATTGCAGATTGCAGTAGATCAAGATGACCCTTCCGTAGGATCCAGTCGCGCCGTACGTTTTCCACTCTTGGGAAACAAAATATGTACCCTTATTCCTCGACAGGGAGACTGTACGTAATACACTTATAATAGACACATTTTAGTTTCTGTGAAAATAATATATTATTTTAATATAACAATAAATAGTCCAGTCAATAATGGGATTGTAGAATGCATGGAGGGTGTCACCATTTTTGACTTCAGGGTTTTGTTAGGAGTCGTTAGGAGGTAAACATACTAAAAGTCCCCGGCATAGGAGGTGCGCGGTGTGAAGGGAGGGACCGAGAAGGTATCTATTTTTGGTTTTATGCTTATATCTTGAAGACGGTACGTCTTACCAAAAATGTCGTTATATACAAAATGAATGCCGATAAAATATCCTACATTTTTGCATTTTTACGTTTTTTTCTAGCTTCTACCGTTTATGAGATATCCGCTGTCAAAAAAATGCATTTTGCCCCACGTTTTTCGTTGAACTTTTCTCTTTAGCACCTCATCTCTTCGGTTCACAGAAAATTGTCCAGAAAGTAGAAGATTAAATTTCCTTCAAAATGGTATTTATATTTTATATATTATCTTTAACCGATCAAAAGTTATGGCAATTTGAAATTATTGGGTAAATTTTGAGATTCCGCTGGAAAGCTGTGCACATTGCACAATTCCGTTATTTAATAGCTAAAACTTTTTGTTTATGGTATTATATTGTGTGTTTAGTCTATGAAACCTGGGAATATGGTAATGATAAGGTAAACAATTGATTTAAATGCGTGTATTTTAAATCAATCTTATAACTGTTAGGTATGAAAATATATATGTCATTATTTATAATTACATTATTAAACGTATTATTTAACCAATAAAATCTGAAGAAATTGAAACCACTAAACGAATTGTATTCAATAATAATAAAATAATTAAGATAAAAGGAAGCTGAGTATGCTGCGCTCAAAATTTCTCAAATTTTGAAAGTAAAAACTCAAAATTCTGAAATTTGATCTGTTGAATAATATATTAAGTACTTTTAATACACCAAACAGTTCTTCTATATCTATTCTAAGTATTTTAATAAATAAAGAAATAAATTGTAAATAAACTTGAAATTATAGTTCAGTCGTATCCATGGTTTAATTTAATCAAAAAACTAGGGCCTACAATTTTACAAGACAATACAGCTGTGAATATATAAATTAAATTGTATTCCAATTTAAAAAAAAAATCGTGATTAGCCATTTTCTTTATTCTAATCAAGGTTTCTTTGTTATAATTATATAAGTATTCCTTTATTGTAATCAAACCAAATTCATGTTTTTTTTTTTTTTAAGAAAAACTGAGGGGCTGTAATCAGTCGGACATATATTCAGTAAATTATATACATAGGTATATTCTTGATACACATATATGTTCATATGCAATGATTAAACTAAAAACATACAGTAACGAAACAATTATTATAATAATTTTTCTGCGTAATTAGTCGTTTTCTTAATCAGGGAGACACATATTCACTATTATCTCCAGCCATATGATACACATTAGATATGTACATTTGCCAGGATTAAATTATAGTTTTATAAAAACATACAACTGTTATAATCAGTTGTGTGTAATATTAGTCACTTTCATTATTGAAATAAATTTTTTTTTTATTGTGAAACATATATTTTGTAACAGTTATTTCGTAGATTTAAAATTAAAAAGTTTGTCTTTTGGGAATTACAGGCCCTAGGTAAATCCAATAGTTTCCTTGGCCTAAATTAGGTCCTGGTCTTATCTCAAATTTGACAAAATTGCACTGAAGTTTCCTTTCTTATCAGTCATATGTAATTCGTGCTTCTTTCTTCACCTAACATTTTTTTAAAATTAATGATTAATTAAACCAATAATATCTACGTTATTTTACCGTAATTTCAACAGTATAAAATATTTTAATGTGCTCTACTGCCAAGAGCTCCTGAAGTTTCTCTTAAAACAGCACATTAATTTTCACGACTTATTTTCAATAATTTTCTTGACTAGAAACTTCATAGCTTTCCACTAATTTTTTACCTTTACGTTTACTTTTATTTCGAAAAACATTCAAGTTTACAGCTTTAAAACCACAAGTAATTGTAGTTGACATTTTCCGGGCTTTGACAATGATCAGCTCAAAGATGCTTATCGATTCCAGTAGTCGGCGCTGCCGTCGTTCAAAAAGGTACGGTACAAGCGTATACTATGACGTATAATATTCATATATAACAGCAAAAACTCAAAATAAAATTGTAAATTGTATCACTTTATCGAAATGTCAAAATTTATTAGGTACCCAAAAATGCCAAAGTAGCCGATAGAGGCGCTGGCGCTCAAAATGTGCACATCGCCTACAGGCGATGGAAAATCAAAGCCAGTAGATATACTAAAGTACCGCCATGGCGGCCATCTTGGCTTTAAAAAGCCACAATAACTATTTTTTCCGCCGGTAGAGGCGCTTTTATTTGTATTTGTGTTATTGCAGGGTTCTGTAATGTTGGCAATGTCAAATTATTTGTTATCTACAAAATGTTTCTGTAATAATGTAAAATGTTAATTTCAACAACACTATTCGAATTAAAACTTCTTACTTCACAATGCATTGCATATTTCGATTAAATATCGGCTCTTCCAATGTTTGTAAACCTCTCTTCAACATTTAGTATGTCAAAAAAAATTAAGTATTTTTATTATGATGGCAATTAATTACACAGCAACAATGCATTATCTGTGGTAAACTATTTATTTTATTGTTTTTTACACACCAAAATTTAAACTGGTGTGTACTAATGTGACATTTGGCACGTGCAACAGCAGTGCAATTGTTTTTGTTGCTTTTTAAAGCCAAGATGGCCGCTATGTCGGTACTTTAGTATTGGGATTTTCAAATAAGAAAACGCTAACTAGCGGCAACTATTAGAACTACAAACAGTGGTACACATTTGACATTTACATGAAACTACAACTATATGACTACAAAAACTGTATTATTCATACTTGAATTATAAATAAAAAATACTAATAAATGTGAAAATAATACGAAAACTAAAGAATTACAATTGACAGAAATGCTACGCTGACACACGTCAACAAAAAGTGTACCAGTGTTTAATGCGATCCGCGCCATCTCTTGATACTTGAAAATCCCAATATCTACTGGCTTTGTGGAAAATAAGATCGTAGCGCCAAAATGGCTTTTAAAGGAACTAGCGTTAACGGGATAATTTGACATTTACTAATAGGGGATTCCGATTAAGCGAATTTTTTGCGCCCCGTCGCGGTATTTTTGTGAACTATATGGACAAACTAATAACTGTCATTGTGCTATCAAGTTAACAACCTTGTGAAATTTGTGTTTTAAATTAAAAATATGGGTACTAGGTGCACGTATGTCCTCTGTAAGAGTGATTACAGGAATAAATATAAAAAAATCTGATGTGGCCAGCACATTACCTTCCGTCAGTTCTATGTATTTTGTACAAATTTCATAGGGAAAGTTCCTTGCTAAATTAAATATTATATTTCTTGTACATTACCTTCCGGCAGTTGCATGTATTTCATGCAAATTTCATACAGAAAATTATTATTTTGTGACGTTTTCTATATATAGTGTAATGTATTTTATACAAATTCCATACAGAAAGCAAAAGATTCTATACCTATTTCCAGTAAAATTATAAGACAAACACACTATGTCAATTTCACTTGACACTGACATCTTTCAATCAAAATTTTCTTAATTTAGTAGCTGTTTTCACAGCTATGGCTACTTTATGAAATTTAATTTCTTTATAATTTTTTAACTCTATATCCATTTAATATTAGGTATAAAATGCAATCAAATCGTATAGAAAATAAAATATTCTTTAATATTTATAATAACATTAAATGTGAAAAAAATATATTTAACATAGTTTTTTCAAGAAAAACTATTAAAATCTTCAAATGAGGGTACTTCCGGTTGTCCAATTGTAACCAAAATCTAATCAGCTCTTCGCATGGATGTAACGAAGAGAAATACGAAAGAATTATAATTTTTAGAATTGTAGTATGGAAGTTATCGTAGACGAAAATTTTGTTACACACACACACACACACACACACACATACACACACACACACACACACACACACACACACACACACACACACACATACATACATACATACATATACACACACACACACACACACACACACACACACACACACACACACACACACACACACACACACACACACACACACACACACATATACATACAGACATCGTAAAAATAGTAAAATCGTATCCTAGGGACCCTAAAACGTGCTTATTCATCAAAAACTCACCACCGAATTTTTTGACCAAAGACAATACCTTCCTTACCTAAAGGTGATACCCATTTACCAACATCAATGCTGGGTAATATATTATTACTGCGTTCCGCATTCATACAATTTTGAATTCTGAGAACGTTATAACATTCTGAGTTAGTATAAATACCCAGTAATCAACCTGAACTAACCTTAAAATAAGATCGTTGTTTTTCCGCATTTTTTCAGACCACAACACTCTAATAATCTTTTTTGTTCATTCGCCGAATGATTTTCAATATTTTTCTTTTTAAATTTCGCCCCTGGCACTAACTCTGCACTTAAAAAATTCATTTTCATCTCTAACCGGACACATGTCAACAGAAAATGTCTGTTTGTCCACATAGTTCAAGATTTTACCGCAAGTGGCGCACTTTGTGACGTCACGATCGGAATCCCCTATTTCATTTATGCATTACGTGTGCAATATTAAAAGATATTATATACCAAATCGCAAATATTAGGAACATAATAGATAACACTTGTGTTTATACAGTCAAAGAAATGTCACATGTATAAATTATGCCGTCAACTATAGTTCCTCAAAATGCCACCAGATGTCATATTGCTTATTTCCTATCGCCTATAATACCAATAATATCAGCATCAAATTACAAGCCTTTAAATTCGACCCTTATGTGTTCTGTCAATAGAGTCTACTTTGAATTATTGTTTTTGCTTAGGACAATGCTTCGTATTTCGCGCTATACTCTGACGTCACACTATTATATCCCATTATCGGATGTATTTTTCATACGTGTTCAAGATTAGTTAACAATGTTTTATTCAACTGGCCCTAGTGTACAATATGTAAATATGAGCAACGTCCATAAGCTTAGAAATATTTGTAATGTAAATAATAAATAATCGAACATTAAAAAAAGATTTAAAACTGTAAATTGGTTATTTATTTTGTACCTATCACCCAAAAAATCGAACAACCATTGTCTAATTTATCATTTTGATTATTAAATTTTTCTTTATTTACATATTTTGTTAATAAAATTGTTTTTTTGTCTTACTAAAGTATTATGAACTGTATATTGCTATAGATATGGAGTATATAAACATATTTATAACAATCGGGGCATTATATGAGGGCATAATAATTCATTGTTTTCGATCACCATTTATGGACTTTAAATTAGAAATAATATGAACGGTATACAATGAAAATTATTTTCTTTTTAATTATAATTCATTACAATAATAACAAGGATTGATTATAACAATACATTAATGGACCTTTTCAATTTAACGGCTATCTCGTTCTATCGCTGCAAATAGACCATATTACTATCTCAATGCGCATATCAGAATGTACCAATCATATGCTTGGGAGAACAGCGGCAACGAAACCAATGTTATCTTATGGGAAAAATTGTATTTTTAAAGCAAAATATTATTTTCGTACCTTCGTCCAATTTGACTAGTATTACAGAACTCAAAATCGTCCAGAAATGCGCTGTTGTTGACCTAGGTCGGCAAAAGGAGTTGGCATTACTGTTCTGGTGATGTGTCAATTTAAGATTATTTTCAACACAAGAATTAGCAAAATGTTTACAAATTTAGGGCTAAATCTTTAATTGTTGTAACTTAAATAACTAAATTGTGTCATAAAAATAATGATATGCCATCTCGTTGAAACTCTCAACAGATTTTCGTGAAAATTAATTGATACAATACAAAACTTTTGAAATTAGGTATTTAAGACTTTTATATTAATGAGAACGATATATTGGATGTTTTCTAAAATTGATAAACCGAAAGTACTGCTTTACAGGAAGCTATAAACAGATTTTCTTGAAAAAATATATTAAAATATCATTCAAAACTTGTCAAATTTGGTATTTAAAACACGTGTATAATTTGAAACAACATTATATTTTGACTATACCTATATGATAAACCGGAAGTGGTACTTAATTTGGAGCTCTTAACAGATTTTCGAGAAAAAAGATTATAAAATATGATCTAAAATTTGGTATTACAGACTTTTATATTTATTGGAACAACAAATTAGATTTTATTTACAAACGATCAACCGGAAGTGATACTTAAAGTTCATTGCTATTTCAAACATGGAATTCACGGGAGGTTATGTGCTGGCCACATCAGATGGCTCACAAATGACCTTGAATAGTCATTTTTCGTGAATAATAGTTTACCTACATGTTTTATTGGATAAAATTTTTGCACCAGACACCGACAAATCGTGCTCATTCACTAAAAACTCACCACCGAATTTTTTTACCAAAGACAGTACCTTCCTTACCTAAAGGTGACGGAAGGCAAAAACAAGTAGACATAGAAAAATAAAAGGTTGATTTTCTCGTGTTGTCATGGGAAATATTGATTTTAATCAAATGTCAGATATGAATTAACTTCAATAATTGGAGAAATATTAAATATTACGGCGGTCTCAGTGTTGTGTACATTGACCGTTGATGGTAAATAGCTCTTCCTTTAAATAAATGCTTGCGCATAATACTGAAGATGAAGATTAAACATATCGTACATTTATCCGGTGCTTTAATTTTTTCATAAAATGGCGGGTAATTCAAAAAGCAACCTCAAATTTGAACAGCCTTTATATTAAATACGCTAGAAACAAAAATGAAATAACGGAAAATACTTACCAAAATGTAAGCACCGGTTAAATATACGATATGTTTAATCTTCATCTTCAGTATGATGCGCAGGCATTTATTTAAAGGAAGATTTATTTATCATCAACGGTCAATGTACACATAACCCTGAGACCGCCGTAATATTTAATATTTCTCCAATTATTGAAGTTAATTGATATCTGACATTTGATTAAAATCAAAATTTCCCATGACAACACGAGAAAATCAACCTTTTATTTTTCTATGTCTACTTGATTTTGCCTTCCGTCACTTAGGTAAGGAAGGTAAACTATTATTCACGAAAGATGACTATTCAAGGTCATTTGTGAGCCGTCTGATATAATATTACTTGCACATAACTTCATTGCATTTCGTTTGCACAGGCGTGCAACATGAAATATTTATGGACACATTTTAACTGAAAAATAAGAATAATTCATTTGACAATTATGTTTCTTTCTAAATAATGCCTTTCTGAAAGATTTATGTTCTTCACTTGTGTTTTTGAAAAATACAAAAACATAGACTTAACTTATAAACCAAGGAATAATAATTTGATTTAAACGTCAACGCCACTGGATAAATATTAGCACAGATGGCAGTGCAGTAGATAATTAGGTATCCGTAATTCTACGACATATGTCATTATTATTTATAGTCTGTTAGAAAGTAATGCCACTATTTACGTATATTTGTCAGGTCAAATAATCTTTCTCTTTCTAATACAAAATGTTGCGAAGCTACTGCTATAAAGTGACGTGTATTCTTTCTTCGAACAAATGACCTTGAATAGTAATCTTTCGTGAATAATAGTGTACTGTCTTTGGTCAAAAAATTCGGTGGTGAGTTTTTAGCGAATGAGCACGATTTGTCGGTGTCTGGTGCAAAATTTTTATCCAATAAAATATGTAGGTAAACTATTATTCACGAAAAATGACTATTCAAGGTCATTTGTGAGCCATCTGATGTGGCCAGCACATAACCTCCCGTCAATTCCATGTTTGAAATAGCAATGAACTTTAAGTATCACTTCCGGTTGATCATTTGTAAACAAAATCTAATTTGTTGTTTCAATAAATATAAAAGTCTGTAATACCAAATTTTAGATTATATTTTATGTTTTTTCTCGAAAATCTGTTAAGAGCTCCAAATTAAGTACCACTTCCGGTTTATCATATAGGTATAGTCAAAATATAATGTTGTTTCAAATTATACACGTGTTTTAAATACCAAATTTGACAAGTTTTGAATGATGTTTTAATATATTTTTTCAAAAAAATCTGTTTATAGCTTCCTGTAAAGCAGTACTTTCGGTTTATCAATTTTAGAAAACATCCAATATATCGTCCTCATTAAAATAAAAGTCTTAAATACCAAATTTCAAAAGTTTTGGATTGTATCAATTAATTTTCACGAAAATCTGTTCAGAGCTTCAACGAGATGGCATATCATTATTTTTATGACACAATTTAATTATTTAAGTTACAACAATTAAAGATTTAGCCCTAAAAATTGTAAACATTTTGCTAATTCTTGTGATGAAAATAATCTTAAATTGACATCACCAGAACAGTAATGCCAATTCCTTTTGCCGGCCTAGATCAACAACAGCGCATTTCTGGACGATTTTGAGTTCTGTAATACTAGTAAAAATGGACGGAGGTACGAAATAGCTATTTGTGTATTAAGAGCGCAAAATGGAACATTGTCGATTGAGAGGTTGTTGACGCGCGACGCAGGAGCGCGGCGTTCTCTCGAAATCGACAATGTCCATTTGCGCTCGAAACACACACAAGATTTTTTCTACAGTTCTCTACCATAACAAAAAATAATAAAATGTACACTTTGTACTTACAGTACTATTCTATAGTTTTGCAGTGAAGATAGGAACGTATTCATATATGACTTCAAGATATTGTTTTGGCTTTCGTTTTTACAAAAAATTAATGCCAATTTTGTAATGAATATTATAAGTTTTTGTATAATTTATTTGTTTCAAGTGCATTAAACTAGTGTAGTGGAAAAGTGAATGTCGATTGGGAGCGTTCACGCCAAACTTTTGCAGGTGGCAGCACAACTGTTCACACAATTTATTTTATATTTAATTTTAATTTATCGTTATTTTCCATTCTTCTTGAGCTATTGCTTCAGTGTAATCTAAGCATTTTATACTTTCGTTTTTGTAAATAAATGCCTTATTTTATTTTCACAGCAGTGCGGCATTTTGTTTGGTTATGTAATATACCGACAGAGCAGATTAACTTGCGAAGGTGGTAAATGTGTAACTACAGTGTCACTAGTTCCTGATCCTGACCAAACGTTTCTGTTAAGAATGTAGACAAGTGACATTTTTCAACATTGTATAGTTAAAAATTTGGGCAGCGAGCGTTTTTTCTACTTTGTCGCGCATGAGCGGCAAAGTGACATTTTATTTATTTATTTGCTTATCCTACAGGACGAATCCCAATAACAGAATAAATATAAATTTAATACAATTGTGTAGACAAAAAATATAACCCATAGATGCAAAAAATAAGATACAATTCACATAACAAATAGCAAATTTAGAATATACCATAGAACATAGAAAAATAAATATAATAGATCCCTAATGTAATTCATCTATTTTACTCAGTAGTTCGGTCAGTTTCCTTTTAAAGTCCAACAATTAAGTTCATAGAAAGATCAAGTTCATCTGAATAACAGTTATAACTAATGCATAATGATTTTATTGGTGAATTTAAAAAGAAATTTGTTCTACAAAACTTGCAGTGAAAGGTAACAGAACTTCTTGTATTACAAGGCCGTACATAAAAATTCAATTGAGAGAGGACATTGGCATCATCAATTAAATTATTTACTATTTTATACACGAATAATATCTGCTGTTGAATTCGACGAGATTTAAGTGTGTCCAACTCAAACAAAATTAACAAACAGCTGTAATCAATGTCAGGCCAGGTATGAAACTGCCGATAAAAGCAGCGTTTACAAAACTTTTTCTGAACATTTTCAATATTTGCAATTTGATACGAATAATATGGATTCCTTATAATGCTACAATATTCGAGTTTACTGCGAACTAATGACATGTATAAATTTTTTAAACACTGTATGTTACGAAAATCAAAGGCAACACGCATAACAAAACCTAAATTTTTGCATGCGGAACGTATTACCATATTTATATTAGGGTTGAATGTAAGTTTTACATCGAAAATAATACCTAGATCTTTTTTTTTTTTTCGTTGACTCTTCTGAGTATCTGAGTATCCAAAAAATATTTAAATTGTAAAGTCATTTTTCTTGAAAATGATAACACCTCACATTTATCTCTATTAAAATATAGTCTGTTACTAAGCGACCATTCATAAATATTATTTAAATCTTCTTGTAATTTAACACAATCATTAATATTTGCTATAGTTTTAAAAAATTTGAAATCATCAGCGGAAAGGAGGCATTTAGATTGCGAAACTACATTGACAATATCGTTCACAAAAAACAGGAAAAGCAAAGGGCCAAAGATTGAACCCTGTGGAACACCCGACGATACACAAAAATTACTAGATCTGAAACCATTAACAAAAACATATTGCACTCTGTTTTGCAAGTAGGATGAAATAAGATTTAATAGGCTATCCCCAAAACCATTAAGGCTGTTCAAATTTGAGGTTGCTTTTTGAATTACCCGCCATTTTTTTCATATATATATATATATATATATATATATATATATATATATATATATATATATATATATATATACATATATATGTATAAATCGTGTGACTGGTGACATTTGTGTAGTAAAAGCCAGAGACAGCATAACTTTTTGTTATGGAACGCTATTCGCGATTCAAGAAAATGCTAGCCAACTAGCGGTCATCTTATGACGCTCTTAAAAATGACGTGACAATGTGGCCGGCATGTAAACTATTATTCACGAAAGATGACTATTCAAGGTCATTTGTAAACTGCCTGATAACAACGACCAAATATAACTAGACAAAACATTCCCTATCCCTCCTCTCTGAACGTTTTGATTTCGACTGGCCAGACAGAGAAACTAGAGATAGAGATATGTCTTGTCTAGTTCGAGTATTTCTCACTAGAGGCCACGTAGTATTAGTCTAGTGTTTAGTTTGAACGTTGCTCACTAGAGGCCACGTAGAAGCATGTGTATTTTGTATTTGTTTTGTAGTTGTAGTGGTTTTGTGAGTAACATGTTGGTTCTTGCTGAATATTAAACCTTCTAAATTATTTAATGTTAACCTTAAATGTTAACCACGAAATTTTAACTAAGAACACTTGCGCTTCTAGTGAGCAACGTTTAAACTAGACACTGCTACTCTACGTGGCCTCAGTGGTAACATCTAGTGCGAAATACTCGGACTAGACAAGACATCCCTATCTCTAGTTTCTCTGTCTGGCCAGCCGAAATCAAAACAAACCATATGAAGTTTTGTGTAGTTATATTTGGTCCTTGCATTTCGTATGCACAGGCGTGCAACATGAAATATTTATAGACACATTATAACTGAAAAAATAAGAGTGACTTATTTGAAAATTATGCTACTTTCTAAATAATGCCTTTCTGAAGGATTTATGTTCTTCACTTGTTTTTGCAAAATTGAAAAACTTAGACTTAACACTAAACCAAGGAATAATAATTTGATTTAAACGGCAACACCACTGGGTAAATATTAGCACAGAGGGCAGTGTAGTAGATCATTAGGTATCTGTAATTCTACGACGTATGTCATTTATTATTTATAGTATGTTAGAAAATAATGCCGCTATTTAAGTATATCTGTCACACCACATAAATTAAATAGACAGGTCAAATAATCTTTCTCTTTCTAATACAAAATGTTGCTAAGTTACTGCTGTAAAGTGATGTGTATTCTTTCTTCAAACAAATGACCTTGAATAGTCATCTTTCGTGAATAACATGGACGCGTTAATTTGTGTAATTCTGCTTTAAAAGTTGTTAAAAAGTGTTCACAAAGCAAAAATATTTATTTAATTTTTACCTTCTTCAACAAATTTTTTTCCACATGTCATGAGCCCGTCCAAGTCTTCGACTTTTTAGAAATTACATGTCGCATATGAATTTTGAATATAAATAAATGAAAACGAAATAAAAATTGCTATATATTTTGTATTTATATACCTATAATAATACTGTTATTAAAGTTTTTGGCGTAAAATGGTTGCCATGTTGTGACGTCAGCGTCATTACTATAGCTACTAGATATATCACAGCTGACTCGTCCACCATTTTGGAGCCACTTAAATTGTTCACTATTAGTGTTACAATATTATTAATCATAGAAATTTTCTATGTTGACGGGTTGTTCTGCTCCAAACTGGCAAATTATTGGAGAAATGGTCATAAATTTTACAGATACTTATGCAAAACATATATTTTTCTCTAACCTCATAAATCTTAAGAAACCGTATTTTTTTGTTTTATTATTTTAAATAAACATAATATGGCAAACGTGGAAGTTATATTTAATTATAAAATTAGTTACTACATAAATTTATAAGAAATGCACTTTTATTTCATAATTTACTGTGTTCATTTTGGCACCAATATGGCGGACGACTCGTCCGTATGTATTATCCATATACCTATTAAATAATATATTGCTGATCCTTTGCTTTTCTTGAAGCCAACACTGTGAAATGGAAATATCATTGCTGCATAAGTCTATCTCACACAAACACCCAATCTAATATGAGTTCTGATTATTGAAGGCTATTATGAGATATTTTAAATTTAAATCTGAGAAATTAAGTAATGTACCAATTTATCGTGTGTGTAAATTCTTGAATATAAATATTAGTAAAAATAAATAACAATGAAATATTCTAGTTTTCAATTTGAATTAAATAATTTGCTTTGTTGTACTGTAAAAATAACAGAAATACAATCTGGTCGGATTAAGTTATTTAGGTGAAGTAAGGTAAAGAAGAATATAAGAAATAATTTATAAAATATTGATTTCTCAATAGCACAATTTGATGATAATGGGTCAATAATAATTTTCATAATTTGTGTTTTGTGGTTGTCAAAAATAGTTTGTTCCTTGGAGTGGTTAACAAATTCGGTTGTTTTAATCATAAAAGGAGAGTATTGCTGAAACACATTAATAATCATGCGTTATTTTAACTTTTTATTTTTGAATATTTCCAGCTCGTTTTGTCTAAATACCCTTTTAGCCTTTTTACAAATCAATGTGTGTGAGTGTGTGTGTGTGTGTATGTGTGTGCGCGTGTGCGTGCGCGTGTGCGTGCGCGTGTGTGTGCGCGTGTGGGTGCGCGTGTGCGTGCGCGTGTGTATGCGCATGTGTGTGTGTGTGCGTGTGCGTGCGCGTGTGTGTGTGTGTGCGTGCGTGTGTGAGCGCGCGTGTGTTTGTGTGTGCGTGTGTGCGTGCGTGTGTGAGCGCGCGTGTGTTTGTTTGTGTGTGCGTGTGTGTGCGCGTGTGCGTGCGCGTGTGGGTGCGCGTGTGCGTGCCCGTGTGTATGCGCGTGTGTGTGCGCGTTTGCGAGCGCGTGTGTGTGCGCGTGTGAGCGCGTGTGTGCGCGCGTGTGTGTGCGCATGTGTGTGCGCGTGTGTATGCGCATGTGTGTGCGCGTGTGGGTGCGCGTGTGCGTGCGCGTGTGTATGCGCATGTGTGTGTGGGTGCGCGTGTGCGTGCGCGTGTGTATGCGCATGTGTGTGCGCGTGTGTGTGCGCGTGTGTGTGCGCGTGTGTGTTCGCGTGTGTGTGCGCATGTGTGTGCGCATGTGTGTGCGCATGTGTGTGCGCGTGTGTGTGCGCGTGTGTGTGCGCGTGTGTGTGCGCGTGCGCGTGAGTGCGTGTGAGTGTGTGAGTTTGTGAGTGTGTGAGTGTGTGTGTGAGTGTGTGTTTGTTTGTGTGTGTGTTTGCGTGTGTGTGTGTGTGAGTGTGTGTGTGAGTGTGTGTGTGAGTGTGTATGTGAGTGTGTGTGTGTGAGTGTGTGTGTGAGTGTGTGTGTGAGTGTGTGTGTGTGTCTGTGAGTGTGTGTGTGTGAGTGTGTGAGTGTGTGTGAGTATGTGTGAGTGTGTGTGTGTGTGTGTGAGTGTGTGTGAGTATGTGTGAGTGTGTGTGTGTGTATGAGTGTGTGTATGAGTGTGTGTGTGTGTGTGTGTGTGAATGTGTGTGTGTGAATGTGTGTGTGTGAATGTGTGTGTGTGAATGTGTGTGTGTGTGAACGTGTGTGTGTGTGAATGTGTGTGTGTGAATGTGTGTGTGTGAATGTGTGTGTGTGAATGTGTGTGTGTGAATGTGTGTGTGTGTGTGTGAATGTGTGTGTGTGTGTGTGTGAATGTGTGTGTGAATGTGTGTGTGTGTATGAGTGTGTGTGAATGTGTGTGTATGAGTGTGTGTGTGAATGTGTGTGTGTGTATGAGTGTGTGTGAATGTGTGTGTGTATGAGTGTGTGTGAATGTGTGTGTATGAGTGTGTGTGAATGTGTGTGTGTATGAGTGTGTGTGAATGTGTGTGTGTGAATGTGTGTGTGTGTATGAGTGTGTGTGAATGTGTGTGTGTATGAGTGTGTGTTAAGTGTGAGTGTGTACGTTCTTGCGGGCGTGCGCGCGTGCGTGTGTGAATGTGTGTGTGTGTGTATAAGTGTGTGTAAGTGAGTGTGTGTGTGTGTGTGTGTGTGTGTGTGTACGTTTTGGCGTGCGTGCGCGCGTGCGTGTGTGCACGTGTGCGTGTGTTTGTATCCGGAGACATTCCTCTTAACCAACTGGATCAGATCACTACAGCCCTATCTGCTGCTGCCGTTGGCGACCACAGATGCGGATCACTACAGCCTTCCCTGCTGCTACCGTTGGCGACCCTCGGGTTCACACCAAGCACCGGACAGCTAAATGAATGTGCCAAAACATTATCATAGTTCCAGGAAGCAAACTGTAGAGGCGCGACAGTGCTTAAATTTGAAGAAAATGGATTAAGTCACCTTTGAGTTCAAAACATAAGTCATCACACATGTCATTGAACGTACGCTTTAACATCTTTTTATTTGGTAATTTAATTTGTAATAGTTTATAGTTTTAATTATAGTGCCAGTAGTGATTTATTTCGCGATTTCTCTAGTTTTAAAGTGTATTCACTGTGTTTATTTTTTGACGTAATATAGAATTCAATAAGCTGATGAACATTCGTTGTGCTGTTTGATATAAACTGAAGTGCAAAGAAGCAAATAGACGTTTACTTTTATATTAAATGATAAAATACACCATTTCCAATATCCTTTTATCTTACATCGTATAAACAAATATTAAAATAGAAGTATATGTCTATCTGACAAGTAATTTTAAACTTATTTAGAAATGAATTTATAGTTATTGTATTGTGATTATTTAAAATATATGTATGTACTTTATTAAATTTTCTTGTCTTTTATTTTAAAAATTCAAAATTTCAATTTATACATGACATGTCTCCTATATCACAATGTCAAACTACCAAGCCGACCAAGCCATGACAGTGTGCGTTAGTTCATGGAAGTAATCTGTAGATGTCACTATTTTGTATTTCGAACCGTCCTATCTGTAGTTGAGGTGATCCGTGGTTCACACGATGCGGCCACTACAGTACACCGTACTGATCGCACTCACACCCACAATCATACACATGCTAGATTAACTCTCTCACCTGAATCACTATAATATCGATGTTCTCACACTGAAATCTAGAAATAAACTGAAATAAAATACGTGAATACCAGTATCATTAAATGTAGCTCTTATCCAACAGCATCGGTTACGTACCTAAATAGCTAATTAACAATGAATTTAATAAAAATAATCTTACGCAAAATAATCACTGTGACAATGGGAATGCACGTACTAGCATTGACATCCATTGTTGCGACGAATGGTTGTAATCAGGCAAATTGCCGTACCATCGTCGTGCTATACCACCTAAACGTGATTGCATATAATATACCATCAATGCTTCGTCCCATTCGTGAATCGCAGCTAACTGCTCGATTTTACTGAGCCATGCGTTAATATTAAGATTTGGGTTACCTGGTACGAATTCTGGAATGCAATCGTTTTTAGTTACGTACTTTACCTGATTCTTGCGCTGACAATCTGAATCATTAATTTTATTGTCTAACCAACTTTTCAACTATGCGTTCTAGTATTACAATAGTTGCGTCCAGTGGCGCCGACTTTTTATATTTCTGTCGGGTGCTCGAAACCTAAAAAAAGTATTCTATGTATACAATGGCGGCTCGTGCATAAAAACTTTGGTCATGCAAGGTATCCAAGAAAAAAGGCGCCGCAGGCCAAATTTTTTTTCCATTCAAGGTCAAATGCCTTATAATTGAAAGTTATATATTTTTAAGGGATGTGAAGCTGCATATTTTCCCCTTTCATATACAAAATTAAATTGCCAGATCTCAGAACATTTTAGAAAAGAGAATATATTTAACTGATTCTTGACTTATCTGGATAAACTGTCTAAGCACAACACAATGTGCGACTATTATACATGGCCTAAGTTACATTACAATAAACGTGCTGGACAGGTTATGTTTATTTTCGATTTTCTAATGAAATATGCACTTATGTCTGTGTCGTACCTATTATGTTCATTTTTACAGCCTGTTAAAATTTGTAGCCAGTAGAAACAAATGTATTATCATTTAAATTTTTTATTCACTGTCTACCTATTATTATTAGTATTGAGAAATTTAAACAGGATGTTAAAATTAACATAGCGATTACAGATTACACCCCAAACATCTAATGTGGCTTGCTAAAATATATAGTAGATGTGAACGATTTTTGTCTAGCACTCGGGCACGCGTCTACAAGCTTATGCGCGCACAGTAAGGGTCCTGTCCACATAAATATATAATGTTCCGAACATTTCCTATGTGCCTTTTAGGTATATAGATATGGTTTAATAGGTATATTCGTATATATCGTTCTCTATCGTATGTTCTTGTCGGGTGTTCAAGCCCTGGAGCACCCACATAGTCGGCGCCACTGGTTGCGTCTTTAGTTTGTCCGGTCCTTGAGCTGGAAGCGCCCTGAGCTTCGACATCACTTACACTATATGGTCGTTCTCGTTCGCTATAGTACCGTTCAGCAACACGGTATCAGAGCTAGAACTTGGTGATCGTCGGCAATCTTTTCGCCTTTTGTCGCCACGTCGCGGCATGTCACTTATAATAAACTCAACACACAAAACACTTCACTTTCACTTGTATTTGTCTGCACTAATTTTAATCGCGTTGTAATTGTGGATATCGTGAACTCTATCCCGCTCCTGAAACTATGAGCGTCTAAAGGAAAAGGTAATCCGTATATTAAAATTAAAACCCATTCGTTTCACTAAATAAACTTTATTCACTTCCCAATATAATAATGTACCTCACTCTCTGTTACGTATTGACAGAGAATGTCCCCTTTCTACAAAAATATCTTATTATTCGTTACCTATGCCCGTACCAATAGTTGAGACTTCGATTGAACTTGGACTTAAGCAAGACTTGAGGCGAGTATTGTTTACTATAGTCGAGTCTCGAAAGTGAAAAGCAGGTACTGCGCATGCGTCGGTGGAGTCTTGCTCGAGCCCGGTAATGACTAACCTAAAGCATTGCTTCGCTCGTTGACATTTGTTTCGCATGTAGATAGTTTGTAAATTACACTTCTTAGCAATGGAAGATTATGAGGAATTTGTTGATTTTGTAGAAAATGTGCAAAATAATGCTAGATTGCCAAAAAGATATGTTCGAGATGCAGCAAATCCTATTGAACTGTAGGATGAGAAGGATTTTAGGGGCCGTCACAGGTTTTCAAAAGATATTGTAATAAATATTATTTTACCCCTGGTAGCCCACGACTTAACGATAGTAAATAATCGCGGATTACCATTTCCCCCTTTAATTCAATTATTGACGTGTCTACGATATTATGGAACTGGAAATTTTCAAGTAAGATTACGTTCTATATTCTATTGTGATTGTGTAAAATTCACGTAGGTAAGTTATTTTGCAGCTGGTCAGTGGAGATCTGCGTGGTATAAGCCAACAGTCGGTTTCGCAATACGCCAACCCATCAACTACTCGCCCGACATCTGGCGGTCATTTTCGTAAAGAAACCGCTGACAGATTGACAACCGATGCATGCTGAGCAGGTGGGTAAATCTGCATTGAGAAACGTGACAACAAGTTTTCAATCAAGTAGCGTTGGAAATACTTCCTCACCCGTTCATAGATGTCGTTAGTAGTATAGATTTTACAGTGATTCTCAAACTTTAATGTCAAAATCCTATAAAAAGGTGACAAAAGTTTGAAAACGGTTGTAAATTTCCCACAATTCTCTATCATTGCATTGTTTGAAAATTTTTGACATTTCAAATTCAAATTGATATTTGTGTCTTTATTGCAATATAATGCTTTATCATCCAATATATTTTTGGTAAGTATATTATCTTTCATATTAGCATTATTATATGAGGTTGATATAAAAAATAACAACAAATTATTCATATTCCAGAAAAAGATCACTTGAATATTTGTAACTTTTACGTGACAAAGAGAAGAAATGGTATGTGCAAGTGGTCCAGAAAAATGTACATCAACGCGGTGCTCTTAGATATTTGCATCATAGGAGGGCAGCAAGATATCCCATTCTTTGACGAAAGGACGTGAAGCTTCATAAAATTCATCAAAGAATGTTGGAATAGTATGGTGTTGTCAGTATTAATAAATGAGTATAAAGAAGGGCAGAAAAGTGGAAGAATATCGATGACGAAGTCAAAGAAGCAGTACATTTCTGGCTGACATTTAAAGTAACATCCCTTTTTTGCAATAAAATTACTTCTTGTTACAATAACAATTCAAATTTTTGTTTTCTTGAGTAGTATGTGCTTAAATTTTATTAATTGTCGCTGTGCAGTTTGAGATTTGTAGTTATTTATTTATTATTTGATTTAAATAATGTAATGTAATACCTACATGTTTAAATAAAGATATTAACATATTAAGTACTTTTATTATTTTTCTACAGTGCAACATATATTTCATATTTCTTAATAATGTCTTTATAATACATTATCTATTTTCGATAGATTATTTATTAATTACATTATTAAGAAATGAAATTTAATTTTCAGAAGCGTTCAAAATGAATATATTTCCCGCCACCTCTCAGCTGTCAAATTTAGTTCTCTGACCTTTTCACAGATGTCACTAAAACTTGTTATCACGGTTTATAAGGGAGATAGCCAATCTTCTACTATATATTTTCCTTAATCTATGATGCTGAGTTGTATGAAAATGCGTTAAATTAAAAGTACAACTGCGTTAAAATGAGTGTTACCGCGAAAAGACAAAGTGAAGGACGAGTCTGTTGTGTTCCCGGCTGCCCTAGCACGTAATATTGCAACCAAGAACTGAAATTTTACAGTTTTTTGAATCGTGATTCGGAAAACTGAGCGAAAATAACTTTGAATTGCACGTGTTCAGAGAGAATCGTAAGTATTATTAAATGATAGTAGTTTCTAATCAAGTTGAACGTTTTATTAGTGTATTTTATTTTGAAAAATATAACAAAATTGTTATTAACCCCTGGTAAACACACTTTTTAGCGTCTTTGTCTCAAACATAAACTACACTCTCGTGTCTCTCTCGTTGGTGCAAATTTGCACTAGTAGCCGCCTCGGTGGCCGAGTGAGTTGAGGCAGCGTGCTTCTGCAGCGCTCGAAGCGACCATCACCACTCGGTTCTTGGGGTCGTGGGTTCGATTTCCACCAGGGACTTGGATGTGTGTGACTGTCCTATCATCTCATCTCCATCAACGCAACGCAAAAATATTACAAAGATGTAAGGTAAAAACTGACTCACCCTTATCAATATCAATTGTAATACTATATAATAAGTTAAATACAATAAAGAAATTATTATTAAATTTGCACTAGTATGCCTACCAGGGGTTAACTGAAAAAATTATATAACAATCTCGAAATAAAATCATATTTTTTTTAAGAAATGATTCCAGCAAAGTATACTTCAATCTGTATTGCACATTTTGTTGGAGGAGAAAAATCCAATGACCCTCATAATGAAAACTACAATTTTTTCATGAAGACCGGAAACAGAAACAAATAATGGTAAAATGTTTATTTATTTTTCTGTCCTTTTAAATATACCGTTAATCATTCATAAATTGTTTTAGATTTGGATGAGGCTAAATTACCGTCAACACCATGACACCATTCATAGGAAAGGAAACTTGTGAAATATCTGTTCAAACTGATGATATTGCATTTGAAGAGATCCATGACGCTACGTATATAAATAATATAAATGTATATTTACTTATTAAATTATTTAAGCAATAAAAAATTATTTGGTCACATTTCATTCTACAGCGAAAAAGAAAGTTTTTTACATTCATTTAAACTTTTCTTTCGAAAAATACTAATGTATACTGGTCTAAACCAAATTTGATTATAATAATCGACATTGCACAACGGGATTATATTAGTTTTATCACAAAAGACACTATTTTGCATTCATAATAAAACGCGATCAATCCGTTCTGTTTAAACCTATCAGCGCTTTGTTGTCGCGGATGGCCGCTAGAGCGGCGCTCGCAACGCACCGGCTGATGTTGGGTTGGCGTATAATGTATAGGTTACGTTTACGGTTTACATTGCTTCACAATCTGTACGCAGACATACAACGCCTACATGCAAAAAACACCATAAATGTCACTAGAAACACAAAAGTTACTAAACAGATCCAGCCCCATCTTAACTTCGCCGAGAATTCACGAAGGCTGCATTATAATACAGACTGAAGTCTCGAGTACGAAGTACAGCTTGGTCAAGTACAACCACGGTGTAGTATCTATAGGTGAGAGCGCGAGATGCGTTGACATGGCTGAGTAACTGGGAAACAAAATGGTGCTAACGCGACCCGTTATCATTTGACAGAAACAGTTTTGCTACAAGATGCACAACAAGGTATGGGTCAAATAAAGAGAAATATAGTCTTTTTAAGGTGCCAAAATGTACAAGTTTGCGGTAGCCAGCTACATTATAACCACAGAAACAGGTACTAAGATAAATTTCTGATTAAAAGGTGTCAATGTCAAGTGAGTTTGACATATGTTGTTTTTTGTTTTATAATTTTACTGGATATTTGGAAATCTTTCTGTATGGAATTTGTACAAAATACATACATAGAACTGACAAAAGATAAAAGGTAATGATTGAAAATATAGAATATTATGCGTTATATATGAATAATTTAATATTTTAAATATTTTGTGTAAAAACCGGGTCGCAACAAAACTTGACATCTAGCGGCACACTGTATGAACTAGCCCAGTTAGTTAGCCATTTTTCGTAATGTATTGGAATACGTCGTGCACTCACCTATAGATACTACACCGTGAGTACAACTCAAGTCCAAGATTGAGTACGGACTATAGGTACGGGCACTAGTTACCTAATACCTTAACTTGTATAATAATTTGTAATTGTTTAACTAAAGATAATTAATTAGATTCTATAAAGCAGCTCTCAGTAAATAAAGAAAAATTTAATTATCCAAAATGATAAATCAGACAATCGGCCTAATTCGCTAAGATAGTTGTTAACATAGTCGTTAGGTAACAACTAAGAGTTAACAACGATTTTTAGCAACTGTTGTAACAACTATCATTCAATTGATATTCAGTAAATACATAATTAACGACATTGTCAAAAACGGTCGTTCTGAATAATCGTTGTTAAATATAGTAGTGAAGTTATTAACAAGTGAGTTAAAAGGCATGTCGATTCTCAATATTTGTACATATTTCTGCTCTATTCACAACCTAAAGTAACAGATTTTGATTCGTTTGACATTTGAGATTTTAATAATGAGTGATAAGCAAGATGTTCCACGGAACAATATTCTCTAATGGTAGATTTCACCATAGTTTTGGACTAATTAAATAATAAAGCCAGTTTTACATTTCAGTTCTAATAACTGCTAGTTGGAAATTTTGTAAATTGTTTATTGACTTGAAAAATTGAAATTTTGTCCTGTAATCTCTTTGTAAGACCCATAGCTAGCCGCAGAAATTAAATGTTGGGAGAATCTGATGATCAGTTTAGTATGCATGTTTATTAATTCTATGCGATCGATTTCGAAATTTCAAAAATCTTATCATTAGGAATGTCGCATGACCATCGTCTAGAAGTTTTAGCAGTAAAAATAATAAAAATTTGACATTGTTGAAATGGCTGTTTAAATTTAAATGTGTAATATAAATGAAAATAAATTTCAAAAAATTTAGATCTTTTCGGGAGAGAATCTGAAAATTT
Source organism: Harpalus rubripes (assembly GCA_963082715.1). Lineage (NCBI taxonomy): Eukaryota > Metazoa > Arthropoda > Insecta > Coleoptera > Carabidae > Harpalus > Harpalus rubripes. The sequence goes on from OY720463.1 coordinate 12,753,300, forward strand.
GTTGGATATTAGGAATTAAAATATATAAGTTTGGAATAAATGTAAACCCTTCATCTTGTAACACGAAACCTTCGGGCATATACTGACTCAGTATGCTTGAAGCGTGAGATCATGCAATTTACGAATTAAACGACACTTGCTCAGTTTGAATATCTCTGTTCAGTTCGCCTTAGGATTACCTGACAACAGAACATCTGCATAGATGAACTGTTAGTTTAGGGTCAACAATAGACAATAAAATCCCTTGTGCACTTTCCAGAATCTTTCGTATTTTCCCATTTGTACTTTACAACTTAATCCTTAGTCTAAGCCTAAGCAGAAAATATCCCAGTAATTGCCGTCATAAAAATAAAAAGCTTTCTCCTGTTCTCAGCCGACTTTCTCTCCCATCCTCAAAACTATATTCTTAAACATGCCCAGATTGGGATTGGTTCCCTACTACATTTTAAAATTATTTAGGGTGGGACCAAAGGTCTCTTCAAGACAACACAAAAAAAATAAAATCAGTATGTATCACGATTCTGTAACTATACAGTATATCAAGAACTTCATTTTATATTTCAACCAGTGTATCAACTTGTATCTTTGTATATAGTGTAAATATAGTTAATTTCAAAACATACACGTATACCTATTATTATACATCACCATACAAGTGATCACAGCCTAAAAAGTCACACCAACTTAATTGGACGTTTGACGTGTGACGGATTTACCTTCTGCCATCTGGAAACTCCAAGAGTCGACCACCGGAGGTAGGAGTATTTTCGATATATTCATACATAATACATTTTGGTCCTTCGGAGCCGGATATCCGGTAATTCAAGCGGAATCCATAAAATCATCGAATTCACATCATCAGCCAACATCATTTCTCAACTCAAAGTGCCTTGTTGTGAGTGAGTGTAAAGTGTTTAGTGCATCAAACTTGCAAACCAGTCATTGCAACAGTTTCATAAGAAATTCAACACTATCAACGCTTAGGACGCTACATCATCCTTCGAGTAATCATCATCAATGCAGAGATTCTCCACGCAGTGCCAGTCTACCACATCAACTATATCAGACGGCACCATACAGTAAGTTTCTAAGAGTCACATTATTCCACTCTCCATTTTTCCATTTATAATTTATCAGCTTCAATTTCAATATGACGAAAAATTTAACTACCCTAATAAAAGAACGCGACGTTGTAACGGGACAGCTAAAACGTTTGCATACATTTTTAACCACGGAACAAGATTTAGATATTGATGATTTGCAGACGCGAAAGGTAAAATTAGAAGAGCATAATCAAGTTTTTTTAAATTGAAATTCGTGCAGAAAAAACTAAACAGTCTGACGTTAATTCAGAGTCCGAACTTAATAATCAACGAATCGCGTTTGAAAAAACTTACTTTGAATGTTCTAAAATTATCAACAAAAAATTGCGAGAGATAACAACAGCAGAGAGTAGCTTACAAGTGAAACAATCAACTTCATATCTTCAAAAATTTGAGCTCACCCCTTTCGACGGAACTCCTATTGATTGGCATACCTTTCATGATACCTTTAAGTCATTAGTGCATGATAACGAAACATTAAAACCAGTTGAAAAATTTCATTTTTTGAAAAATGCGTTAAAGGGAGATGCGGCCAATGTAATCAGTGCCTTATGTGCATCCGCGGAAGGATATGCAGTCGCATGGGAATTATTAATTCAAAAATATAACAAACCGCGTCTTATTATTCAGGCACACTTAAAATCTCTTTTTGAAATACCGGAGATTATTAAAGACTCACCTACGAATCTTGGATTATTGGTAGAAAAAGTTCAACTGCATGTAAATGCTTTAAAAGCTTTAAAACAGGATACAACAAATTGGGATCCAGTTCTTGTTTATATCATAACAACGAAACTTGATAAATTCACACGTAGAGCTTGGGAACGCAGTCTTGAGAACGAAAACATGCCCAAATATCAAGAACTATTAACATTTCTCAAAAAACAAGCGCTTGGAGATGAATTAGATAACTCTGATAAAACTAAACAAAAAAAATTGTCCGGGTACAATAATAAACGTACATATGCTTGTGTAGGCGCAAATTATAAATGTCCAATATGTTCAGAGTTTCATTCTATATATTCATGTTCAAAATTTAAATCATTATCAACTAGAGCTCGTGCCGATACAGCGCGAAATGCACAACTCTGTCTTAATTGCTTGCGAAACAATCACAAAACAATAAATTGTAAACAAGCGGTTGCAGAATTTGCTCAAAAAAGCACAATACTATGTTGAATTTTGAATCGAATAAAATTCAAGACTCAAGTTCGAACGAAATAGCTTCTACATCGGAAGAAGTAGCAAAGACCGCTCTAACAGTTTCGTTTGACTCAGAGGTTTTACTTGGTACTGCTTGTATAAAAATCTTAGATAAAAACAACAAAAAGCATGAATGCCGTGTGTTACTTGATAGCGGTTCTCAATGTCATTTTATAACAGAAGAACTTGCTAATCGTCTAGGTTTAGAGAAACATATGCTTGAGCTTCCGGTTAGCGGTTTGGGACATAATATCACTCATTCAAAATATTACGTAAAAGCAATTATCAAATCAAAGGCATCTAATTATATAAATGAATTAAATTTAGTTACACTGCCGAAAATTACGGGTCCTTTACCATCGCGTAATGTAGATCGTAGTTTAATAGAAATACCGCGTAATATCGTATTAGCTGATCCTGAATTTCACAAAGCCAATAAAATTGATGCATTAATAGGATGTTCATTATTTTATAATCTACTTCAAATGGGCCAAATCAAACTTTGTAATAATTCCATTATTTTACAAAAAAACCCGTTTTGGGTGGATAACTACTGGCGAAGCAGTTATTACAAACCTAATCAAATCTGCACATACAATTATCACATGTTTAGCCACTGCTAACAATTTAGAAACACAGTTACAAAAATTTTGGGAAGTAGAGGAGATACCAAATAAAATATTTCAATCGGAAGAAGAGTTAGCTTGTGAATCACATTTTGCAGAAAATACGCGACGGGATCAAACAGGTAGATATATAGTGCGCATACCATTCAAAAACAATAATTTCAAACTGGAAGGGTCATATAACTCCGCATTAAAACGACTATATTCATTAGAGAATAAATTTAAAAAGGATCAGGAATTATGTAAACAATACGCCGACTTTTTATCGGAATACGAAAGGTTAAGTCACATGAAAAATATCACAAATACAGATAACTGTAATTTAGGTTATTACCTGCCTCATCATCCAGTAATTAAAGAGTCTAGTCTGACTACGAAATTACGCGTAGTTTTTGATGCCTTAGCCAAGAATCATAATAATTGCTCACTAAATGATTTCATGATGACAGGCCCTACTATTCAGGACAATCTTGTGTCCATTATTTTACGATTTCGCACACATAAATATGTCTTAACCGCGGATATCGAAAAAATTTTTCGTCAAATAATAGTTGATGAACGTGACGCGGAATATCAAAAAATATTATGGCGCAATTCGAAGGATGAACCTATTCAAGTGTTCAAATTAAACACCGTTACATATGGTATTACCGCAGCACCTTTTCTAGCGGTACGTTGCTTAAAACAATTGGCAAATGACGATGGAGCCAAATATCCACTCGCGGCAAAGGTTGTGGTTAGCGATTTTTATATGGATGACCTTTTAACCGGGACGGATTCTTTCAACGACGCAATTCTACTAAAAGATCAATTAATTCAATTATTAAATTTAGGTGGTTTCAATTTGCGTCAGTGGGCATCTAATAATCAAAATTTAGTTCAGGATGTTCCTTGCACTGATCAAAGTTTTCAACTTGATTCCAGAGGCTCAAAAAAGGTATTAAGCATTCAGTGGAATCCAAAAAACGACACTATTAATTATTCCTTACAAGGTTTTAATACGGAAAGGCATTTAACAAAGAGAATAATTTTGTCCGAAATAGCGCAGTTATTTGATCCGTTAGGTTTAGTAAGCCCTATTGTAATTAAAGGGAAAATTTTAATGCAAGAGCTGTGGAAAGCTAATTTAAATTGGGATGAATCAGTTCCGCTGTTTATATTTACAGAATGGTCAAACTTAAAAAATCAATTATGCCACCTCAATGATCTCCAAATTCCGCGAAGAATTTTGCAGGACAATTGTATAGATATTCAAGTACATGGGTTTTGTGACGCAAGTGAGCGTGCTTATGGCGCTTGCATTTATTTAAGAACTACAGACAGATTAAATCGGCATGCCACATTTCTCGTGTGCTCAAAATCACGAGTAGCACCCATTAAAACTATATCGCTCCCAAGACTTGAACTTTGCGCAGCAGCGTTATTAGCCAAATTGTTTGAAAGCACCTTTACAGCATTAAACATAAATTATAATTCAATTAGATTCTGGTCAGATTCGACCATAGTATTAAATTGGTTAAACAAACCTCTATATGTTTGGAACACTTTCGTAGCAAATAGAGTGTCTCTCATTCAGAATGTTACTAAGGCAGATAATTGGTATCATATTTCGTCTAGTGACAATCCAGCTGATTATATTTCTCGCGGTCAAATGCCATGCGAATTAATTGAAAATGAACATTGGTTTCAAGGCCCGGCATGGCTTTCACAATACGAAGACCTTTGGCCGGTAGAAAATATAGCTGAAATAGAAGTACCAGAAAAACGAGTCAAAATAACACTTTCCGTTTCATTAGACGCAGATAATTTAATTAATAAGTATTCGTCTCTAACTAAATTAATTCGGATTGTAGCTTATTGTTTACGTTGGCTATCAAATTATAAAACCAAAACTAAAAAACAAGATGAACTTACTGTAGATGAGATTCAAAATGCGCATATGCGTGTTATACAATTAGTTCAAAATCAATATTTTCACGAAGAAATACAATGTTTATCTCAATAAAAATATTCCAACGAAAAGTAAGATCTTACCGCTTTCACCTTTCATTGATAATAATCAAATATTACGCGCAGGGGGTAGATTAGATAATTCCAAACTTAATTATTCAAGTAAACATCCGATATTGTTACCCTAAAACAGTCATGTAACTAAAATAATTATCAGATATACACAATAAAAATTATCATACTGGTGTAGAAACAACCCTTAACCTTGTACGACAAACCTATTGGCCGGTAGAGGGCAAAAATATAACCCGTAGAATAATATATAATTGCATTACATGTCGCAAGAGTAATCCACTACAAATTAAGTATTTAATGGGATCTTTACCTGAAAATCGAGTCATTCAGTCGCGACCCTTTGAAAATGTCAGCATTGATTATTGCGGTCCATTTTTACTTAAAGAAAAAAAACTTCGAAATCGCAATAGTATAAAGGCGTATGTGGTTGTATTTGTATGCTTCGCTATCAAAGCTGTTCATTTCGAACTGACAACAGATTTGACTACAGAATCATGTTTGGCAGACATTAAAAGATTTTTCGCCAGAAGGGGCAAAGCAAAAAATATTTATACCGATAACGCAACAAATTTTGTAGGCGCTAGAAACCAAATTAAAGATGTACAAAATTTAATTGAATCCGAAGATTTCAATAAAGACATGCAACATAATCTTGCTATTGAAAATGTTACCTGGCATTTTATCCCTCCACGTTCCCCGCATTTTGGCGGCTTATGGGAAGCAGGGGTTAAATCATTTAAACGACATTTACATCGATCTATAGATAAGTCATTATACACATACGAAGAATTTAATACGTTTGTAACTGAAATTGAAGCCATCCTCAATTCTCGTCCCTTGACCCCTCTGTCTTCTGACCCCAATGACCTTTCGGCGCTCACAGCAGGCCATTTCCTGATTGGTGACTCTTTAAAAACTTTACCTGAAACTAACCTTCAAGACACCCCCAACAACCGATTGAGTCAGTGGCTACAACTACAGATGATTAAGCAACAATTTTGGTCGCGATGGCACAATGAATACTTAAATAACCTTAATGTCCGACACAAATGGCATCAAGGCAATACAGACAACATAAAAGTAGGAACATTAGTTACAATTAGAGAGGACAACACACCACCAATGCCCTGGAAGTTGGGACGCATTGTGGAGCTTCATCCTGGAGAATACAACATCGTACGAGTGGCAACTGTGAAGACCGCCATAGGAGTCTACAAAAGGAGCATTAAGTGTCTAGCCCCCTTGCCCATTTCCACCTAGACACTACTCATTTTAATTTTATGGTTTCGTTTAATCTATACAAAAGGTTGTGTTTATAATAATCATGTTAATTCTAATTAGGTTTTGAACACTGACGGTTCAAGGCGGGCGGTATGTTCAGTTCGCCTTAGGATTACCTGACAACAGAACATCTGCATAGATGAACTGTTAGTTTAGGGTCAACAATAGACAATAAAATCCCTTGTGCACTTTCCAGAATCTTTCGTATTTTCCCATTTGTACTTTACAACTTAATCCTTAGTCTAAGCCTAAGCAGAAAATATCCCAGTAATTGCCGTCATAAAAATAAAAAGCTTTCTCCTGTTCTCAGCCGACTTTCTCTCCCATCCTCAAAACTATATTCTTAAACATGTCCAGATTGGGATTGGTTCCCTACTACATTTTAAAATTATTTAGGGTGGGACCAAAGGTCTCTTCAAGACAACACAAAAAAAATAAAATCAGTATGTATCACGATTCTGTAACTATAAAGTCAATCAAGAACTTCATTTTATATTTCAACCAGTGTATCAACTTGTATCTTTGTATATAGTGTAAATATAGTTAATTTCAAAACATACACGTATACCTATTATTATACATCATACATCACCATACAAGTGATCACAGCCTAAAAAGTCACACCAACTTAATTGGACGTGTGACGTGTGACGGATTTACCTTCTGCCATCTGGATACTCCAAGAGTCGACCACCGGAGGTAGGAGTATTTTCGATATATTCATACATAATACAATCTCTGTAAATAGTTTTTCCCCATATCAGGATCGGGAATGGATTACTAACATCTCGCAATTTACTTTGCATAAATCTAAAATCTTGTTTAAAAATGTATATAACTATTGGGCATGTAGGTTTGTATTAGTTTATAAATAGTTTACCTTTGCAGTCGTCCCTCTATTTCCAGTAATAGTTTATTTCCTAACACAAAATTTTCAAGAAAAACCATTTACCAACGATTGTTCAATACCAACGACGAGAGAAATGCAGTTGCTAGATTAACAACTCGACGTAACGACTAGTTGTTAAATTTTAGCCACTTGATGTAATAGTGAATTGTGATTTTGAACTTAGCAACTGACATTGAAATTAACAACTGAAAATGGTTGTTTATTTTAACAATTTTGCTTACAGAATTAGGCCTAATGGTTGTCCGATTTTTTGGGTGATAGGTACAAAATAAATAACCAATTTACAGTTTTAAATTTTCTTTTAATGTTCGATCATTTATTATTTACATTACAAATATTTGTAAGGCTATGGACGTTGCTCATATTTACATATTGTACACTAGGGCCAGTTGAATAAAACATAATCATGGACACGTATGAAAATTACATTGGATAATGGGATAGAATAGTGTGACATCAGAGTATAGCGCGAAATATGAAGCACTGTCCTAAGCAAAAACAATACTTCCAAAGTAGACACTATTGACAGAACACATAAGGGTCGAATTTAAAGGCTTGTAATTTGATGCCGATATTATTGTTATTATAAAGAAGTTAACTTTGAGTTATTAATAACATCAAATTGTGAACATTTTTCTATTACTTCGTAATACAATTTATACACATTAATAAATAACAAAGGTTTTATTTTACATTGAAATCAACTCTGCACAACATACATTTATAATATAACGTCAATAATTTATCATTACAATATGTGTGTGAATATAGTAATATTTTTTAAAAGTTTTATAATAATATTTTCTGGCGAGTGGTAGGGCGCTAGTTCAATCTTCTACTAGACAACCGATATCCTTTTGAATCTGTTACCCGAGTAGCATCCTTAGGGAAACATCTGAGATGTCGGTATGAATTGTTTCGTAAGCGCTCTTTGACGTGTTCAGTGATTTTTTAATGGCGGACATTAAAAACCAAAATGTAACATCAGCCGCAATTCTTAAGAGAACTTAAAAAATTCCGGATCAATTTCTGAACACGTCAAACAGCGTTTACAAAAAAAAAACACATTGACCAGTCAGATGTTTCCCCAAGGGTGACATTTCTTGGGCAATAGATCCAAAAGGGTCTCTAATGAAGGCATTTATTGGGAAAATCGGAACTAATACCAAGGTATTCCAAGTATATATTTGGGTGTTTCACTGCTATTGGAGTTGATCTAGTCCTCGCTTTATTCCTCGGGTTTGGCATAATAAAGATACACACAGAAAAGGAACTGGAAGATGAAATATTTAATTATTATTAATAGTCATTAACAAAGATTGTCAGCAAAATTACGAGTATTAGTTTTATCATTAAATATTTACTTTATTACTTTTTGCCTCCCATCATACCGTAGGTAAGGGAGGTATTGTTATCGATCCAAAAATTCGATAGTGAGTTTGCAGTAAATAAGCACGAATTAGGGTCCCCACAATACGTTTTTACTATTTTTACGATGATGCGTGTGTGTGTGACGATTTTTTTCGTCCACGATAACTCTTACACCAAACATCCAAAAAAATTATTTGCCGTATTTAAGATTTCTGCATTCATATAAATAAATAAATAAATATATCATCACGGCATATTACCCATTGCTGGGTGTGCCAATTTGCTTTGTACGCAGATTTCGGTAATGATGACATATTTGTACCGTGCGGGCACTCATTGCTGGCGTGGAGAATGCACCACAGGAGTCAATTTTGTGCCATTTAAATTTCTAAATATTTGGCGTCGGTCGGGATCGAACCCGGCTCCACAGATAAGCGAACAGACACTCAGGCACGCGGCCAGGAGACCCCATCGTTGATTATATTTTGGGTAAAATTGATAAACCGGAACTGATATTCAAATTGGTATTTAATACTTTTATATTAATGAGATCGACATATTAGATTTTTTCTAAAATTGATAAATCGGAAATAGTACTTTACTTAACAGATTTTCTAGAAAAAATATATTAAAATATAATCCAAAACTTGTCAAATTTGGTATTTAAAATTCGTATGTAATTTGAAATATCAACCGGAAGTGATACTTTACTTAAAGCACATTGTTATTTTAAACATGGAATTACCTTAGCTATGAGTATGGCGGGAGGTAAAAACAGAGAGGATTAATTTTGTAATAATAGGGGATTACAGCTCAATCGAATTAAGAGAAATTAGTAAAAAATAGTGAAAGAAGATGCTTAATAATGAATATTAATAAATAAATAAAATGATATAATTGAAATACTTCGGAAATAAGGGGGTTTTTGTTTTAGCAGCTCGTCACTCATATGAATTCAATATATATTATTTTGATTGGCGAGTCAAAGACCACCTATAAATATATAATGAATACCGAGTTAGGGGGTGGAGTCTACTACCAATGGAAGTAGACAAATTCAAATGGCGGACACGTGGCTACCAGTCCAGTACTGCAATTCTCAAACAGTTTTTATTTCAATATAAATTTCTTGCATTAAACTTAATAATTTTGATACACTTGCAATTATAAAGCATGTAGACTTGTACAGTGTTATAATATTAATTTGTTTATTATAAATACAATTTAAAAACAGCATACATTTCAAGAACATTTTAGATCCACGAAGAAAACAGTTTTATATAAGAACTTGTATTCGTGACGTCACATCTATATTTTCAAACTTCGGGGGATCATAACTCGCTTATTAATAGGAAATTTTTACCGGATTTTCACCAATAGTCTTAGTTTTACTTATACTTTCTGATAAAATTATATAAAAAAAATGGTGGAATCCCCTATTAAATTGCTTTCTTTTAATTGTTTTCGGTTACTACTTGAAATATTTTTTTTGTTCTACTGCTGAAACGGCTCATTTGAGAATATATGGGTTTATCTACACCTGTTTAATAATATATTGATTATGTACGTAACCATGGATACAAAATACCATTCATTAACCACGCCCCGTGGATTATGACTCATAATCCACGGTCTGGGGGTACATAAGACACGGAATTGTCAAATTTATTGTTGAGGGTTCACAATCATCTTCATTTAGCGGTTATGCGCAAGCAAAGACCCGCAAAACGGTTTCTGGACATGTGATAGACAAGATTTTATGTGCCGACTTTTCTGTTTATTATTGTTTATTACTCAAATTCTAAATTCTAGGGAACTTTTCTGTGTTGGTAACATCAGAATATTTTAATTTCAAATTAATGAATTTTATAAATATATTACATTTAAGTCAACATAAATCATTTTTTGTACCTTTCACGGCATTTCATTTCTACATCATAACCTGAAAAATCTACAAAATTTTATTTGGATTTTTCACTGCAAATTTAATTATAATTACTTATTATTATAATTATGTTCAAAACCTATAAATAGTCATTTTTTTGTACTAAAAATACTCAACTATAGATTTTTTATAATATTTGCAGTAATCTGACAGTTCCTGAACGATTTAGATGATTGAAACTTGACGGAATCACGAAAAAAAAAATTTTTAAACGAAGAAAAATGGAAGATGGTAACGAAAGTGAAAACTTATTGTGTACACCTCTGGAAATTGTAGAACCAGCTGATATAACCTCACTTTCCTTACTACTTGAAAAATCTAAGTTAAAATTAAATTAAAAATAATTATAAATAAGAAAGTTATTTAGAGTGGATCATTTTTCAGTGTCACCCGGTATAATATGATTTCAATTGCAGGTGTAGATAAAATATCGTATTCTACTCGCGTATAATGAGCAGAATGAGGCGCGGGCGGACACGTGACTTTGACAAGTGCTTGTAGGGCCCTACAAGGTTGCCAAGTGTACAGCTTGTGTAACTTGTCTGTGTTGCCAAATCAATTTAAGCGTAAAATTAATAAATAAAATTGTAAAACTAGTTATTATTAATGAATATCATGTTATTTAATTGTCTGGCACATTCAACTTAATTTTTCAATTAATTTTTATAAAAATAGATCATTTAACATGAACTGATGGTTTCCTCAAACTTAGCGCGCCAAGAATGGTGCTATTCTATAACTTTGTTCTGTAAGACTGTAACTCTATAGGCTCTATAAGCTATAGAGCTCTGTAAGACGGCAGCTTACAGAGTAGTAAAATTACCTATTCTGTAATTCTCTCTATAACAAGTCTCGCTACAGAATTATTCTTATAGAATGCCTAACTTCATTCCTGTCTAGCTGTCAAATATGCTACAGTATATTTGACAGTCATTTTGTAGGCATTCTAAAAAATTTGAAATAGAAACGATGGTAGGTATGTTGGTTCAAAGATACATATTCCATAATACATTTATGGAGTTGAATAAGCAATAGATTCCATCACGATTTTTTCATTATTATTAATTACTATAAATACATCAGATTTACACATATGTAATATATAGGTTTATGATTAAATGAAATATAATAATTATTAAATCAAAATACGTTATGTTTTTATTTGCAGGTAATCAATTTTTGTCATTGTTGTAATCAATGCTTGTCATTGTTAATATTTTTTTTTATCTCCTGTGTTTTAATTTTTGTAATCTATTCTCCTCACTAGTGTGATCTATTAATATTAATTATGCAGTCATCATTCAATGACAGTTTCAATTACTCTATGAAACTATGTACAGTTCTCTACTATTAATTTGTACTCGTACAAGTAGGTAGGGTTTTCTTCAAATTATCTCGACTGGCGGAAACTGCTCTTGTCTTTAGCTTTGAATCAATAATTATGACAAATTCTTAAGTATAGCTATTTAAAATTATTCAACTTTATATTAAAGAAAAAAAGTCACTTAAATTAAAGTTTTACAATGAGTTTGTTTAAAACATTTCTTAATTAGTAATGTAATTCATTATCTCGTACACTGATCTGAATGGATTTTGATAAGTCTGCAAAAATCTTGTCTATTTTCATGCTAAAATATTTTTTTAAACATAAATATCTATAAGAATTGGTAGGATGTATAATTACCTTTTATACCATGTTCCATTTAAGCCATTCAGTATTGCGGAGCATAGGGAATAGTTTTGACATCTCTGATTGGCTGAAATTAGAGACAAGAGACAAGTTTACCCAATGTAATTTTGGCTACTTCAGATTTACGCTGTTGCCAGTGCCATCTACTGAATGGCTTAAATGGAACAGAGCATATGTCTTTCATTTAATAATAGTTATAATAAAAATTGTTACCTTTTGCTTCTAATTTCAAAATTTGTTTAAATTTTTATATAAAATATATATTTGACGTTTAAAATATATTTTTGACGTTTCAATATGCTCTGTAAATACTTTACAGTCAAGATTTTGGCGCTGTAAGACTTATAGAAATTTCTATAACTCTGTAACGCTTACAGTACTGTAACTTGGTTACAGAATAGCAATTTACTTACATCCATTGAACTCTATACTATACGTACCTGGAAAGGCCACGCGCATACAAACCACTGACCACTAACATTATTTTTATGCAACCCGCTATTGTGACGTATTGCTATCTCTTTCTAGCTTAAAGGCGCGATTGATATGTTAAGAGCTTTGTGTAAAATATGAAGCGTAAATTCAAATAAATTGTTTCTGTACTATCTATTAACATTTTAAAAAATTAAACATTAGACAGTCATGCTTTTATGATATGAACCTGCATTTAAAAAAAATATTATTATTATTACTGGACTTTGATTTTAATGGGACAAGAAAAATCGGTAACATTTTTTCTTGTTTCTTTTAAATCAAAGTCAAAATTTATTAATATTATATATTAATAGATTTTAATCATTCTTTTTTAAAGTATATCAAAAGTATGTTTGTATAATATCGAATTTTTTAAAATGTTAGTTCTAGTACGGGAACAATTTATTTGAATTTTCGCTTCATATTTTAGTTCAGGAGTACACAATGCTCTTAATGTTTAATTTATTGTATTAACGATATATTTAATAATTAAAAACACAATTTAATGTTAATAAATAAAATATGTTGAAATTAAAAACATTATTTATTTATTATACAAAATAAGTAAAAATATTATTTATTACATAAAATAAGTACAAAATAAATACAAAGGCATAATTTATCATAACAATTTTTAAATAATATTAGCTTTGTCATTTTTTGGCGTATACTTGAAAATTTTCCGTGTAATTTAAAATTTAATAAGTTTGCATAAAGATGCATTCTACATTTTAAGAAAATATTAATAATATTTCCAACTATTTGTATTTCATGTAAGTCTTCACATATATATTCTTCTAGTATTGGATGTTTTGGTTGAAAAACTTCTAAATTTTGCAAAAAGTGAGTAAGGGCTGAATTTTGCATCAATTTTTTTAGATCCATTTTATTTTTCAATAAAATTTCATTTTAACTATACACCGAAATTGTCTTTCTGTGAAATGTACAGTTTTGTAGAAAATATTTGACTCCATTTTTCTCTTCGTATTGCTTGGATCCAATATTTAAGAATATTTGGTCGTTTAAAAGGAAACCTATACAGAAAGTTCAATTAATTTAATAACTGACGATTACATTATGGTACTACGATCCTACGAATTGATAAATCATGTGGATAATACTACAGAACCATAATATAATATGTTATTGGAAATCAGAAATAAATACAAATAACCAAGAAAGTATTTTTTCGATCATTTCCTGCATAATTTCCCAAATTATTGTTTTAAATCCATGAAATATTGTAGGTTAGTTATTTACGTATAAAAAGATATTTTATTTCTTCCATCTTGTAAATTATTGCCACCGTAAGCAACACAGTTGATAACCATTTTTCAATAAAATGCCAATAGACGTTATAAATTGCACATACACTACAACTATAACATTATTTCTCGATATATGAATAATGGAGTTAAACACACGTTAGAGTGTGACACAAATACTGCACACTACGCCTGTCCTTGTTCTTTGCGCCTGCCTCACTGACTCTCATTTACTCCGCATTGACGAGGCCTTTCCAGGTACGTTTAGTATAGAGTTCAATGCTTACATCCTGTAACGTTGGTTACTTGTAGAGTCTATATAGCTTATAGAACGGTACAGAATAGCACCATATATCTTTGTCTTATAGATGGCAGCACTAATCGCTCTATTTTTATATAAAATTTTTTAAAAATTAAATTTATGTGTTAGAAAATAAAACAACATGATATTCATTAATAATAACTAGTTTTACAATTTTACTGGGCAACTTTGTTGGGCCCTACAAACACTTGTCAAAGTCACGTGTCCACCCGCGCCTCATAGGCGATCCGATTGAATAATAGCCATCATAATACGCTCGTTCAATAACATAATATTATTATTTACCCTTGAAATTTTTCGGAATGTTTTTCAAACAGCTTGTATAATACGATGTCTTACCCCCGGTATAATAGAAAGAGCTATCATCACATAAGTGATTACTTGCACGAAGTTTACAACAGCATAATAAAGCTTTTCATCACAACCATCTTCGTAGGGAGATATGCAAGGTTCGGTTATTTCTAACGTCCCGGGACAACAACTCTGCGGTAAAGTTTTATTTATCCGTTTGTAATCGGCAGGGCCGGTCATACCGCAGCATTTTTTCTAAAATAATCGTATAATGTGATTATTTAAGACTAATGTAGTAGATAGTTCAAGGATTATATACATAGATGTTTTATTTTCGAAAATCGATGGAGTGGTTATCAAATAATCTTGTTTTGAAATTTTTGATCAATCGCCATTTTGTCATTTGAAAAAAATAATTGTAAATGAAAATGTTTTATAGGGCCGAAAGGTAATTTTGAAAGAATTTTTTTCAATATTTCTTAAAATAAGAAATTCATGACAATTTTTCGAAAAACAAAAGAACTCCAAAAACTACGAATCAGGTTAAAAGAGCCTATGCTCTGTTCCATTTAAGCCATTCAGCAGATGGCGCTGATATCAGCGCCAATTTCAAGTAGCCGAAATTACATTGGTTAAACTCATTTCTTGTCTCTAATTTCAGCCAATCAGAGAGTTCAAGACTATGCTCTATTCTTTACAATACTGAATGGCTTAAATGGAAAAAGGTATAGCTATCCCGCCGGTAGAAGCCCCGAAGTTACACGATGTCTTCCGAGTGGAAAATTAGATTAATTTTTTAATTTTTTTTTATTCTGACAAAAACAAAACCTATCACACAAAACTGGAGTTCTTATACTTGTTTTTACCTTCCGTCACCTTTAGGTAAGGAAGGTATTGTCTTTGGTCAAAAAATTCGGTGGTGAGTTTTTGATCAATAAGCACGTTTTAGAGTCCCTACAATACGATTTTACTATTTTTATGATGATGTCTACGTGCGCGTGCGTGTGTGTGTGTGTGTGTGTGTGTGTGTGTGTGCGTGCGTGCGTGCGTGCGTGCGTGCGTGCGTCCGTGCGTGCGTGCGTATGTGTGTGTGTGTGTGTGTGTGTGTGTGTGTGTGTGCATGTGTGTGTAACAAAATTTTCTAATGCAATAACTGTAATACGACAATTCCAAAATAATAATTCTTTCGTATTTTTCTTCGCACATCCATGTGAAGAGCTGATTAGATTTTGATTATAATTGGTCAACCGAAAGTACCCTCATTTTAAGATTTTAACAGTTTTTCTTGAAAAAACGATGTTAAATATAATTTTTCCACATTTAATGTATTTTATACTTCATATTAAATGGATATAAAGTTACAAAATTATAAAGAAATTAAATGTCTTATATTAGACAGCTATGCTATAACTCTGCAAACATCTGCTATATTAAGAAAATTCTGATTGAAAGGTGTCAGTGTCAAGTGAAGTTGATATTGTGTATTTGTTATAATTTTACTGGATATATAGGATCTTTTGCTAGAAACTTTCTGTATGGAATTTGTATAAAATACGTACAACTGCCTTAAAGTAATGTACAAGAAATAGAATCTTTTGCAAGGAACTTTCTGTATAACATTTATACAAAATACATAGAACTGACGGAAGGTAATGTGCTGGCTACATTAGAATTTTTAAAACATATTTTAAAACTAATACGAGGGATGCTCTGATAATAGTTAGTAGCAGGCCATGGAAGTTCAATTGGCTAGAAACAATTGCAAAAATTGAATGTCGCATTAGTTGACATTCGGCTAAGTATAGAATAAGGCCAAACTCAAAATGTGTTTAAATGAGAATATAATTCATGAGTCACGTGACATGTTTTCCGCCAATCAACATTCAGAATCTCCCTAGTTACACGTCTATCACAGCGATGGTAAAAAACAAAGAAATTATCACCTTATTTATATTCGTTACTAAGGGATTTGTTTTCTTTATTTGACATTGACAATTAATTTTGAGTATAAAAATGTGCGATAATCGTTGGGTTGATATCAACAACGATGAAAATAATATGACAATTGTCAAATTAACCATGTTGTAATACAATATATTAAAAGTTAGGTTAGCAGCACTCACAATGTGTCACAAAAATTCATTATATTCTCTCATTAAATATAAGCTCGTGATATGATTAATAATCGAAGATATTGCTCGTGAAACCGAAGCAGCACATCACAACAATCTGCAACTCGGTTTCACTCGAGAATATCATCGATGATAATCATATCACTTGTTATATTACGTATGAGAATATAATTCATGAGTCACGTGACATGTTTTCCGCCAATCAACATTCAGAATCTCCCTAGTTACATGATGTCTATCACAGCGATGATAAAAGAAAAAAAAATTGTCACATTATTTATATTCGTTACTAAGGGATTTGTTTTCGTTATTTGACATTGACAGTTAATTTTGAATATAAAAATGTGCGATAATCGTTGGGTTGATATTAACGATGAAAATAATAAGGCAATTGTCAAATTACCCATTTTGTAATACAATATATTAAAAGTTAGGTTAGCAGCACACACAATGTGTCGCAAAAATTCATTATATTCTCTCATTAAATATAAGCTCGTGATATGATTAATAATCGAAGATGTTGCTCGTGAAACCGAAGCAGCACATTTCACTCGTCCTACTCGGTTTCACTCGAGAATATCATCGATGATAATCATATCACTTGTTATATTACGTATGACTATATATATATATATATATATATATATATATATATATATATATATATATATATATATATATATATATATATATATATATATACTATTATTCACGAAAGATGACTATTCAAGGTTATTTGTTCGAAGAAAGAATACACATCACTTTATAGCAGTAGCTTAGCAACATTTTGTATTAGAAAGAGAAAGATTATTTGACCTATGTCTATTTAATTAATGTGGTGTGACAGATATACGTAAATAGTGTCATTACTTTCTAACCCACTATAAATAATAATGACATATGTCGTAGAATCACAGATACCTAATTATCTACAGCACTGCCCTCTGTGCTAATATTTACCCAGTGGCGTTGACGTTTAAATCAAATTATGATTCCTTGGTTTATAACAGGTTTATAAGTTAAGTCTATGTTTTTGTATTTTGCAAAAACCTAAGTGAAAAACATAAATCTTTCAGAAAGGCATTATTTAGAAAAAAACATAATTTTCAAATGAATTACTCTTATTTTTCAGTTAAAATATTTCTATAAATATTTCATGTTTCACGCCTATGCATACGAAATGCAGTGAAGTTATATGCAAGTAATATATCAGACGGCTCACAAATGACCTTGAATAGTTATCCATTTAAGCCATTCAGTATTGTAGAGAATAGGACATGGACTTGAACTGTCTGATTGGCTGAAATTGAAGATAAGAGACACGTTTACCCAATGTAAATTCGGCTACTTGAAACTGGCACTGATGTCAGCGCCATCTGCTGAATGGCTTAAATGAAACGTCTATATTAATATTTTCTCTTACAGACCACAATGGGGGAATTTTATATGTTAAAATAATTTTATGTCTCACTAAAGTATTGTGAAGTATTTATTGCTAGGATACTGTGTATATAAACATATCTATAACGACCGGGGTATTATGTGAGGGCATAATAGTTTATTATGCCCTCATTATAATTCGATCATTGTTTATGGACTTGAAATTAAAAATAATATGAACGGTATATAATGAAGATTATTTTATTTTTAATTATAATTCATTACAATAATGATTGTTTATAACAATTAATACATTAATTGATTGCAACAATTAATATAATAAGAAAACAGCATTGAAAGCACAACACAGATATCATATTTAATTATAATACTTAAAACTGATTATGAAAAGGGCCTTAAAAACAATTTACTGTCACAACACATATTGGGATTTTCAAATATGAAAACGCTAACTAGCGGCGAATATTAAAACTACAAACAGTGGTAAAGATTTGACATTTACATGTAACTACAACTAAACTATTATTCACGAAAGATGACTATTCAAGGTCATCAGTGAGCCGTCTGATATAATATTGCTTGCAGTAAACTTCATTGCATTTCGTATGCATAGGCGTGCAACATGATATATTTATGAACACATTTTAACTGAAAAATAAGAGTAATTCATTTAAAGTGTTTATAAATAATACCTTTCTGAAATATTTATGTTCTTCACTTATGTTTTTGCAAAATACATAAACATAGACTTAACTTATAAACCAAGGAATAACAATTTGATTTAAACGTGAACGCCACTGGGTAAATACTAGCACAGAGGGCAGTGTAGTAGATAATTAGGTATCTGTAATTCTACGACATATGTTATTATTTTTTATAGTGTGTTAGAAAGTAATGCCACTATTTACGTATAACTGTCACACCACACAAATTAAATAGACATAGGTCAAATAATCTTTCTCTTTCTAGTACAAAGTGTTGTTAAGCTACTGCTATAAAATGCTGTGTATTCTTTCTTCGAACAAATGACCTTCAGTAATCATCTTTCGTGAATAATAGTATATAAGACTACAAAATAGTATATTATGTTATTAGGAGTAGAAAGCGGTCTTTTTGTGTTGAACCCAGCTATTGCGGCCGAGGCGCTAGCCGAGGCTAGGCAAGCTGGGTAAAACACAAAAAGAGCGTTCTACTCCGAATGACATATACTATTTTTTCTTCAAGCGTTTCAAAGAATAATTTGACATTTTTTTTGGAATTTTTTAATGGTACTGTTTGCAATTTCAGCTAAAGCTGGCTGTGTACACTACAAAACAAAAACGACACAACTGTCAAATAACAATTTTCAATATAATATGTGTTGCTGTGACAACTGCCGCCGCCAGCGGTAAACTAAAACACTAACATTTTTTTACTAGTACAACAATATCAACATTTTTGTACTAGTAAGACAATGAACTTCTTCTACAGTGTGTGTACAGAAGCATAATATGAATATTATAATACGCTTGAAGAAAAACTCTATTATACATAAATATATGTTGATAATAAACAAAACAATTAAACAACATCCTTAGCAACGTCAAAGCTTAAGCATTATTGTATTTAAAATTATAAATGAAACTTATTTCGCATACTCAGTGAGACATAAAATCTTATATGCACCACGAGCGATACTAGATGATAATAACCATCGGACGACATCTATCCCTCGGGCTAGATCCTTGTCGCCCTCCTGGCATTATCATTATCGTAACGCCCTTGGTACTTAAAATTCTATTAAATCTAAAGCGTTTTTACTTTTATATTTTGTAAAATATTAAAAAATACCGGAGAAAAAAAATGTTAACATTTTGCAATATTTTCTTCCCATCATTACGGCGTACATAATATCAAGTATGTGCGAATTAGGTCTCGACATACGAGGTCTGTTAGAAAAGTATCCGACCTAACCTAACCTAATCACCTTCAAAGTTGTGGCGTACCTACCTCTGGGTTTGCTGTTACTGCTTTCGGGCGCCAATCTGTGAACTGTATGTTTTTGGGGTAGTTTAGGATTGCGGATAGCTAGTCAGAGGTCCAGGATTTTTATTTGTAAATGATTGTGAAATGTGTAAAACTTATACATTTTATTGACACACACCAAATGTACTGTTGCGTCGCGCCTTCAGAAAGAACATAATAGGCTACTCAATTGGCGCGAGAACTAGTTTTCAACGTGTTAAGCGTCATATTATCGATCGGTTTCAAGCAAGTAGTGCTACACAGCTGCGAAGCACTACGCGTTATGTGGAGCGCTGTACACGTCACGATTATCGTTCGTCTGGCCAGCGCGCGGCGTTCCCATTAGATTACTGAGGGACGAGCTTCCAGCCAAGATTGCAACAGCCAAGAAAGCTCGCTGAAGGTCACATTTTTACCACCTGCCAACAGGTTACCAGGCTAGGTCTTGTCTAGTGAACCAAATTCTTAGTCCAACAGCCTTCACCACGGCAAATTCAAGAGGACGAAGGACGAGCCAGGTCCGACACCGACAACGGAGGATCATCAAGTCCGCAAGTCTCTCCGAGCCGGTCTTCACGGCCCGATCTTCCATCGAGGTGTGCACCTCTCCATCATTCGGAGGCCGACCTAGATTTCTCCAGACTGCTCGGCGGCTGCCTTTGAGGGCACTAGCTCAGCAGAATAAGCAATCAGGCCAGGAGGCCTACAAACTGAAGAGAATTTCTCCTTCGAGCTCCTGTTTCCGGGCCATCGACAGAAGCCGTCTACATCCTGCGGACCCACGGTTGCAGCTGGTTCGAGCCGCCTACAAAGAACTGCTAGAACTCCGGCTTCTTCGAGAATATGCTTATGATCTTTTATTTAATTAGTTTGTTTATTTTGTATTAATAAAATTATTTAATAAATCGAGTAGAAACTACACCAAATATTGTCCTTCTCTGATCGAAATAAAAATAGTTGGGAATTTGGAGTCTCATCCCAACAAACTGGTGACCCCGACGTGATTTGAACATGCAACCTTCTGATCTGGTGGATGCTTCTGCTGTCATGTTTATTCGGTATTATTTTCTTCACCTTCTCTGATCACCCAACTGTACAAACATGTAACAAGAATAAAAAAAGTTGTTTTGACAATCTGTCTCTTTGACTCTAACTTTGAACTGTAAACAAACTCTGTATTTTATACAACAATTAAAATTCTTCTAGGCTACAGAAGCTGTAGACAGACTGTTCTTCTTGGTTTAGCCGACGCAGCTATTGCAAGAACTAATTTCTTAAGCTCTGCTAGCGATATTTATACTCGAATTTGGATAAAATTTAATTGAAATTTGCGCGTTGGAAGACGGAGATGTTATGTGCAATCTTGTTGGTTCGGAGGTGTTGTATCGCGATGTCTGATTGGCTGAAGGCCCGGGTTTGTAAAATGTTTATTTTGTGACTTTAAAATATAAGCAAAAAATAATTTTCCAGCTTTTTCGTGATAATTATGACCAGTTAAAATTATAAAATACAAATAGCACATGAATACCATAAATAATAATTAAATATTCCAGTTTCCCTTGAAGTCCGTGGTTGGCCGTAGCGCTAGCATCGCTCAGCTGTTATTGCAATTATCAAATGGATTTCTCCAAGCTCTGTGAATGAAATTGTGTCCTTAGGGTACTTATTGTTATCCAGACAAGCCAGGCATGTGTATGTCGGCTGGCAGCAGTTGTACATCTGGTAAGTTTCCTAAACGTGCTTTGACAAAAAAATAATATATTATGTTATTAGCAGTAGAAAGCGGTCTTTTTGTGTTGAACCCAGCTATTTCGGCCGAGGCGTTAGCCGAGGCTAGGCAAGTTGGGTAAAACACAAAAAGGGCGTTCTACTCCGAATGACATATACTATTTTTTCTTCGAGTGTTTCAAAGATTTTTTTGACATTTTTCTGGAATTTTTTAATTGTAGTGTTTGCAATTTCAGCCTAAGCTGGCTGTGTATACTACGAAACAAAAACAATACAACTGTCAAATAACAATTTTCAATATAATATGTGTTGCTGTGACGACTGCCGCCGCCAGCGGTGAACAATGACACTAACATTTTTGTACTAGTAAGACAATGAATATCTTCTATAGTGTGTGTACATTAGCATAATATGAATATTATAATAAGCTTGAAGAAAAAATAATTTTCATCCCGATTTTTTAGTTAAACCTAAAGAAAAGTGTTGGATGACGTTCTCTGCCCTAATTACAAAGCCCACGGACCGGCTAGGAAGAATGGAAATCGCTGGAAAGACTGGTGTTTGAATTAAACAAAGTAGTCTCCTTGGGACTCCACATACTTCTCCCGGCGGTGCCGCCATTGTCAGAAGCATTCCGAGAAAACCTCTTTCAGAATGGAGTTAAGCTCGGCTGTCGTTGCAGCCATAATGTCCTCTCTTGTCTGAAATCGCGTTCCTTTCAATGGCCTCTTGAGTTTGGGGAACAGCCAGAAGTCGTAGGGACCATATCAGGAGAGTAAGGAGTCTGTTGAACCACAGGAGTCTTGTTCTTCGCCAAAAAAAGTCTGAATCAAGTGCGAGGAATGTGCTGGAGCAGAATTGTCGTGATGGAGGCGCCAATTTACTGTTGACCACATCTCCGGTCTCTTGCGCCGCACAGCATCACGTAGGCGAGGGAGGATATTCCTGTAGTACTCTTTGGTGATTGTTTGACCCTGTGGTGCGTAGTCGTGGTGTACCACACCGCGGGAGTCTTTGGTCTTGGTGACGTGGAATTTTTCCACTATGACGACTGGGATTTGGTTTCCGGGTCATACCCGTACACCCAGGACTCGTCACCAGTGATTATGGTGTCCATGAAGTCGGGATCACTGTTTGTGGAGTCCAGCATGTCCTGTGAGACTTCAATACGAAGTTGCTTTTGCTCCGCCGTCAACAGCTTCGGCGCGAATTTCTCCACCACTCTCTACATGGCCAAATCTTCGGTCATAATGGAATATGCGGAAAAAGTCCGCAATTTCTCGGATACTCACACAGTCCTACATCACCACAGCGTTCACTTTGGCGATGATCTGATGTGCGGCCGTCTTTAAACCGATTGTACCATTCCTTAATCTGTGTGATGCCCATAGCATTGTCACCGAAAGCCGTCTGAATCTTCCGAATGGTTTCCACCTGACTGTCGCCCAGTTTCAGGCAAAATTTGATGCAATAGCGCTGCTCCAGTCGTTCCGTCATTTTCCTTGCTATGAAAAACCGACGAGAGCACTACACACTACTCATTTAATTGCTGCTTGCCAGCAACAGACGCTATCAACAGGCGAGAAAAAATTCACGCATGCGCACGAAGGTTCAAGGTCGGATCATGCAAGCACGCTTGATTCAAATGCATCAGGTTTCCGTAAATAAAAATAAGATCGGATACTTTTCGAACAGACCTCGTATAGTATTGCAGTAATGTGGAAAAATCATTAAATTTCAACATAATTAAACTCCCACATTTGATTAAAATCATACACCTAATTAAATAAAAAATCCAACCTCTGTCTGCACGTTTTTCATAAATACTATAAATTCTTCACTTTCGATTTCACCATATCTCAAAATAAAATCGT
>OY720463.1:12781944-12784444 GCA_963082715.1 Harpalus rubripes
GAGCCGCGATTGAACGTTCCCCGCGTCGTTCGGCGCGAAAACATTCGCTCGCTTTGGCGATTTCCAACCGCAGTATTCGGCGCATTTTGCACCGGGACCTCAAAATGCATCCCTACAAAATGGTTGTTGCACAGGAATTAAGTGAAAGGGATTTTGAAACCCGTACGAACCTGTCGCGATCTCCGAGAACTCCCAAACGACGATGTTGTGCTCTTCACGGACGAAGCCCATTTTCACCTTTGTGGTGCCGTTAACAGGCAGAATTTTCGATATTGGAGTGACGAAAATCCTCGAGAAATCCATCAGGAACCCCTCCATAGCCCAAAAGTGACTGTGTGGTGTGCTCTTTCCCGCCTAGGCGTCTGGGGGCCTTACTTTTTTGAAGAAAATGGGCAAACCGTAACGGTCAACAGCGAGCGCTATTGTTTCATGCTGGAAAATTTTCTTAGACCCAAAATGGAAGAAAATGGCGTGGAAAATGTGTGGTTTCAACAGGATGGTGCAACCGCCCACACATCGCGACGATCAATGGACATTCTCAGGGAACTGTTTCCCGGTCGCCTCATTTCCCTGAGAGGTGATCTTGGCTGGCCGCCGCGCTCACCGGATCTCACTCCATGTGACTTCTTCCTTTGGGGTTACCTCAAATCGAAGGTTTACCAGCATCGACCAAGGACCCTTCTTGCTTTACGAAGGGAAATTGCTCGGGCAATTGAAGAAATTCCCGTGGAAATGACGGTGAAAGTCATGGAAAGCTACCGCGAGCGCCTAAATCAGTGTATCCGCTCCCAAGGACGACATTTGAGTGATGTGCTTTTCAAAACTTAAATTTAAAAATGGCATAAAATTTGCGATATGTTAATAAAAAATTTTTTTGACAAGTTGAGTGGTTTTAATTTTATAACGTTTTGAAATCGGATAGGTTTTTCTGCCCCACCCTGTATTTATCGAATAAAGAATTTAACGTTCCTTAAATAAGTATTCACATAAATTTTCGATAAATAATATTTAGATGATTTTTTTCTTGTAACTACTACTTCCGGTTGTCCAATTGTTACCAAAACTGACTGGACTCTTCCCATTATTGTTAGATTGAGGAATCCGTAGTTAAAAATGTCTTAAGTGTTATAGTATTTGCGATATAGTGAATCCAACACACACACACACACACACACACACACACACACACACACACACGCACACACACACACACACGCACACGCACACGCGCACGCGCACGCACACACACACACACACACAAACACACACAAACACAAACACACATCCACACACACATACGGACATCATCGTAAAAATGTTATAATCGGATTCTAGGGACCTTAAAACGTGCTTATTCATTAAAATCTGGATATGCGATTTTTAGCATGAATACAATACCTCTCTTAGCGAGAGGTAAAAAAGGGATTTTTAGTTGTCAACTCAATAATTATTGGATAAAAATTTTAACCAGTGGTTAAAAATTAACCACTGAGTTACAGAATAGGGCCCAATGACCCATTATCATCAAATTGTGCTATTTAGAAATCAATATTTTATAAATTATTTCTTTTATTCTTCTTTACCTTACTTCACATAAATAACTTAATCCTGACCAAATTATATTTCTGTTATTTTTACAGTACAACAAAGCAAATTATTTAATTCAAATTTAACACTAGAATATTTCATTGTTATTTATTATTACTAATATTTATATTTAAGAATTTACACACACGATAAATAGGTACATTACTTAATTTCTCAGATTTAAATTTAAAATATCTCACAATAGCCGTCAATAATCAGAACTCATATTAGATTGGGTGTTTGTGTGATAGACTTATGCAGCAATAATATTTCGATTTCACAGTGTTGGCTTCAAGAAAATCAAAGGATCAGCAATATATTATTTAATAGGTATATGGATAATACATACGACTCGTCCGCCATATTGGTGCCAAAATGAACACAATAAATTATGAAATAAAAGTGCATTTCTTATAAATTTATGTAGTAACCAATTTTCATAATTAAATTTAACTTCCATGTTTGCCATATTATGTTTATTTAAAATAATAAAACAAGTAAAAATACGGTTTCTTAAGATTTTTTAGGTTAGAGAAAAATATATGTTTTGCATAATTATCTGTAAAATGTATGACTATTTCTCAAATAATTTGCCCAGTTTGGAGCAGAACAACCCGTCAACATAGATAATTTCTATGGTTAATAATACTGTAACACTAATATTGAACAATTTAAGTGGCTCCAAAATAGTGGAAGAGTCAGCTGTGATATATCTATACTCTATCCGTTTTAACTATAGAGCGTTGGGTGAGATAGGGTCTACGATTCTAGCTCTCTAATTAGTTTAAAGGTAAACCGAGTTTACACAGTAAAATAATTGACGCGAAATTTAATTTTGCTTGACAACTGTATCAATTATTTTGACGTCTGTCAAAAGTCAACAAAGTCAATAGTACACGATTTATTACATATT
>OY720463.1:12789444-12864444 GCA_963082715.1 Harpalus rubripes
ACACATGCTTCTACGTGGCCTCTAGTGAGCAATGTTCAAACTAAACACTAGACTAATACTACGTGGCCTCTAGTGAGAAATACTCGAACTAGACAAGACATATCTCTATCTCTAGTTTCTCTGTCTGGCCAGTCGAAATCAAAACATTCAGTGAGGAGGGATAGGGAATGTTTTGTCTAGTTATATTTGGTCGTTGTTATCAGGCAGTTTACAAATGACCTTGAATAGTCATCTTTCGTGAATAATAGTTTACATGCCGGCCACATTGTCACGTCATTTTTAAGAGCGTCATAAGATGGCCGCTAGTTGGCTAGCATTTTTCTTGAATCGCGAATAGCGTTCCATAAAAAAAAGTTATGCTGTCTCTGGCTTTTACTACACAAATGTCAACAGTCACACGACATATACATATGTATAAATATATGAAAAAAATGGCGGGTAATTCAAAAAGCAACCTCAAATTTGAACAGCCTTTATATAAAATACGCTAGAAAGAAAAATGAAATAACGGAAAATACTTACCAAAACGTAAGCACCGGTTAAATATACGATATATTTAATCTTCATCTTTGTCAAGATTTGATATATAAATATTGATTATGTAACCATAGAAGTAATGTAACTATAGAGAGAAAATATAGAGAAAAATAAGGTTGACAGAATGTCAGATTGTACAGTAATAAAGATACATTTACCTTGATATAAAACGTGTCTAATTTAAAGAGTTAATAAAATAATTAACCCATAAAAGGTTATGGGCCCAGAGAACGTAATAAAGGTAATAATATTGTAAAATTGTGGTACAACTTTCTGAAATCGGAAATGTCAAACGTTGCAATAAATGTGCCTGTGCTATCAGGCAGCAATTTTAATAATTGGAAATTTCGTATAATGTCTGTATTAGAAAAGGAGCAAATTAAAAATGTAATAACTGAAGAGCCACCAGTTGATGACGCTAACAAGAAAAAATATCTAATAAGTGATGCAAAAGCAAAAGCGATAATTATACAGGGAGTGTCTGATAAACATTTAGATATAATTAAAGACGCCAAAACAGCTAGAGATATGCTTAATGCGCTCCAAGCAATTTTTGTTCGATCCAGTGCTTTTTCAAAATTAACTCTTTGGAGAAAATTAATAAATTCGATTCTGTCATTCGCGAATTAGAAGAACTTGGCTCCAAAATTGATGAAACGGATAGAATATGTCATCTACTGCTCACTTTGACAAAAGAATATGATGTAGTAATAACTGCAAACACTTCCAGATATTAAAATGGATTTTGTGAAGGCTAGGTTACTTGACGAAGAAGCAAAATTAAGAACCAAAATGTCGAAGAATAGCAAAGAAGACCAAGATGAAGTAAGCTTCAAATCTACAGGCTCCGGATGTTACCTGTGTGGTGACAAAAGACATTATATATCACAATGCCCAAAAAGAAAAGGAATGTTTTGAGGAAATGGCAGAGGAACAAGGAGAAATTTTAGGAACTATAATCGTGGTTATCTAAACAAAGGGACCAGACAAAACGAAGAAAAGGCACATGATGCATCTGACATCACATTCGTTGCATTAAATGTTCAAGAAAACCAAATAAGTTTAAATAATGATGATATATTTATCATGGATTCAGGCGCAAGTAATCATTTAGTTAAAGAAGAATTAGAAAAATTTATGAATAATGTCGAAATTTTACAACACGAAATTATGATACATATAGCGAACGGCGCAACTATGAAAGCGAAGAAAAAGGGTACTTTACGAGTATTCTGTCAAAGTGATTAAGGCCATAATGTAGCTACCTACACTCTAAGAAATATCGTCCGTGTAAAGTAACCAAATCGATTGGTGAGGTAATTTAGTGTTAATTTTAACACTTAAATAAGTAAATTTTGCGTCCGTGTTAAAAATACGGTTTAGTTAAATTTTGTCCGTGTTATTTTAATAAATTTCAAATATGTTAACCACATATGGAGTAAATGAGATATATTACTCAAAAATATGGTTACTTTTAATTACCAACAGTTTTTTGAGTTACTTATGCTCAACTTAGTGTACATTTGCACAATACGGTGCTGCAAACACACTATATTGCGTTAAAAGTAAAATAACACTCAACGCTGTTAATATGTGATATACGTATTCTTGGTATGATCTGTGAGATGTGCGAACGTGTTAATTGCTACAAAAGTGTTGTTACATACTTCAAAATGAGTATACAATATACCATGTGATATAAAAATGAATAGTTCTAAATGAATTTCATGTGGTTTTTTTAATACCAACTAATTTCCTCGTGCTAGAAATTATTGAGTCTATGGATACAATATATTTTGTTTAAACTCTATAACCACTAAAATTGCAAAATGTGTCTGAAATGACTTTAATATTTTTAAATATTTGTTTGTACAAAGAACGATATATGAAACGCTTTCATTTTCCGAGTTCCGATGGAAATTATATTATTAACATATTTTTGTACAACACAGATATTAGCCAAATATAAAATTTATTTACTTATGTATTTTTTGATATAATAAAATTATATTATTTATATTTCAATGATATCCTTATTTACCTTATTTAACACATATTCTGTAAAAAATTACTCAAATACGAGTAAATGAATACACCAAGAGGTGCTACTGAAACGCGTACTTTACACTATTTAGTGTAGAAGGTAATTAACTCGCACATTTAGTTAAAATACGAATTTCAGTGTAAATTTTAACACGCACTTATATTTTTAACTAGAAATTTTGTGTTAAATATTAAACCATTTTCCAGTGTACTTTTTAACCAAACAGATACTTTGTTAAAATTACACGTAATCTGGTGGACCTCCTGGAACCAATTTTAGTGTTAAAATTGGTTAAAAATTTCTTAGAGTGTAAATGTAACAAAAATGGTACTATAGAATTTGCATTGCGCTAATGGCAATAATAATATAAGAGCATTCGTATTTTTTCACAACAATATATAATATTACTGCTACACGGCAACGCATAGATATTGCTAAATTTTTTCATAGTATTGTCTAAAAAAATATAGAAAAACAATGAAAAGTACTACTTTTAAATGTTTAATTTTGTATAGTTTAAATAAAAAATATATTAAAATTCATGCGTTGCATTGTAGATATAGTTGTAAACAATAAATGCTATTTTTTTTAACAGATTGCCAATTGTTATTGAAATATGATGAAAATAAAATGAAGCAATTATAGTTCATATATACGATCTTAGATGTCGCTACTAGCGACAAGAGAGCTGTATTATTTGTCGTACCGCCTACAAAGTGTTTGAGGACGGGGAAAGGGGCATCTCAACTCGAAAACCAGACATATTGGCCCGTATTCTCGCCTTTTGAACTAGCGCTACTTCTGAAGTAACGCTATTTCGATTTTTTAAATTTTATTTTATTTTATGAATAGATAAGAATGAGTTTCATATATTTGTAAAGGAAACCTATAATATTTGAAATAAGTGGTATTTATAATGGGGTCATTTCAAAAAATAAAAATTGTTGTTTTTTTTATAAAATCGTGAAATTCGTCTCATTTAATAATTATAGTAATATAAAGTAACACGAAATATGCGACTTTTCATTCATAAATTTACTAATAAACTTTCGCGCTCTAAAATTCGTGACGTCACGGGTTGTTACTTACACAAAGACAGTCCTCTCTCACACACACATGTTTACGGTTCACGTGGTTTCCGTTTGCTGTTGTAACCTAAAAATTTTGACAGGTGACAGCAGAGTTAATAATAAAGGTATGTAAATAAAATATTCTTTAAAATAAATATCAGTAGTTGTATAAAATATGTTTTTAGTGAACAATATGGTTTTGAAGTATTGTGACGTGCCTTGCTGTGATAAAACCTCATTGAAAACATCGAAAAAAATATTCATTCGAATACCAAGCAGAAAATACTAATTGAACAAAAAATTTATAGGAACTAACTGTTGCTTTCACAAAATCAAACTGACAAGAGACAACCCAAAAAATCATAGTTCCAAACTAAACCGATAGAGCTCGACTGTTGTGTCCGGCAAACCGTGACGTCAGCGGCAAAATATTTGAAATTAAAGACAACTTTTAAAAAATCATATCTCTGATTCTAAAGACTTGTAAGGGGTAAAACATGCAACTACATATTTAATTTGACCTATTCTTTCAAAAAATAAATAAATTAGAAAATGTGAAATGACCCCATTCAATTTACTTTTATTTCTCTAATTTTTAATATTAAATTTGACAGTTGAATTACCGATTTTTCGGAAGTAGCGCTACTTCAAGAGGTGAGCATACGGGCCATAGTGTTTTTTTTTTGTGTTCTGTGATATCGACCGCTCTCTTTAATTTCAGAACCACTCTGTATTATTTATATTACATATTTATTTATAAAGTTAGATATTTTTATTGTCTATCCAGTGACATCATACGAAAATAATTTTTCTATTGGTAAATTTTCGACGTAGGTATAAAACAAACTTACATTTTTTAAGTAGAACCGATATTCGATTTTTGCTACAAAAATGCTTATTTTTCTCTCTTTCGATTGGTGTAAGGGTTTTTGTGTTTTAAATAATTTTTTAGATCATACCTGGTATTCTCACTTATGTTAATTTGAAAATATAGAGTTAAAATTAAATTATGAAACAGGGTAGTTATGAAATAATTTTTTAAGTAGAATAAAATACTATTTTAAAAAACTAATGAAATTGCTGACATAGTATATTATGATATAAGTGTATAAGCTAGCCTTTAAAGCACGCACGACAAGTTTACAGCCGCGACGCGTAGCGGAGTGGCTTTAATGTCGTAGTGCTTTAAAGGCTAGCTTATACACGTGTATCATACGCTATTTTTTATTATAAATGCATCATAACCATTTAAAACTGAAAATTATTGCAAATCATACGGTTTTGATTTTTGATCCAGTGAGTTTAAGCGTTTCCAAGGAGACAGTTAGCAATTATTCGTATTGTTTAAGTTGTCAACAAGTCAATATTTTTTCACGTGATTGTGAGAGTGAGAAATGAATGAAATTAAAGAATTAGCTGAACAGGCGGAGTTAAGATTAATTCCGCCTAAATCTAAAGACGCGTATTATAAGGAATACGAAAAATTAAATAAATGGATGGAAAATAAAAATGCCGTAACTGTGGATGAAACACTCATGCTGGCCTATATGAACCAAATGGTATAACGGTAACTTGTGAAATTTATTGTACTTATTTTGTGTTTCGTTATAGTCAAATCAGTATAAACCTTCATCATTATGGTGCATTCATTCCAAATTACAAGCAATGCTAAAACTTAAGAAAGGAGTAAACATAGCTACTTTTCATAAATTGCATGCTTTCATGAAAAGCGTTAATAAAGGCTACGAGCCGAAAAAATCTTTCGTATTTTCGGAAGAACAGTTAAGGAAATTTTTTATTGAAGCCCCAGATAATACCTACTTATTTTTGAAGGTAAGCGCGAGATTATGATATTTTTTACAAAATTTAATAAATATTTTATTTTAAAGGTGGTAGCCATATGTGGAATATTTGGCTCATGCAGGAGATATGAATTATGTGATTTGCGCCTGTCTGATATTAAAAAAGAAGGTTCTGTTTTAATTATTAATATTCGACCATCAAAAACCGAAAAAGGTCGAAAGTTTGCTGTGGTTGATAATGATGACATATCGTATGTCAAATTATTTAACAAATACCTATCTCTACGTCCAGAAAATATATCTACGGATAGAGTATTTTTGAAATACGCCAATGGAAAATGCATTAAACAAGTCGTTGGAATTAATACTTTTGGAAAATGTCCTTCTCTTCTGGCGCGTTTCTTAAATCTTCCTGACGCTACAAAGTATACCGGACTCGCGTTCAGGCGCAGTTCTGCCACAATCATGGCAAACAGCGGAATGAGTGTGGATGAACTGAAGCGCCAAGTAGGATGGAAATCATCAACGGTAGCGAGTGGATATATTGAAGAATCCATACAGAACAAAATATCAGTCACGAAACGCATTGGAGAGGCACTTACCAGTACACAAACTATATTAAAAGATAATATAGACATTCCAGCAAACGGCGACAGCGAAACTATAAATACCCAGCTAAAATCCTGTAATATCCATATTGCTGACAACAAAAATTGTAATTTTTATATAAATTTAAATAAAAACCAATAATAATCATTGTTTTAGTTGTTATTCATATTAATTGTCATTTTTCGTTACCTAGGTAACTCAAAAATTTAGCGTGTTTTTATGGTCGATTTAAACACGCTTTGGCGTGTTTTAAAGAGAGATTATGATGCATGTATAATAAAAAATAAATAAGAAATTTCATTAAAACTAATGAAAAATCGAAGATTTTAAGGGCTAAATAAATTTAAAAGACAAAAACTCTTATACGTCGAAAGAGAAAAAAATAAGTGTACGCAAAAATCATTCATGTATATTATAAAGATGTTTTAGTATAACCTTACACTGGATCATTTGAAACATATATTAATTTTTAAACACAACTATCTAACGTTACTGATTTTACATTCAAAAGAATAATGCCTACTCGTAACTAAATGCAAAACCAATATTTAATAGATATGTAAAAATAGCATGTGGTTGTATTTATGTCAAAATACTTTATTTCCGCTTGTCACCTCTGCGATCATATACCTAGCGAACTCTGTTCAAAATTCGAAGCATAATATTATCCCTAATTCGTAGAAATTCAAACGGTGGGGGAAACGTTACGGCTCCGCCCACATCTTACCTCACCTCTTACACTTGCAAAACCGTAGATGGTTAGGGATTGATACATTCCGGCCTTAATATAGAAGCTCTTATTGTGCCTACACTGAAGCATAATTTGTTATCAGTAAGCAAACTATCTTCAAAAGTTAGTAATGTACTAATTATTATAAAAAGGCAAATGATAATAAATGGTCAAGGATTTTAAATATTATGTGAGAGAGTACGTAATCTTTATTTACTTAGAGCAAAAATATTGAAGAATGAAGAATGTAATATGAGTAGATGATTAGAATTAGAAAATTTATGGCATCGTCGTTTAGGTCATCTTGGGAGAGAAGGACTTCGTATTCAAGAGAGAAATGTGAAGCATGTGTTGAAGGAAAAGCTAAAAGACTACCTTTCTACAAACACGAAAAATCTACTACTCATATTGGTGAATTATTACACTGTGATGTGTGTGGACCTGTGAATCCAATGACTCAAAATGATGAAAGATATTTTCAAGTTATAGTCGACGACTTTTCACATTTTGTAGTAATTCATTTGCTGAAGACAAAAGATGAGGCAGAAGAAAATTTAATAAATTTCATTAAAGAATTAGAAAGACAACATGGAGTATTAGTAAAAAGATTAAGATCAGATAATGGAGGAGAAGTTACATCAAATAACTTTAAACATTTTGCGAAAAAGAAAGGAATAAAGTTAGAATACACAGATGAATGGAAAATCTGAAAGAATGATATAGACTTTACTGAATCGTGTTAGAACAAAATTGATTGACTCTGGAGCTCCGAAGTACTTATGGGGCGAAGCTTTAAAATGTTCTGCATACGAACTAAATAGATCACCGACAAGTACTTTGGAAAGAGGGAAAACACCATCATTATTATGGAATGGACGACAAGATATTTCTAAAATGAAAATTTTTGGATGTCGTGCATGGTACACTAAATTACCAAAAGGTAAGAAACTTGATTCAAGAGCTGAACGAGGAGTTATGATAGGATATTGTGGAGGCGGATATCGACTATGGATACCAGAAGATCAAAGAATAATTCGATCAAGAGATATAACATTTGATGAAAAAGTAACGGAATTTAAATATCAAATATATATAAATGAAGAGTCAACTAAACAAGTCTTAGAAGATAGCAACGAAGAATTAGAAGTAAATAAAGAAAAACCAGATGAAGAAGACCAATATATAACTAAATCAGGAAAACAGACAAGAACTCCAAAACATTTTAAAAATTTTGAATTATATTCAGCTTATTGTATGTTGACGACGAGTGATGAACCTCAAACATATGAAGAAGCCATTAAATCAGAAGTGTGGAGAAAGGCTATTCAAAACGAAATAGATTCTCAAGAAAAATTAGGTACTTGGTCTCCTGCAGAAAAATTAGAACATGAATTAGCAATAGATACAAAATGGGTATTTAAGAAAAAGGAAGATGGAACGTATAAGGCAAGATTAGTGGCCAAAGGTTTTCAACAATGGAAGTTGGATTTCAACTTGAAGAAAATGTTTTGAATACAACAGTTCCATATCGTCATTTAGTTTGCAGTTTGCTATACATAGCAGTTACTACAAGACCAGATTTATCTTTCGCAGTATCGTTATTAAGTCGAGTATTGGACAAGCCAACTGATCAGACATGCAAAGCAGCAAAGCGAGTATTAAGATATCTCAGTAATACAAGAGATTTTGGTTTGTATTACACTAAAAGCGATTTGTCAAGACTAGAAAGCTTTTCTGACGCAGATTGGGCAGGAGATAAGTCTACAAGAAAGAGTGTAAGCGGATTCATAGCATTCTTCGGAGGAAATCCTATCGCATGGTTCTCAAAGAAGCAAAGCTGTATTGCGCGTTCAACCATGGAAGCTGAGTACTGTGCAGCATCTTCCGCAGCCCAAGAAATATTAAACTTGTTAGGTATCTTGTCAGATTTTGATAATTTCTCAAAAGAAAAAGCTATTATTAAAGTTGATAATTGTAGCGCAATATCTATGGTCAAAACTTTTGAAAATTCAAAGAGAAGCAAGCACATTGATATTAGATATCATTTTATCAAAGATCTATATCAAAAAAGAATAATTGATGTAGAATATATAAATACAGATTTTAACATTGCTGATTTATCACACAAAAGTTTTACCCAAAGATAAATTTGTCAAATTGAGAAATTTAGCTTTAAATATTAATTTAAATAATTAATTTTTTATATGATGTTGTATTTCGCATAATCAATATTTATCTATTTGTTATAGCGATTTGATATTTTATGAAAATATAATTCGAGGGCGCGTGTCAAGATTTGATATATAAATATTGATTATGTAACCATAGAAGTAATGTAACTATAGAGAGAAAATATAGAGAAAAATAAGGTAGACAGAATGTCAGATTGTACAGTAATAAAAATACATTTATCTTGATACAAAACGTGTCTAATTTAAAGAGTTAATAAAATAATTAACCCATAAAAATCTTCAGTATTATGCGCAGGCATTTATTTAAAGGAAGATCTATTTACCATCAAGGGTCAATGTACACATAACCCTGAGACCGCCGTAATATTTAATATTTCTTCAATTATTGAAGTTAATTGATATCTGACATTTGATTAAAATCAAAATTTCCCATGACAACACGAAAAAATCAACCTTTTATTTTTCTATGTCTACTTGTTTTTGCCTTCCGTCACCAGTGTTGCTAACTGCAGGGAATTTTCCCTTTTTCGGGAATTTCTGAGGTAAAAAGGGAAAACGGGAATCTTTCACGAAAATTGCCTGTATTAGGGAATTTTTGTATACTTTGTCTAATTACTTAATAACAATTATTCGATGTTCTATTTTTGTTTTTTTTATATATTGGTAGCCTTACGCCTGACACCCTTGTACATAGCTAGCAATCGAACCGTTTTCTGTCATGTTTACATCATGAAATCTCACTCGTACAAACTTCATGTACGTGTCAAACTCTTGGTGTCAGCAAGCAACGTCGTAGGCTCAGTCGTAGGTATTACGTCGTAATTTTTGAAATTGTGTAATGGTAATGTAGTGATAAATGTGCAATATTGCAATGGACAAAGATATTGTTAAAGTTAATAATACTTCCGATTCTGACTCCAATAGTGAGAAAGAACAAAAGAAGAAGAGAAAAATTCAGAAAGACAAATTATTTAAAAATTGTTGGTTAGATGATCCTAATTTTAAATCCTGGTTATTGCCAGATATCACATCTAAATATAAGGCAAAGTAAGTTTTTTTTTGGCCTCCTAAAGTGTAAACATAACAATCACACATCGTTGGCGTCCATGGTAGTTGTGATTTTACACATGCCATGACTTTACCGCACCGAATAAAGTAATACACACCCATATTTTTAAGTTTTAATAGGCCACTAATAAAGAAATCTACTTTGTAATAATAAAGAGTGCCTACAAAAACGCTAGCTACCGCAATTTTCGTACAATAATAGTAAATAAATAAATAAATAAATAAAACTGAATTTCTTTTAATTTAATCCGCCAGCGCCATCTTTTGGCATGTCTCAGTCGGCAATGTCAATATGTCAAAATTGTCAAATGATAAAATAAGTGATTGATGAGAATTATTTATTTTATTTCAAATGTTTGAAATTAATTTTAATGAAGAATGTCAAGGAGGAACAGGAGAGTTCACTTATATTGGCAACCTTTGTCATTTGTGGCGCCATCTAACCGCCAGGTCCCCAACTATTCGCATTTAAATTAACCAATGAACAAGCAGTTAATCGTCTCCTTGGCAACATATTGACATCGCAAACAAACAGCAATTAGAAATTTTTGTAAAGTTTTCACTGCGATTTTTCTCGCGTCTTATTAAAGTACTTTCTGATTAAGAACGGTTTGTTGCATTCTGTGAATTTTCTTCAAGGTAAACAATAAGTTCACTTCATGAGATAATGATATTAATTAACAATTACTAAATTTTTGTTGTAGATGGCGAAGAGGTTATGTCGTTTAGTTGTATATTAATTATATATTTTGATTAGAAGCCACTCCAAATCAATTAGGTGTTCAACAACAATAACTTAAAAAGGTGATATTATTCTGTTTATTATTTAGAGACACAAAATTATCTGAACTTTTATTATCAAACAGAAAATACAGTTAATGGGTTTATCATGATTGAAGAAAGTAAACCACACATTTCGTGACTTCCTAGAAATACAAGAATACAAATCAGAGGAGGCATAAAGATCATCATGGTATATTTAGATTTAATTCTGTTGACAAACTGTACCTAAAATCTTGCTGCTTAAGCGGACCATAAAAATTTGCCATTAAATTAGTTGTTCATTTAATATAAATAAATTTAATTATAAGGTACCATTTTTAACCAACTCAATTTCAGTATAATGTATAAATGCCCTTATTAACTTCATAACTATTTTAGAATACCGTGAAATTAATTAATTATGCTGTTGATTATGTATTATAGGTTAGCAAATGTATGTATTATATATCTATTTTTTTGTAATACAGGTTTTTGATGAAATATAATAACATAATATATCAATATTTCGTTTCTTTTAAGTTTATTTGTAAAAGAAATTAAATTTTAATAAAAAAAAAATTGGAAAACTGTCATGAGAGACATCTTGCGGCCAGGTCCCCAACTAACCGACATGCCGCCTTGGCGGTTCTATTGTTTTAACATTGAGTGCACACTCCTGATCCTCCTTGAAGAATGTCGAAAAGTGTAGGTAACATTAGAATCATTCATGTAGTCTGTAGGAACTACGTATGTAGGAACTAATCTACCTAACCTTAATTTCCTTCCAGCATAGCAGCATAGACAATAGACATCCCTAATAAATAAAATAATCAAAGTGCAAATTCTTGGTCTTGTCCCAACCCAACCTCTCAATTGTTGACTTTTTTTCGTCACATCACCGTATCAAAACTTGATAATATCTCTTGTAACGGGCATTTGATTTTTCAGGGAGTAATTCCGATGAAACATTTTTTGCTTGTTCACGTAACTCTGGCGGAGTAGATGTTATAGATTCGTCACTGTCTGACATTTTTCTCTTTGATAGATATGATTACAAATATAACAAGAAATACAACTTTTTGATTATTTTGACGTTTCGTTGGTTTTCAAAGTGCTTTGATGCTGAGCCTACAATAAATTGTTTTGATAGCAGCTCGCTTGAGGACAACAATGGTTTAAGGTTAACAAGCAAAATTTATAGAAAATACATATTTTAGTAGATATCTCGGCCAAAAAATTTAATACATAATGTGTGCGTTAGGTATTTGTACAACGCTCGGTTTTATTGCAGCACTCCGCTGCGCGTCGTGCTTCAATATAAAACCTCGCGTTGTAAAATAACACCTACCGCACATATAATGTAAATAACTATTATTTATTAGTTACCATCACCGCATTATATTTTTGTTATGTACTATTTTGTAGGTGTAAAATATGTGATGTGATCATAAAGTCTGGTAAGAGTGATTTACTCAAACATATCTTTGTAGGGGTCTTTTTTGTAACTCAACCGTTAATTTTTAACATATCCAAGGGCCTATTCTGTAACTCAGTGGTTAATTTTTAACCTTTGTTAAATTTTTTAACCAATCATTTATGTTGACAAAAAACTGACTTTTAGTTGTCAAATCAATATCTATTGAATATAATTTTTAACCACTGGTTAAAAATTAACCACTGCGTTACAGAATAGGCCCGCCAATCGATTCAGATTTGACAACTTAAATATTTTCCGACTATATAGGAATATACCTTGTTCCATTTAAGCCATTCAGTATTGCAGAGCATAGGGTAGAATGGCTTAAATGGATCAGTGTATAATAACATATGATTTTGTTAAAACTTAAAAAAGGGAATTTTGACCCTGAAAAGGGAATTTTCAGCATGCGAAAAGGGAATTTTAACTTTGATAAGTTAACCACACTGTCCGTCACCTTTAGGCAGGCACCGGACAACTAAATGAGTGTGCCGAAACACTATCATAGTTCCAGGAAGCAAACTGTAGAGGCGCGACAGTGTTTAAATTTTAAGAAAATGGATTAAGTCACCTTTGATTTCAAAACATTTTGCAAT
The DNA here is from genome assembly GCA_963082715.1 of Harpalus rubripes. NCBI lineage: Eukaryota > Metazoa > Arthropoda > Insecta > Coleoptera > Carabidae > Harpalus > Harpalus rubripes. Next base: position 12,802,332 of record OY720463.1, read on the forward strand.
ATTTTAAATTGTAAAGTCACATAAGTCAACACACATGTCATTGAACATGCGCTTTAACATCTTTAATTATTTGGTAATTCAATTTGTAATAGTTTATAGTTTTAGTTATAGTGCCAGTAGTGATATATTTCGTGATTTCTCCAGTTTTAAAGTGTATTAACTGTATCTATTTTTTGACGTAATATGGAATTGAAATTCAATAAGCTGATGAACATTCGTTGTGCTGTTTGATATAAAGTGCAGTGCAAAGACGCAAATAGACGTATACTTTTATATTTAATGATGAAATGTACCATTTCCAATATCCTTTTATCTTACATATAAACAAATATTAAAATAGAAGTTTGTCTATGTGACAAGTAATTTTAAATTTATTTAGTAATGAATTTATGGTTATTGTATTGTGATATGTATGTACTTATATTCAATTTTCTTATCTCTTTTAAAAATTCAAAATTTCAATTTTTCTATACATGACATGCCTCCTATATCACAAACTACCAAGCCGACCAAGCCATCACAGTGTGCATTAGTTCATAGAAGCAATTTGTAGATGTCACTATTTTGTATTTCGAAAAATACATTAACTGGCTTATTCTGTAAGAATGTCGTTATACCATAACGTATCGTTATGATGAAAAAGTTGTTAAATAACGATAATTTTCAAAAAGCGTATTCTATAAAACCATTGTCGTTATATTGAAATCGTATTGTCGTTATTTTAAGTTTAAGTAGTTCGTGAACGATAAGGATTCACTTGTCGTTATTCAGTCCGTTAATGTCAAATGTTAGCAAATGGAAGGGTTCATTAATTTATTATTTATATTTGTGCAGGAAGAAATGGAAAATAGGTAACAAAACATTTATTCATGCATCAAATATATAATTAACAACCATAATTACATTTTAGAAGAAATGATTGTGGTCGTGAAAGTCTTTTATGGGATAATATCAATCCATTTGATAATCATTTTTTACAAATATTCTTTACTCAATAAAGAAATAATAATTAAAATAATGTTAATATTTTTTTGCAAATTGACATTGCAATGACAATTTAATTTTCAATAATAGCTACTAACTTTTCTAAAGAGGTTGGCTAAAGTCGTTGTGACAAACGGTATGAGAACGTTTATAACGATATTATTTAGTGAATACGATTTTTACAAGGATCACATCGTTATATTTATAAATAACGATAGTTGTTATATAACGATATTTTTACAGAATAAGCTTGTAACTGTCCTATTAGAAAATTTACTAGACACAAACGAAAATGTAATAACTAGATTGCAAGTGAATGTAATAATGTAACTGGAACATGACCATTCCTAGCGGTCGTACGACGCGTGCCCCGCACGCGGTCTACGAAAACGTGGGTAGGCCGTCGTTACATTGAACGCATAGATACCATAACATATTTATAATATAACATAAATAATTTATCATTACAATATGTGTGTGAATATAGTAATATATTTCTAAAAGTTTTATAATAATATTTTCTGGCGAGTGGTACGGCGCTAGTTCAATCTTCTACTAGACAACCGATATCCTTTTGGAACTGTTGCCCGAGTAACATCCTTAGAGAAACATCTGAGATGTCGGTACGAATTGTTTCGTAAGCGCTCTTTGACGCGTTCGGTGATTTTTTAATGGCGGACATTAAAAAGCAAAGTGTAACATCAAGTTCCGTTCCTAGATAGGAAAATCAGCCGCAATTCTTAAGAGAACTTAAAAAATTCCGGATCAATTTTTGAACACGTCAAACAGCGCTTACAAAAAAAAACACATTGACCAGTCAGATGTTTCTCCAAGGGTGATATTTCTTGGGCAATAGATCCAAAAGGGTCTCTAGTGTAGGCACTTATTGGGAAAACGCAGAACTAATGCCAAGGTATTCCAAATATATAGTAGGGTGTCTGACTGCTATTGGAGTTGATCTAGTCCTCGCTTTCTTCCTCGGTTTTGCCATAATAAACAACGACAGCCACAAGCATACCTAGCAGCATCTAGAAGATGAAATATTTAAATATTATTAATACTAATAAACAAAGATTGTCAGGTAAATTACGAGTATTAGCTTTATCATTAAATATTTACTTTATTACTTTTTACCTCGCGTCATACCGTAGGTAAGGGAGGTAATATTATCGATCCAAAAATTCGATGGTGAGTTTTCAGTAAATAAGCACGAATTAGGGTCCCCACAACACGTTTTTACTATTTTTACGATGTGTGTGTGTGTGTGTGTGTGTGTGTGTGTGTGTGTGTGTGCGTGTGTACCTGTGTGTACGTGTGTGTGTGCGTGTGTGTGTGTGTGTGTGTGAGACGATTTTTTCGTCCACGATACCTCTTATATCAAACATCCAAAAAAAATTATTTTTTGTATTTAAGCTTTCTGCATTCATATAAAGAAATAAATAAATATATCATCACGCCATATTACGCATTGCTGGGTGTACAAATCTGCTTTCGCACACAGATTTCGGTAATGATGATGACATATTTATACCGTGCGGGCGTTTACCAGGCGTCACCTCACGGGCACTCATTGCTGGCGTGGAGAATGCACCACAGGGGTCTATTTTGTGTCATTTAAAATTCTAAATATTTGGCGTCGGTCGGGATCGAACCCGGCTCCCCAGATTCGAGACCAGACACGCGGCCACGAAACCCTATCGTTGATAATACTTTGAGTAAAATTGGACAATTGGAAGTAGTACTTTACTTGAAGCCCATAATAGTTTTTTATGAAAAACTACAGAGTGTTCCATTTAAGTGCTACATTATTGCTATCTCGAGAAGTATAAGAGATACGAAATTCGTTAAATTAGCAAACAATTTCTAAATTATATGACTATTAAAATGAACAAAACAAAAAATTTTCTTAACTAGTGGTTCTTAAAATATGGGACCCAACTTTTTTATTTTAAATTAGAACGTACTTTTTTTATTAGCTTATTCTATTCAATATTTTTTTCTGAATTCAACGATATCCATATGTAATACTCTATTATTACAAATTTTTTGAGAAAAATGTAAAATTAATAATGTATCATTTTTATTTAAATATGACTATACAAAGAGTGCTATGGAAAAAACAAATAAATCAAATGAAAAAATAATCACAAAAACTTATAAGTTTCTTTAAGTTGTGATAATTATTATTTAAACAAGATAAAATACATAAATAATATTAACAATTGTTTTATTGATTTATTTGTTTTTTTCCATAGCGCTCTTTGAATAGTCATATTTAAATAAAAATGATACATTATTAATTTTACATTTTTCTCAAATATTTTGTAATAATAGTGTATTACATAGGCACGGTTGTACAAATGCTGGTTCATCCTGCGCTCAACTGAACTTAGGCTTTGTTGAACCTGAGTTCAAATATTCCATCTCTTGTACAAAGTAAAATGAAAGTGAGTTCAGCTGAACTTCATTTGAGCTTAGTAATCAATATAAATAATTCCAAAACTTCCCTGTGAAATTGTTTTCATTAAAAAATACGTAGACGATATTATCACCATTGTACCAGCAGAACACGACAACATAATTCGCATCTTTAATAATTTTCATCATAACATACAATTCACAGTAGAAACTGAAAAAAGAAATAAAATAGCTTTTCTGGATATGCTATTAATTCATAACAATGATAATACAATAAGTACAAAATGGTATCAGAAACCATGTGCAACAACTCGATGTTTGAACTTCAAATCATACCATCCAATAAACCAAAAAATCAACATAATTGGCGAAAAAATTCAAAGTGGGTGACGTCTGGCGGCAGATTTGTGAACTAGAGGAATAAGGAAACATTGATAGCATACATTGAAACGTATGTAATTTAAACAAGTTTAATTTATATTTGTTGTAAAAGAAAGTGAGATATATAGTGTATATTACATTTTCAGGTTTAAATAATGATCAGTAAATGCTAAAGATACTGCTCAGTGCTACAATGCAGTAATTGCAAGTCAAAAAGTATAAGTTTACACTATATCCCAAGTGACAAAATATGATCTTGAAATTTTCTTCCCTTATAGTTATGACGTCTCTAATCGGTTCTACTTTTATCTTTTTTAAAACAGGAACCCAAAATTCTTATAATTTTATAGCCAAACCTTATCATCCTTTTTAATAAGTTTTCCCCTTACTTGTTCCAAATATGTACAACTTAATTTTTCTATTTCTGTTACTCTGTAATACACAAAACTATAAACAAATAAATTAATAGCATAATAATAATGATAACTTTTGTTGTAAAACAATAAATATAGTTTTGATTTTTACTATCCTGTTTATATACAACAAAACTGCAACAATATGTTTGCATTTACCTCCCAGTTCTGCTCTACAATTAAATTTGTTTTCCAGTAATTTATATTCTCATTTAATAAAATTTCAATCATATGAGGATCTCCACTCAAATGACTGGTTTTTAAACAAGATCCCAGTATTATACCTGGTCCATAGTCTTTTATTTCACTAAGCAATACATGTCCAGCCTTAAAAACTGCTTCGTCTTCTTTTAGGACGTGCAGAAGCAATGTATTCAAAAATATCACTTAACTTTATATTAATTTTCTCCATATTAAAAACTTTGCACTATGAAATGCATATTGCCAGCAATAAGGAATGAGAGAACTCTCCTTATTCCTCTGCCATCTTGCTACCGTCCGGCCTGCCATCTATAGTTCAGTTTTTTCGCCAATAATAAACTTAAAAAACAGAGCATATACACTTACAGACAGAGAGTACCATCCAGAAATAAAAAAATAAAATAAAATACATATTAAAAAACAATGATTTTCCAACAAAATTAATAAACAAAATAATGTCATCTTCTACAAATAACCTTGAATCAAATGTCAACGAGAATGGACAAAAACAAACTGAGTGTAAAAAATATATTTCCCTACCATATGTCAAACATTTAGCGCCAAAGTTAAAAAGAACAGTAAAACAAAAATTTGATCTTGAAGTTGCTTTTAAACAATATAATACAACACACAACCCCTTCAGCAAACTTAAAGATAAAACAAATGAAGATCTAAAATCCAATATTGTATATAAAATACCATGCAAATCTTGTAACAAAACATATACGGGCCAGACAAAAAGATATTTGAAAATACGGCTAGATGAACACAAAAGAAATTCAAACAACACGGAAAAAAAGAAAAAAATACAAAATGTGCTCTTATAGAACACGTAAAACAAACAAAACATGAATTTCATTTCAATAAAACGAAAATTCTAGAAACAGAAAAAAAATTACAAAAAAGACTCATGGTGGGTTGCATGAAACTATTTATCGGTTCGTTAGCAACTAACGGTTCGCTAAGTTTCGAAAAATCGTTGCATGAACGTCATATAATTTTAAAGATTCGCTAAATAGTCCTATAACTTCTAGGACTGATTTCCGGCCTATAAATATTTAACGGTTCAATAAATTGAATTTGATATTAAATGTCGACATTGCATAAACAAATAATTGATGAAAATTTTAAGTTTAAAATTCAATAAATACTAATTAAAAGGTAAGTAAATAATCGTATATACTATATACTCGTATATATTTATTATATCACAATATATTTTAAATTCATTTTAGTAGAACTATGTCATCGTCATATTCTTCCGATGAAGAAATAATTTCGAAAATATTAGAACTTCTGGTAGATCAAATCCCCTAGAAAGTTTCGACAACATTGATTTCAAATTACGATTTAGATTTAGCAAAAATACGTTCATGTGTATTCTGCATTAAGTGGGTCCAGATTTTGAAAAAAGAACGAAGTTTTTTAACTGTCCAACAGTTCTTATACCGGATTCTTGTTGAGAATTAAAACTTTTGAAAATATTTGCCCAAGCTTCCAATTTACTTTTATTTGTCGTGCCGTCAGTTTTCTTGTTCTCTATTACACTTAAAATTTTTTGAATAATATCCAACAAAACTTATTTTTCCCTTTCGGTTAAATTTCGGCTCCTATTTCTCTTATCCATTTTCAACAATAATTTCTTATCGAAAGACACGTTTATGACAATGACAGTTATTGTACTGATACTGTTGCTAGGTAAACAATTCATTAGCTAAAGATTCCAATATTTTTTTCATGCAACCGTTTGAATTTTAGTGATTCGTTAACTTTGTAGGACCGGTAACTATAGAATCAATAAACTATTTATTGAACAGTTTTCTTGCAACCCAGCATCATTCTTGAAATGTTACATATTAAATCAGATAAAAACAATATTAATTATCAAACTGATATAGAAAACTTAAGTACAATATATAATAATTTAATTAAAAAAAGAATAAAATCATAATCATATCGGGCACCAACGTCATACGGGTTGTTCAGAATATTACTGAAATTTGCAGTTCAATAGTTCATCACCGTCAAATCATACGTGACCATAGCTCCAGCTAGACTATTTATAAATTGTGACGGATTGTAATTATTTTATTAATCTCATGTTATATTTATTTCCCTTACATTTGATTATATTTTGTGAGATGTCCATTTTATTAATATTTATACAAGACTTCAACTGTAAGTATTTTGTTTTTGTTAGTTAAAAATAGTACTCTGTATATGTGAAATATATTTATAGAACCCTGAAGAAGATAGTTGTACTATCGAAACGTCGGCGTAGTTGAAAATAAAGAAATAATAGACTGCAGTTCCGAATATTTTTTCAACCTTCATAAATAATTTAAGTTGGTAACGGTTTTATATGACAAGTGTCAAATATCATATTTTGTGTTAACTGTCAATAGGTAGTGAACAAACAAAACAAAAAAGAGTCCAAACTCGTTTTATTAGCAAAAAAATATGTATCTGTATAGGGCACGGAAGATCATATGTTTTGTCCTTTTCTCACTTCAGACTCGATCTTCAGCTCTGTCCCATGCTAACTTCAGACTGTACTTTCGACGCAGTGCGCAGGCGTCAGTTTGTATAGCTGTCATTTTTCTAGCGGTAAATTTTAAGAATGAGTTTGCACAAGCGTGGAATTTGTTGCCATTTTGTTATTTGGCGGTTCTTGTACTTATAGCGATTGATTGTGTTATTGTTATTCATTGTAGTGTTTTATTATTTGTTTCTTTTTGTTATCTTGTTTGTTGTTATTTCTTTTATTGTTATTTTCTGTTGTTTGTGAGTGTTGTCATTCTTTTCAAACGATGCCAGTACGTTGTTGGGTGCAAGTTTGTCGTGCTACCCCATCAAGCACCGATTATCGTGGTAATCTTTAAAACCTAATCATATTTGAACATAAGTAACAAATGACAATTTGTCTAGGTAGGGCAGATGTGGTAGGTAGGTTACATGTGAAAAACAAGAAAGACGTCGTCTGTAGCTCGTGGCCGTTTATGTTTATGAGAATATCACTTGTTGACATATCGATTACTCAGTTTTGATAGTAGGTCGTTGATGAAGCCCTAAATTTATAAATTGTCAATTACTGTTGGTAATATTTGCTTTTTAAGAAAGAATGAAGACGAAGAGCATCCTGAACGTAATACTTATGAACATACATATGATCACATTGTTATTTTCCATTATATTAATTATTGAAGAATTCATTAAAACCTATTTGATTCTTATTGTCTTCATTTTATTCTCATTTGATATTTTGCTAGAAATGTGACAGCTATTCAAATTGACGCATGCGTACTGTGTCGAAAGTACAGTATGAAGTTAACATGGGACAGAGCTGAAGATCGAGTCTGAAGTGAGAAAGGGACAAAACATATGATAGGTCACGTGATCTTCCGTGCCCTATTAGAATGCAAGCAATCCGATACAAACATAAATAAAAAGAAAATAGAATGCTGGATGCAAATTGAAAAAGAATACAATACAATTAATGAAATATTTAGAAGCTATCAAGTTTTGAAAAAAAAGAACAAAAAAAAATTGCAAACGAAAAAATTTACACTAAAGGAACCGGTGGAGGACCTCCAATAGAAATACAAGTAACGACAATTGACTGATATAAAAGAAATATTAGGCGCTCGTTTGGAAGGCGCGGCATCAGAGTTTGATGGCGACGCACTAAGTTTGCATAAAAATTCCACCCGTAACGAAGTAAACTTAGCAGAAATTAAGAATAACACTAATACAATAGCAGGGCCGCATTTAAATACAGTCGCAGAATCTCAAACAATTCACATTGAAGATATGTGGAATATACCAGCAACGATATCTACCACGGAAATGACAGAGATCGACATGGGACTTGAAAATGAATTAAATTTAGAAACAGCGACTACATTAACTGACCGAGAACAACATAAAATTTCTATACTAAATCCGTTGATAATCAATTATCAGTTCATCAACACCATATACCTATTAGATATATACTGCTAATGCCATGCCCCTATCTCTCCAATACAAAACAGCGTGCTCGATGGAAAGAGAAAGTTTCGAGGCCTTGGTTACTGATGCGCAAGCGTGAGTCTGCGGGCGTGTTTTGCTAGCAAGCGGGAAACCGTAATTCTGAACGCAGTGTTTTAGAAAAACTTAACATATACGAGTTGATTGCTTATATTACAGTCTACTACTAATTTATTGTTCCAATTAATAATTTTATAATAAAATAAAAGTAAAGAAAGGAAAGGTACACATAATGTGAATTAAAAACTATTTATTGATGCTTAAACAAAATAAGTCTACAATATTTATTTCTACTACAGAGAATTTATTTTAAAATGCAACATATGGTTTATCACTTCCATGGTTACACACTACTGTCAAAAAATGACAGCAATGTAATATTTGTCCATTTTAAAATGCAACATTATAAATAGTATTGCAGCATACGAGATATCTACAGAATACATCACAAAGGGTGTCAATTCTTTCTACGAGCGACTAGGATATTGCCTCTGTGTGAATGGAGGTATTTTTGAACATTTATTACATTAATATTATGATTTTTTGTCAGCCAAAGTTTGTTAAGATGTGCTACATTAAACTTTTGATTTTTCGTTAATAGTATGTAGGCTAATTTATTGGAAATTAGTGTTGATAATACGTAACTACAAATTTTCGTATGTTGCATTTTAAAATGGACAAATATTACATTGCTGTCATTTTTTGATAGTAGTATGTAACCAACGACCATAAATATATGTGATCGTTGGGCTAACTAACTGGGCTAGTTCATACAGTGTGCCGCTAGATGTCAGGTTTTGTTGCGACCCGGTTTTTACACAAAATATGAAATTATTCATGTATAACGCATAATATTCTATATTTTCAATGATTACCTATTATCTTTTGTCAGTTATATGTATGTATTTTGTACAAATTCCATACAGAAATGTTTCTATATTTCCAGTCAAATTATTAAACAGCATATGTCAAATGCATTTGACATTGACACCTTTCAATCAGAAATTTATCTTAGTATCTGTTTCTGTGATTATAATGTAGTTGGCTGCCGCTAAATTGCACATTTTTGCATCTTAAAAAGACTATATTTCTCTTTATTTGATCTATACCCTGTTGTGCATCTTGTAGCAAAACATTTTTTGTCAAATGGTAACGGGTCGCGTTAGCGCCATTTTGTTTCCCAGTTACTTAACCACGCCATGTCAAAGCCAGTAGATATACTAAAGTACCGACATGGCGGCCATCTTGGCCTTAAAAAGCAACAGTAATGATTTTCATGTCGCTAGAGGCGCTTTTGTCGCAGGTGTAAATTGTCATTGTCAAACGTCAGATTATTCGTGGTGTGGTATTAAGCAATTTTTATTGCGTTAGAGAAACTGAGAATTTGCAAAACAAGTATCCGCAAACTGTACGTACCTTATTCTGAGATTATTATACGAATGCATGTATTTGGGTTATTGCAGGGTTCTATAATGTTGGCAATGTCATTGGTTATCTACAAAATGTTTTTGTAATAGAAAATGTTAATTTCAGCAACACTATTTAAATTAAAAGTTCTTACTTCGCAATGCATTTCATATTTCGATTCAATATCGGATCTTCCAATGTTTGTAAACCACTGATGGCACCTCTCTTCAACATTTGATATGCAAAAAAAATGTGGACCTTTCCAATTTAAGGGCTATCTCTTTCTATCGCTGCAAATAATAAGAAAATGGCGCGAACAACTGCCAGTTGGGCTGTCAAACGAAACGTCAAAAATATTGCAGTCATTAAAATACCTGTATTCTCAGTGAAAATTTGCATCGTTAGACATTTTGCCTTCAATAAAAGGTTTTGTAACTTATTTCGATAAGATTTTTTAAAGTTATCTTACATTTTACGTCTAATTTTTTTAGAATCAAACGTCATAGATCTCAGTTGTTCTTACTATGCGCAGATCTCCATTGCGCATATCTTCTATCTCTTTAAATTGGAAAGGTCCATTGCACATGAACAAGGCATTATTTGTGGTATATTCTTAGTTTATTTTTTTTAACACACCAAAATTAAAACTGCTGGATATCAATGTGACATTTGATACCTGCAACAGCAGCGCCTCTAGCGACACGAAAAATCATTACTGTTGCTTTTTAAAGCCAAGATGGCCGCCATGTCGGTACTTTAGTATATCTACTGGCGTTGAGCTATGTTAGAATATAGCGCGAAATATGAAGTACTGTCCTAAGCAAAAACGATACTTTCAAAGTAGACTCTATTGACAGAACACATAAGGGTCAGAATTTAAAGGCTTGTAATTTGATGCTGATATTATTGTTATTATGAAGAAGTTAACTTTGAGATATTAATAACATCAAATTGTAAACATTTTTCTATTACTTCGTAATACAATATATACACATTAATAAATAACAAAGTTTTATTTCAAATTGAAATCAAGTCTGCACATTCTGAACTACAGAGTAACAGGTTTGCGCAGCTTCAAGCATATCCGAGAGTTTATCGACATACCGACTGAGATTTTGTTTGTTAGCGTTTTTGAGAATTTTCAAACCAGTCCATTTCAGAACTTTAGAACTTTTAGGGTACGTAAATAACTCTGTCTATCCACGTTAATATATTAATAATATGTCTTGTTCTTAGGGCTCTGTAACCTAAAAATGATTTTTTGTAATTGTATATGAAGTTTGTGCCCTTTTTTGAGTATTTAGGGTTGAAATTATGAGTCGACAGTGTAAAAAACGTGTTCTACGGAGTTTGAAATATAAATTAACCTATTTTCAAACTTTAAAACCGCCTGGACAAAGTTTAATTTAAATATTTGTAAAATGATGTACGTCGCAAATATTTCACAATTCTTCCAAATCAAAACTTTTATTAGGATATGAATTCGACTGAAATTCACAGGAAACACATAAAAATAACTGAAAATCATTTATTTATTCTTAGGATTAGTCAATATTGTTTAATTTTTAATAAAATTATTTAAATGACATTCAAATTTAAGGTTAAAATGTACTGTAACATGCATAACATTCGGCTAACGCACCGCTCTTTAAAATAATTATACATAAATTATAGTGTATTTTGCAATTATTTTATATTTATTGTAATACTTATGGCCTATAGACGCGTAAAATATATGCAAATGATATTATTTAGCTTTAATTAATATTTTGACTTTGGTCAGAGTTCAGAATTTTTGTGCTCAACTGGTGGCAACATTGACAATGTGGCGACCTGTTTTTATAACAAAAAGATGTCAACCATCAATGAAAATAATAAATTATAAAGATGAGAAAGGAATTTCGGCCTTGGGAATCCATGTGGTATTTTTTTATATATAACAACGTTGTTTGACCTTTATAGGTTGTGGTTGGTGTCAATGATAGCTGTGACCTGACTAGCGTATATCACTATCTATAAAATGTAAAACCCAACAAATTTCTGACATGTATATAGTACAAAATGTATTGACAATTGTAATCAACAATTTATGCTGAAGATGGAACAAATTTTAGTTCCAAAACGTCCTATTACATAATAAATGAATTTTTATACAAAATAAAAAAATACCACATGGATTCCCGAGGCCGAAATTTCTTTCTCATCTGTTCAATTTAAGGATCCAAAATATAACTTCAATTTAATAAATTATAAACGTACAACAATGATTAGAGTTATGAAACTTAAGAAATATGTAAATAAAAGGTACGGGGAATGTGTATTAAATAATAAACATGTTTTATATTTTTACTCGTTGACGGTGCAATAGCAGATGTAGTGGTATCAAAATGACAGTGTTTGTGAACGATACGTTAATATATATGTGATTTCGTTTGCTACAAGTGTTGTTTATTGTTGTGGACAGTTGTACGAAGCTGCTATGCAGACGGGCGGACAAACAAACATCGTTTGTGGTGATCCTGGAGCTGTTGAAAATTGAAATTTCTTGTACAATTGCCCGAAAACAGCGTGTAAAAATGGGGCCCGAGCAAATGGACAGCGGGACAGACATTACAACTTAAAACTGTTAAGGTAAGAAAAGTTGTTTTTTAGTTTAGGAAATATTTTAAAAAAGTCAAATTCTTTTCAAATAAAATACCCCTTCTGTGCCCCCCCCCCCCCAGAGATTTGGTAATTTTTATAAGAACGCAATGTTAAATAATTACCTTGGATATAAAATTTTAAATTTTTAACTCGGTTAGTTTAGGAAATATTCAAAAAATGTACCCCTTATGTGCCCCCCAGAGATTTGGTACTTTTATATGAAAGCAATGTTAAATAATTACCTCCGATATAAATTTTCAAATTTTTAACTGTTAGTTTAGAAAATATTCAAAAAAGTCTATTTTTTTCAAGTAAAGTACCCCTTCTGTGCCCCCCAGAGTTTTGGTAATTTTTATATGAATGCAATGTTAAATAATTACCTCGGATATAAAATTTCAAATTTTTAATTGTGTTAGTTTAGAAAATATTCAAGAAAAGTCGATTTTTTTCAAGTAAAGTACCCCTACTGTGCCCCCCAGAATTTTGGTAATTTTTATATGAATACAATGTTAAATAATTACCTTGGATATAAATTTTCAAATTTTTAACTCTTCGTTTAGGAAATATTAAAAAAAAGAGATTTGGTAATTTTTATATGAACGCAATGTTAAATAATTAACTGAGATGTAAAGTTTCAAATTTTTATCTATGTTAGTTTACGAAATATTCAAAAAAAGTCGATTTTTTTTCAAGTAAAGTACTCCATCTGTGCCTTGCAGAGATTTGGTAATTTTTATATGAATGCAATGTTAAATAATTACCTCGGATATAAATTTTCAAATTTTTAACTCTGTTAGTTTAGAAAATATTCAAAAAAAGTCTAATTTTTTTAAAGTAAAGTACCCCTTCTGTGCCCCCCAGAGATTTGGTAATTTTTATATAAATGCAATGTTAAATAATTACCTCGGATATAAATTTTTAAATTTTTAACTCTGTTAGTTTAGGAAATATTCAAAAAAAGTCTAATTTTTTCAAGTAAAGTACCCTTTCTGTGCACCCTAGAGATTTGGTAATTTTTATATGAATGCAATGTTAAATAATTACCTCGGATATAGATTTTCAAATTTTTAACTCTATTAGTTTAGGAAATATTCAATTAAAGTCGATTTTTTTTCAAGTAAAGTACCCCGTCTGTGCCCCTCAGAGATTTGGTAATTTTTTTATGAACGTAATGTTAAATAATTAACTGAGATGTAAAGTTTCAAATTTTTATCTATGTTAGTTTAGGAGATATTTTTAAAAAGTCGATTTGCAAAAAGTGTGCCCATCATTACGATTGTCAAGAATGTAGGCCATAATTATTACCTTAATGTTCCCCACTTCAATAATAGCGAGTGCATATTGATTTGTGTGTAACAGAGAAAGCTATATTGTAAGACGAGACAACACGACATAGAATAACAAAGACAGTGAACACTCACTTGCAAATATTTGTTTATTTTAGACAGAGAGGTGAATATATAACTATTTCATTTTAATGAGCTTTTCTTATTACTGTAATTTTTATTGGGAAACGTGGTGTTCAGTCCACGCGTGTAAATATCTCGGTGACCACAGAGTAATACAGACAGGAGTGAACACCATGTTTCCCAATAAAAATTACAGTAATAAGAATTCATTAAACTGAAATAGTTGTATATTCACCTCTCTGTGTAAAATAAACAAATATTTGTGAGTGTTCACTCCTGCCTTTCTTATTCTATGACGTGTTGTGTCTGTCTTACAATATATCTTTCTCCGTCACACTCGCCGTTATTGAAGTGGGGAACATTAACGTAATAATAATTGCCTACATACTTGACAATCGGAACCCTTTTCGCAAATCGACTTTTTTTAAATATCTCCTAAACTAACAGATAAAAATATGAAAATTTATATCCAAGGGAATTATTTAACATTGCGTTCATATAAAAATTACCAAATCTCTGGGGAACAAACAAAGGGTACTTTACTTGAAAAAAATCGACTTTTCTTGAATATTTCCTAAATTAACAGAATTAAAAATTTGAAAATTTATATCCAAGGTAATTGTTTAACATTGCGTTCATATAAAAATTACCAAATCTCTGGGGGGCACACAAGGGGTACTGTATTTGAAAAAAAATCGACTTTTTTTAAATATTTCCGAAACTAATAGAGTTAAAAATTTATATCCAAGGTAATTATTTAACATTGCATTCATATAAAAATTACAAAATCTCTGGGGGGAACACAAGGGGTACTTTACTTGAATATTTCTTTAATTAACAGAAATTAAAAATTTGAAAATTTATATCCAAGGTAATTATTTAACATTGCGTTCATATAAAAATTACCAAATCTCTGGGGTAAGGGGTAATGTATTTGAAAAAAAATCGACTTTTTTTAAATATTTCCGAAACTAATAGAGTTAAAAATTTGAAAATTTATATCCAAGGTAATTATTTAACATTGCGTTCATATAAAAATTACAAAATCTCTGGGGGGAACACAAGGGGTACTTTACTTGAAAAAAAAATCGACTTTTCTTGAATATTTCCTAAATTAACAGAATTAAAAATTTGAAAATTTATATCCAAGGTAATTATTTAACATTGCGTTCATATAAAAATTACCAAATCTCTGGGGGGCACACAAGGGGTACTGTATTTGAAAAATAATCGACTTTTTTAAATATTTCCTATATTAACAGAATTAAAAATATGAAAATTTATATCCTAATTATTTAACGTTGCGTTTATATAAAAATTACCAAATCTCTGGGGGGGCACACAAGGGGTACTTTACTTGAAAAAAAATCGAGCTTTCTTGAATATTTCTTAAATTAACAGAATTAAAAATTTGAAAATTTATATCCAAGGCAATTATTTAACATTGCGTTCATATAAAAATTACCAAATCTCTGGGGGGCACACAAGGGGTACTTTACTTGAATATTTCTTAAATTAACAGAATTAAAAATTTGAAAATTTATATCCAAGGGAATTATTTAACATTGCGTTCATATAAAAATTAACAAATCTCTGGGGGGCACACAAAAGGTACTTTACTTGAAAAAAATCGAGTTTTCTTGAATATTTCCTAAACTAACAGAATTAAAAATTTGAAAATTTATAGCCAAGGCAATTATTTAACATTGCGTTCATATAAAAATTACCAAATCTCTGTGGGGCACACAAGGGGTACTTTACTTGAAAAAAATCGACTTTTCTTGAATATTTCCTAAATTAACAGAATAGTGCAGGCGCCAAGAAACATTCCGTTTGAAAAAACCGGTGGATTCATTTTGATTAATGATTTAGGTTCAGAAAGACCTAAAGAATGAAATTCTGAATGTTGCCGGACAAAGTCAGTGGTCATTTTTTTTATAGGGGGTATAAGAATTATTGATGAAATCGCTGTAACGGTCAAGAAAACGTTGTTTATTACTACTAAAAAATTGTTTCTGTAGTGTATGAAATTACAAACATCACGAATATTATAAAATACAAATTTAATATGGTAAAAAAACCGTGTGCTTGAGTGTTTGGTCGCGAATCTGGGGAACCGGGTTCGATCCCGGCCAATGCCAAAAAGAAATATTTCTAATTTAAATGGCACAAAAGTTACCCTTGTGGTGCACTCTCCACACATTAATAAATGCCCGTGAGGTGACGCCTGGTAAACGCCTGCACGGTTGCCGGATACGACCGATGGTTGTTTTCATTGTTTCCCTCTCCGCAGCAGTTTATACCAGCTCCAAAGTGTTGCAGTGGGCCATATTGTACCCGACACGGTTTAGACGTTTTAGTTATAAAACAGTTTTCACATAACGTCAAACTAAATAGTGTGATACCTTAAATTGAATGCTGAGTTAACAAATTTAAGTGAGATAGATTTCAAGATGCCCCAATTTTTAATAAATTGTGACACAAACAACAATTAAAATAGAAATATTTATTACAATCTGGTGCACTACGGAGTGACTCCTAAAGCTTGTATTCACTAGAAAACAGTGTATTTTGTCATACTATACTCCAAACAATCAAGTACCACAGAAACTACAAGTAGAATATGTGTTCAAAGAGTAGGTACATGCAAATCGGTTGTTTCAGACCGTGAAACGTTCAAATCAGATGTAAAAACTGTTTCTCACAACATGTCTCCAAATCACTTGAAAAGGCATTTTCTAAGCGAAAAACGTGTTTTTACAGTGTTTTGCAGTAACTTCCATAGTTCAAACCGGCACTTTAGCTGCGCGGTCGAGTGTACTACAGAGTGAATCCAAAAGCTTGTATTCACTAAAAAACAGTGTATTTTGTCATATTATACCCAAAACAACCAAGTACCACCGAAACTACAGTTAGAATATATGTTCAAAGAGTACATGCAAATCGGTTATTTCAGAGAGTGAAATTGTTTGGGACACGACAAACCGGGTAGGAGCTAAGAAACAATGTCTGTATGCTGCATCACTAGTATTTGTTCAAGATGCTCTCTCTACTCTCTACTTCATCAGGTTGAAGAAGTCTGCACTTATTTGTTTACTAAACAAAAAATTACATCAGATGAATTACGCTACAAGTTTATTACCCGTAATATTGGGTTCAATTTCAATTTAACTAAAATTATTTGTACTTCTGATGCTTTATTTTTACATTGTTTAAGAGCTGCAGCCCAAAAATATTTATGGAAAAAATCGTTGCCCTTCCTCACACTCCCAAGATTGAGAGTTCTAATCCTGAGGACTGGCTTTTTAACCCCGACCATCCATGACGGGGTAGTCCTAACCGATTTGGTACAGGAGTCAGGCGAGGCTACAACTGCATGTCACTAGCGAGGAACACCCTAGCTCTTATACCACTTTCCGGTCCTACACTTTCTGTCTTTGATTTTGGCGAAGATTTTACAGTCGCATGCTTTTCCTACCACCAACCCTCACCATTTACTCGGGCTTGGTACCGGCGCCAAGTTGAACTGGCTTACTCTCTCAGTGGCGGTTTATTGTACAGGACAATAATATTTACATATTTTCTTATTGGTAAAATCGATTGACCATCTCAAATTTGAGATAAATGCAATCAAAGAGAGCTTTTTTGTACAAGTTTTCTATATCAAGCAGTAGTAAATGTCACATTTTTCACTGCAGCTTCAAAACAGTGCTTCCCATTTATTGGAAAACATCTCAGATTATAGAAATATATAAATGACAAATATTAAAATAAAAATAATTTTTTGGGCATATTGTTTAAGAGACATAGCTTAATAAAGTTTTTACTAATAAAGGGACAGATGGGGCCGAAGGGCTATGATCTGGCAACACGGGCATGTTTAAATGTAATATACTTGGTCTCTAACTAAATTTTTTTTATCATCAATCTGCTTTTTCTGGAACAACTATTAGAATTTGTACTTAAATTTGATAACTCAGATATCAAAATAAGCTACCGCACTATCTAGGTTGACGTTATGTGAAAACTCTTTTATAACTAAAACGTCTAAACCGTGTCGGGTACAATATGGCCCGCTAAAATACTTTGGAGCTGGTATAAAGTACTGTTGAGAAGGAAACAAAGAAAATGAGCATCGGTCGTAACCGGAAACCGTGCAGGCATTTACCAGGCGTCACCTCACGGGCACTTATTAATGTGTGGAGGTTGCATCACAAGGGTAACTTTTGTGCCATTTAAATTAGAAGTATTTCTTTTTGGCATCGGTCGGGATCGAACCCGGTTCCCCAGATTCTTATACCCCCTATAAAAATAAAATGACCACTGACTTTGTCCGGCAACATTCAGAATTTCATTCATTAGGTCTTAACTTAAATCATCAAACAGAATGAATCCACCGGTTTTTCCAAACGGAATGTTTTTTTGGCGCCCGGTCTAGAATTAAAAATTTGAAAATTTATATCCAAGGTAATTATTAAACATTGCGTTCATATAAAAATTACCACATCTCTGGGGGGCACACAAGGGGTACTTTACTTGAAAAAAATCGAGTTTTCTTGAATATTTCCTAAATTAACAGAATTAAAAATTTGAAAATTTATATCCAAGGTAATTATTTAACGTTGCGTTCATATAAAACTTACCAAATCTCTGGGGGGCACACAAGGGGTACTTTACTAGAAAAAAAATCGACTTTTCTTGAATATTTCCTAAATTAACAGAATTAAAAATTTGAAAATTTATATCCAAGGTAATTATTTAACATTGCGTTCATATAAAAATTACCAAATCTCTGGGGGCACACAAGGGGTACTTTACTTGAATATTTCTTAAATTAACAATTAAAAATTTGAAAATTTATATCCAAGGTAATTATTTAACATTGCGTTCATATAAAAATTACCAAATCTCTGGGGGGGCACACAAGGGGTACTTTACTTGAAAAAAAATCGAGTTTTCTTGAATATTTCCTAAATTAACAGAATTAAAAATTTGAAAATTTATATCCAAGGTAATTATTTAACATTGCATTCATATAAAAATTACCAAATCTCTGGGGGGGCACACAAGGGGTACTTTACTTGAATATTTCTTAAATTAACAATTAAAAATTTGAAAATTTATATCCAAGGTAATTATTTAACATTGCGTTCATATAAAAATTACCAAATCTCTGGGGGGCACACAAGGGGTACTTTACTTGAATATTTCTTAAATTAACAATTAAAAATTTGAAAATTTATATCCAAGGTAATTATTTAACATTGCGTTCATATAAAAATTACCAAATCTCTGGGGGGGCACACAAGGGGTACTTTACTTGAAAAAAAATCGAGTTTTCTTGAATATTTCCTAAATTAACAGAATTAAAAATTTGAAAATTTATATCCAAGGTAATTATTTAACATTGCATTCATATAAAAATTACCAAATCTCTGGGGGGGCACACAAGGGGTACTTTACTTGAAAAAAAATCGACTTTTTTTAAATATTTCCTAATTTAACAGAATTAAAAATTTGAAAATTTATATCCAAGGTAATTATTTAACATTGCGTTTATATAAAAATTACCAAATCTCTGGGGGGCACACAAGGGGTACTTTACTTAAAAAAAATCGAGTTTTCTTGAATATTTCCTAAATTAACAATTAAAAATTTGAAAATTTATATCCAAGGTAAATATTTAACATTGCGTTCATATAAAAATTACCAAATCTCTGGGGGGCACACAAGGGGTACTTTACTTGAAAAAAATCGAGTTTTCTTGAATATTTCCTAAATTAACAGAATTAAAAATTTGAAAATTTATATCCAAGGTAATTATTTAACGTTGCGTTCATATAAAAATTACCAAATCTCTGGGGGGCACAGAAGGGGTACTTTACTTGAAAAAAAATCGACTTTTCTTGAATATTTCCTAAATTAACAGAATTAAAAATTTGAAAATTTATATCCAAGGTAATTATTTAACATTGCGTTCATATAAAAATTACCAAATCTCTAGAGGGCACACAAGGGGTACTTTACTTGAAAAAAAATCGACTTTTCTTGAATATTTCCTAAATTAACAGAATTAAAAATTTGAAAATTTATATCCAAGGTAATTATTTAACATTGCGTTCATACAAAAATCACCAAATCTCTGGGGGGCACACAAGGGGTACTGTATTTGAAAAAAAATCGACTTTTTTTAAATATTTCCTAAATTAACAGAATTAAAAATTTGAAAATTTATATCCAAGGTAATTATTTAACATTGCGTTTATATAAAAATTACCAAATCTCTGGGGGGCACACAAAGGGTACTGTATTAAAAAAAAATCGACTTTTTTAAAATATTTCCTAAATTAACAGAACTAAAAATTTGAAAATTTATATCCAAGGTAATTATTTAACATTGCGTTCATATAAAAATTACCAAATCTCTGGGGGGCACACAAAGGGTACTGTATTTAAAAAAAATCTATTTTTTTTAAATATTTCCTAAATTAACAGAACTAAAAATTTGAAAATTTATATCCAAGGTAATTATTTAACGTTGCGTTCATATAAAAATTACCAAATCTCTGGGGGCACACAAGGGGTACTTTACTTGAATATTTCTTAAATTAACAGAATTAAAAATTTGAAAATTTATATCCAAGGTAATTATTTAACATTGCGTTCATATAAAAATTACCAAATCTCTGGGGGGCACACAAGGGGTACTTTACTTGAAAAAAATCGAGTTTTCTTGAATATTTCCTAAATTAACAGATTTAAAAATTTAAAAATTTATATCCAAGGTAATTATTTAACATTGCGTTCATATAAAAATTACCAAATCTCTGGGGGGCACACAAGGGGTACTTTACTTGAATATTTCTTAAATTAACAGAATTAAAAATTTGAAAATTTATATCCAAGGTAATTATTTAACATTGCGTTCATATTAAAATTACCAAATCTCTGGGGGGCACACAAGGGGTACTTTACTTGAAAAAAATCGAGTTTTCTTGAATATTTCCTAAATTAACAGAATTAAAAAATTGAAAATTTATATCCAAGGTAATTATTTAACATTGCGTTCATATAAAAATTACCAAATCTCTGGGGGGCACACAAGGGGTACTTTACTTTAAAAAAATCGAGTTTTCTTGAATATTTCCTAAATTAACAGAATTAAAAAATTGAAAATTTATATCCAAGGTAATTATTTAACATTGCGTTCATATAAAAATTACCAAATCTCTGGGGGGCACACAAGGGGTACTTTACTTGAAAAAAATCGAGTTTTCTTGAATATTTCCTAAATTAACAGAATTAAAAATTTGAAAATTTATATCCAAGGTAATTATTTAACATTGCGTTCATATAAAAATTACCAAATCTCTGGGGGCACACAAGGGGTACTTTACTTGAATATTTCTTAAATTAACAGAATTAAAAATTTGAAAATTTATATCCAAGGTAATTATTTAACATTGCGTTCATATAAAAATTACCAAATCTCTGGGGGGCACACAAGGGGTACTTTACTTGAAAAAAAAATCGAGTTTTCTTGAATATTTCCTAAATTAACAGAATTAAAAATTTGAAAATTTATATCCAAGGTAATTATTTAACATTGCGTTTATATAAAGATTACCAAATCTCTGGGGGGCACACAAAGGGTACTGTATTAAAAAAAAATCGACTTTTTTAAAATATTTCCTAAATTAACAGAACTAAAAATTTGAAAATTTATATCCAAGGTAATTATTTAACGTTGCGTTCATATAAAAATTACCAAATCTCTGGGGGGCACACAAGGGGTACTTTACTTGAAAAAAAATCGACTTTTCTTGAATATTTCCTAAATTAACAGAATTAAAAATTTGAAAATTTATATCCAAGGTAATTATTTAACATTGCGTTCATATAAAAATTACCAAATCTCTGGGGGGCACACAAGGGGTACTTTACTTGAAAAAAAATCGACTTTTCTTGAATATTTCCTAAATTAACAGAATTAAAAATTTGAAAATTTATATCCAAGGTAATTATTTAACATTGCGTTCATATAAAAATTACCAAATCTCTGGGGGGCACACAAGGGGTACTTTACTTTAAAAAAATCGAGTTTTCTTGAATATTTCCTAAATTAACAGAATTAAAAATTTGAAAATTTATATCCAAGGTAATTATTTAACATTGCGTTCATATAAAAATTACCAAATCTCTGGGGGCACACAAGGGGTACTTTACTTGAATATTTCTTAAATTAACAGAATTAAAAATTTGAAAATTTATATTCAAGGTAATTATTTAACATTGCGTTCATATAAAAATTACCAAATCTCTGGGGGGCACACAAGGGGTACTTTACTTGAAAA
The DNA here is from genome assembly GCA_963082715.1 of Harpalus rubripes. NCBI lineage: Eukaryota > Metazoa > Arthropoda > Insecta > Coleoptera > Carabidae > Harpalus > Harpalus rubripes. Next base: position 12,824,571 of record OY720463.1, read on the forward strand.
AAATCGACTTTTCTTGAATATTTCCTAAATTAACAGAATTAAAAATTTGAAAATTTATATCCAAGGTAATTATTTAACATTGCGTTCATATAAAAATTACCAAATCTCTGGGGGGCACACAAGGGGTACTTTACTTGAAAAAAAATCGAGTTTTCTTGAATATTTCCTAAATTAACAGAATTAAAAATTTGAAAATTTATATCCAAGGTAATTATTTAACATTGCGTTCATATAAAAATTACCAAATCTCTGAAGGGCACACAAGGGGTACTGTATTTGAAAAAAAATCGACTTTTTTTAAATATTTCCTAAATTAACAGAATTAAAAATTTGAAAATTTATATCCAAGGTAATTATTTAACATTGCGTTTATATAAAAATTACCAAATCTCTGGGGGGCACACAAAGGGTACTGTATTTAAAAAAAATCTACTTTTTTTAAATATTTCCTAAATTAGCAGAACTAAAAATTTGAAAATTTATATCCAAGGTAATTATTTAACGTTGCGTTCATATAAAAATTACCAAATCTCTGGGGGCACACAAGGGGTTCTTTACTTGAAAAAAAAATCGAGTTTTCTTGAATATTTCCTAAATTAACAATTAAAAATTTGAAAATTTATATCCAAGGTAATTATTTAACATTGCGTTCATATAAAAATTACCAAATCTCTGGGGGGCACACAAGGGGTACTTTACTTGAAAAAAATCGAGTTTTCTTGAATATTTCCTAAATTAACAAAATTAAAAATTTAAAAATTTATATCCAAGGTAATTATTTAACATTGCGTTCATATAAAAATTACCAAATCTCTGGGGGGCACACAAGGGGTACTTTACATGAATATTTCTTAAATTAACAGAAATAAAAATTTGAAAATTTATATCCAAGGTAATTATTTAACATTGCGTTCATATAAAAATTACCCAATCTCTGGGGGGCACGCAAGGGGTACTTTACTTGAAAAAAATCGAGTTTTCTTGAATATTTCCTAAATTAACAGAATTAAAAATTTGAAAATTTATATCCAAGGTAATTATTTAACATTGCGTTCATATAAAAATTACCAAATCTCTGGGGGGCACACAAGGGGTACTTTACTTAAAAAAATCGAGTTTTCTTGAATATTTCCTAAATTAACAGAACTAAAAATTTGAAAATTTATATCCAAGGTAATTATTTAACATTGCGTTCATATAAAAATTACCAAATCTCTGGGGGCACACAAGGGGTACTTTACTTGAAAATTTCTTAAATTAACAGAATTAAAAATTTGAAAATTTATATCCAAGGTAATTATTTAACATTGCGTTCATATAAAAATTACCAAATCTCTGGGGGGCACACAAGGGGTACTTTACTTAAAAAAAATCGAGTTTTCTTGAATATTTCCTAAATTAACAGAATTAAAAATTTGAAAATTTATATCGAAGGTAATTATTTAACATTGCGTTCATATAAAAATTACCAAATCTCTTGGGTTACACAAGGGGTACTTTACTTGAATATTTCTTAAATTAACAATAAAAAATTTGAAAATTTATATCCAAGGTAATTATTTAACGTTGCGTTCATATAAAATTACCAAATCTCTGGGGGGCACACAACGGTTACTTTACTTGAAAAAAAATCGACTTTTCTTGAATATTTCCTAAATTAACAGAATTAAAAATTTGAAAATTTATATCCAAGGTAATTATTTAACATTGCGTTTATATAAAAATTACCAAATCTCTGGGGGGCACACAAAGGGTACTGTATTTAAAAAAAATCGACTTTTTTTAAATATTTCCTAAATTAACAGAACTAAAAATTTGAAAATTTATATCCAAGGTAATTATTTAACGTTGCGTTCATATAAAAATTACCAAATCTCTGGGGGGCACACAAGGGGTACTTTACTTGAAAAAAAATCGACTTTTCTTGAATATTTCCTAAATTAACAGAATTAAAAATTTGAAAATTTGTATCCAAGGTAATTATTTAACATTGCGTTCATATAAAAATTACCAAATCTCTGGGGGGCACACAAGGGGTACTTTACTTGAAAAAAAATCGAGTTTTCTTGAATATTTCCTAAATTAACAGAATTAAAAATTTGAAAATTTATATCCAAGGTAATTATTTAACATTGCGTTCATATAAAAATTACCAAATCTCTGGGGCACACAAGGGGTACTTTACTTGAATATTTCTTAAATTAACAGAATTAAAAATTTGAAAATTTATATCCAAGGTAATTATTTAACATTGCGTTCATATAAAAATTACCAAATCTCTGGGGGGCACACAAGGGGTACTTTACTTGAATATTTCCTATTAATACAAAAAACCGTTCCAAAGCTGCACAAATAGCAGTAGAAATAGCCAAGAAGAGATGGTTAGCTGAAGAAACTAAAGAATTATTTCGTAAAAAACAAAATCTCCACACATATATCAAAATCATCCACAATGAATTAACCTACAACCTGCATCCACTAGAATTTGATAATCTACACAATAACGTAATGGATAGAATAATACCAATAATACACAAAAAATATGTGAAACAGAAAAGGAAATTAAGCTATTTATTAGAAAACAAGATGTACAACATTCAGAAGAAGGAAGAAAGTATACAAAAGAATAACAATAACAAGAAAGAAGATATTGAACAAAGTGATAGTGATAGTGGTTTTGTGTTTTGTGACAGAGTTATTAACTTATCAAAAGTGAATTTCATGAATTCAGAAACAGAACTATTAAATTTTGGCTTTAAATACAATTTACCAACCGATAATAAAAAACATTTACAATCTTTGGTCATAGATACTGAATTGGGACTAGGTACACAGCACGATATTAAGGTAAATGCATTACAAACATTTCAAAATCATAAAATAGAAAATAAAAATTTGAAAATATACGAAACATTAAATTCGTTAAAAACAAAAATTAAAGAAAACAATATTATTGTATCTAAAGCAGATAAAGGCAACACAATTTGTATCTTAGAAAAAATAGACTATATTCGTAAAGTTAATGATTTTCTAGTTTCAAACAATTATTCCAAATTAGATAAAAATCCTACAAATTATTATCAAACATTAGTTAAAAAACAAATGAAAGAATGTCAGTACACCATACCGGTAAACAAACTTTACTTCCTGACTAATATGAATTCACAACCACCAATATTATATGGACAACCAAAATTACATAAAGCCAACATACCTATTAGACCAGTATGCTCTTATAATAATGCTCCGTGTTACAAATTAGCAAAATATATTAACAAATCATTTTTAGAACAAACAAATTTCGTTGCAGAACATTCAATAAAAAATTCAATAGAATTAAGTAATAAATTATCCAAAATACAGTTAAATCCAAATGATAAACTAATTTCACTTGATGTGGTTAATTTGTTCCCAAATGTTCCACCAAATGAATGCTTAACGTTAATGAAAGAAATATTAGAACACCAAAACACCAATCCTGTAATCACAGAGGAATATTTAACTTTATTTAAAGTATGTACAGATCAAAATTATTTTCAATTTAATAACAATTATTACACCACATCACAAGGTTTAGCAATGGGATCACCAATATCACCTTTATTAGCAGAAATTTTTATAGACAATTTAGAAAAAACAATATTAAAAACTGATTCATCAAAATATATAAAATACTGGTTTAGATACGTAGATGATATTTTAATATGTTGGACGGGAACCACACGACAACTTAATAAATTTTTAGAAATAATAAATAAAATTCACAATAATATTAAATTCACTTTAGAAGTAGAAAAAGATAAACAAATTAATTACTTAGATTTAACAATAAAACATAATAACAATAAACATGAATTTAAAATTTTCAGGAAGCCAACTCAAACAGATACAATAATCCACAAATCTTCTAATCACCCAAAAACACAAAAACTATCAGCATTTTATAGTATGATTCACAGATTAATCAAAATTCCATTAAGTAAAGAAAATTATGAAGCAGAAGTAAAAATAATCAAAAATATAGCAAGGAATAATGGTTATAATACAAATATTATAGACAATATAATTCAAAAAACAAAATTAAAAAATTATGCAAAATACATTTACAATGACAATGAACAAAAAGAAAACATATTTATAAAATTATCGTACATAGTTACAATATCCAATAAAATAGCAAACATTATAAAAAATACAAATGATAACTACAAAATTGCATTCAAGACATATAATAATTTAGGAAAACATATAAGAAATGTTAAAGAAAAAATAAATATTCAAACAAAATCAGGTGTATATAAATTAAATTGTGAAAAATGTAATGCTGTGTACATAGGTCAATCAGGAAGAAATTTTAATATAAGGGTAAATGAACATAAAAAGTCATTTTTAAACAAAAAGTCAAACTCAACATTTTCCAATCATTTAATAGAAGAAAATCATACTAGCAATTTTAAACCCGAAATTTTACATGTAGAAACTAAAGGACTAAGATTAGATTTTTTAGAAGCTATAGAAATTGGTAAAGCAATAAAGAATAATGAAAATATTCTAAATGAACAGACAAGCCTTAATAATTCACCATTAATGAAGTTTCTAGAAACATTATAAAATTTATGTTATAATTTATTTGTGTATATTAATATTTTTGAACTTTGTAATTTTTTAAAATAATTTTTCAAAAAATTTAAAAACAAAAATTATTTTAAAAAACATTTATTGACATTTTGACATTTCATTTTTATATTTATTTCATATAATTTAGACATATATATATATATATATATATATATATATATATATATATATATATATATATATATATAATTAAACGATAAAGAAGATCTGATGATGCTAATGTTATAGCGAAACTAGTAATCTAATAAAATAATTGTGAAACATAAAACCAAGTATTATTAAAAGTTAAAACAAATTATTTTTCCTTGGTTTATAGTTCAGTCTATGTTTTTAAATTTTGTAAAATTATAAGTGAAGAACATTCAGAAAGGCATTATTTAGAAAGAAACATTATTTTCAAATGAATTATTCTTATTTTTTCAATGAGGCGCGGGCAGACACGTGACTTTGACAAGTGCATGTAGGGCCCCACAAGGTTGCCAAGCATACAGCTTGCGTACCTTGTCTGTGTTGCCAAATCTATTTAAGCGTAAAATTAATAAATAAAATTGTAAAACTAGTTATTATTAATGAATATCATGCTTTATTTTCTGAAACATAAACTTAATTTTTAAAATATTTTTTTATAAAAATAAAACGATAAGTGCTGCCATCTACCATACAAAGATTTCTGGGCGCGATAAATTTGAGAAAACTATGAATTCATGTTGAACGTTCTATATTTATAAAAATTAAGTTTAATGTGTCAGAAAATGAAACATGATATTAATTAATAATAACTAGTTTTACAATTTTATTTATTAATTTCACGCTTAAATTGATTTGGCAACACAGGCAAGGTACATAAGCTGCATACTTGGCAACCTTGTAGGGCCCTACAAGCACTTGTCAAAGTCACGTGTCTGTCCGCGCCTCATTAAAATGTGTCCATAAATATTTCATGTTGCACGCCTATGCTTACGAAATGCAATGAAGTTATCTGCAAGTAATATTATATCAGGCGGCTTACAAATGACCTTGAATAGTCATCTTTCGTGAATAAAGGCTCATTCACAGCACTGAAATTATACTTAGAAATTATAATTATATTTAAAAAATATAATTAAAAATTATACTTAAAAATGACCGTCTTATAACATGCTAAATAGATGTTAATTTAAAAAGACAATTTATAATTAATGTATTGTGCTATACTTAAAAGCACATACTTTACTGCCGCTTCATATGCAAGTAATGTCATGAATTGTTGTTTTAATAATTCTTTTTAATAAATTTATATTATTTATATTCATATTGAGCAAATTATGTCAAATTTGACATGACGTGACATCCGTGACATATTTTATCATTTTTACCTTCCGTCACCTTTAGGTAAGGAAGGTATTGTCTTTGGTCAAAAAATTCGGTGGTGAGTTTTTGATGAATAAGCACGTTTTAGGGTCCCTAGAATACGATTTTACTATTTTTACGATGATGTCTGTATGTGTGTGTGTGTGTGTGTGTGTGTGTGTGTGTGCGTGCGTGCGTGCGTGCGTGTGTGTGTGTGTGTGTGTGTGCGTGTGTGCGTGTGTGCGCGCGCGTTTGTGTGTGTGTGTGTGCGTGTGTGCGTGCGTGCGTGTGTGCGTGTGTGTGTGTGTAACAAAATTTTCGTCTACGATAACTCTAATACCTACTACAATTCCAAAAATTATAATTCTTTCGTATTCCTCTTCGTTACATCCATGTGAAGAGCTGATTAGATTTCGGTTATAATTGGTCAACCGGAAGTACCCTCATTTGAAGATTTTAACAGTTTTTCTTGAAAAAACGATGTTAAATATTATTTTTTCACATTTAATGTTATTATAAATCTTAAAGAATATTTTATTCTCTATTCGATTTGAATGCATTTTATACTTAATATTAAATGGATATAGAGTTAAAAAAATTATAAAGAAATTAAATATCATGCATATTAGTCAGCTATGTTATAACTCTGGAAACAGCTGCTATATTAAGAAAATTCTGATTGAAAGGTGTTATTGTCAAGTGCAGTTGACAGTATGTTTGTATTATAATTTTACTACTGGAAATATAGGATCTTTTGTTCTATATGTAAATTGTATAAAATACATACAACTTCCTTAAAGGTAATGTACAAGAAATATAATCTTTTACAAGGAACTTTCTGTATGATATTTATACAAAAGCCGCTTTCTTTTTATCAGGAAGATCAACTCCGAGTAGCACATATCTACCCTAAATCGTTCTTTTGAAAAGGGGATAAATGATCTTGTAGTACCCAGTTTCTTCGTCCCCGTCCCCGCCCCCGCGAAGTACCACCTTTGAAACAGGATCATATAGATCCTAAACTGATCCCGAATGTCAATCTCACGTCAATATGACTGACTGCTTTGTATTTTGTCTTTTTTGTAAGTATTTGATATTCAAATGAAATGAATAGAAGAAATTAATTAGTTTGAAACGTTATATCATATTTCATTACCATAAGAAATACTTCCATACTTAAATACACAAAGGCAAAAGAATTTAATATGTCAAAATCAAATTAACAGACTATAAGTTCTTATTTTAAAAAATATACTGTTCTTTTTAGGAGTAGTTCAGTTCAGTACGAGATAAGATCAGTTCATTTTCCCCCTAAAAAGAAAGCGCCTAAAATACATAGAACTGACGGAAGGTAATGTGCTGGCCACATCAGATTTTTTTTTGTTCAATCTGATTGGTCCATTTATAATTATAATTATAAATTATAATTATAAGCAAAATATATGAAGTTTGCGTAAAATTCTTAATTTAAGTTAAGTTAAATTAATTTCATTACTAATTTGAAGCTTTCGAAAGCTGACACCTGAATGTATTGGCATAAACTTATATTTATAAGTATAATTATAAGTACTAATTATAATTTCGCTTAATTTCAGTGCTGTGAATAAGCCTTAATAATTTATCCGAGTAATTTTTTATTAAGATCAAAAGAAAATTTATTTATATTATAATTTATGCTTTAATTATTGTAATCTCAATACTTGTGATTGTCAATTTTCTGTAGCGTGCACCACCCAGTACAAGAGTTTGTCGAATACTATTTTTTGAAAAATAATTTCAGCTTGAAGGATTTGCATTTTCAATATGTGGATCAATAATGCTAGTACGGCATACAGTTTCCAATGAAAAATATGGTTTAATAGAGTATTATGTTATAATAGCATTTGGATTGTTACGTAGTTTTTTTATTGGTTTATTTGGAATTGCAATGGTTTGCATGAAGTTTATAAAAAATATTAAGAACAAAACCTTATTGAAAATTGTAAGAGAATGCATTCTTACAAATGCCTAAGTACATAATTTATAATTTGATTTCAGTGTTTAATATTTTTAGCTTTCGTTTGTGCACTTCAGATAATAATTGGTATATATATTCTAGTCAAGTTACCTGTTGATGAGGTTTCGAAGACAGAATTTCTGAAAAATTATTTTAACGATTTTATATTGACATATGGCGGAGGCGAAAGTGCAGGATATGTACAAATTATGAGAAACGTGCAGACAGAGGTTGGATTTTTTATTTAATTAGGTGTATGATTTTAATGAAATGGGGGAGTTTAATTATGTTGAAATTTAATGATTTTTCCACATTACTGCAATACTATACGCGATTCAAGTTGAGCGGACTCTATCTGGTGACCAAACATCGCACTAATTATGTGACGTCACAACGAGTACGGTTTCTTAAGGCCTGTGTCCACGATGCTAGAAATCGATCCGAGTTCTCGGATATAGGCCGCAATTCGATATCTCGGATCGTGGACACTACCAACTCGGACGCAAAAATCGAATAGAATACTAGAATGGAAAAATGCGTTCTGTCCCATTTTTTCGTACAAGTTGCTAATTTCATTTAAATGTTACCAATTTAAAATCTTGACGTTTGATGTTTAATAAGCTTGAAAATGATAAGGTTATAAAATTCTACTCATTTTTGGTATTGATTATAAATAATTATTTATAAACAAATTAATATATTCGTTGTAAAAATTTAATTTACTCATTGCCGAGATAATTTCTTGGTTATGTTTTATTAGTTTTTGTATTGGTAGAAATGGCTGAAACTTACTTCATAAATTCGACCAACGTGACATCTGTAGTCATACAAGTTCAATATGTATGATCAAAAAATGTGATCGAGAACTCGGAACGATTTCTAGCATCGTGGACACAGGCCTTTACACTTCGTAAGAAGTAACGTTAGAATTTTAGACGAGATTTTAAAAATTCAGCAAGTATTTAAATTTATATTTATTGGTGATGATTGTGAATACTTCCTCTGTTTAATTATTCAATATAATTCGCGAGTATTCCTAGTATGTTGAGACATTGTATATTTTTAGAGAAATAAGGTTAAGTATAATGTTTGTAGTTGCTTGTTAAAATAATGACATAAATTTACTAAAAATAAGTTAAAAACAACATGAATGCAATATTAGATGGTTTAAGGATTAATTGTATATTTGTAAATATTGTAGAAATATGGAATTTTCAACAAATACAACTAAATCAAGTGTAGTGTTGTGTTCCAAAATGCCATTCCTACAAATCGATAAATCCCACCCTTCGTTTTCACATATTTCCAGAACGTTAAATTTATAAATAAATATGGTACCGAAGAAATGATTGAGACATAAAGCATGGTAGATTAAACAAGGACGTTGATCCTTGAGATTAAACTGTTAATTGGAAAACGAGTTACATATTCAATGTTTGTTTGTTCCTTACATTTTTGTAACGAGGATTACGCATGTGTTGGTATCTCTAAAACAATATAAATATATTCAATTATTTTATTATGTATTTATATTTAGGTTAATATATACAGGGTTGCCACTCAAATCTTACAGTGAAATTCCCTGACTTCTTCAGGTTTTCCCTGACCAAACAAATAGTTTTCCATACTCATTGCCTATTTTAAAAAATAAATTAAAGGTAAACACGTTACTTTCGATTTCATAAATACACTGTGTTCAAAAAAATTCCTAACTCGGAGTAGGCTTTGAACTAGAGGTGGGCGCGGGCTAATTTGTTTGTGTTGCTAAGGATTGGTAATATAAACTATTATTCACGAAAGATGACTATTCAAGGTCATTTGTTCGAAGAAAGAATACACAGCATTTTATAGCAGTAGTTTAGCAACATTTTATATTAGAAAGAGAAAGATTATTTGACGTATGTCTATTTAATTTGTGTGGTGTGACAGATATACGTAAATAGTGCCATTACTTTCTAACACACTAAAAATAGCAGAGTCGTAGAGTTACAGACATGTAATTATCTATCATACTGCCCTCTGCAATGATATTTATCCAGTGGCGTTGACATTCAAATCAAATTATTATTTTCTATTTCGGTGTTCTTATGTTTCTATAAAAGCACTGTTTATCACTGAAAACACGACGTTTAGAAAATCTATAAACGTACTGTTTTTGGCGCCTTTTATGTTCTAGAGGTGGTAGTCATGTTTTCATAACTGACAGATAACCTCAATATGGTAAATTATTTGTGTTGAAATATTATTTCCAATTGTGGATTTTTATCCTTTCTCTAGGTGATAGGACTAGAAAGAAAATAAATTTATAGCTATAGCTGTGTTAGTTAAGAAAGAATAAGAATCTGTGAAGTTAAAATTTCAACTAAAAAATTATGAAACAAGAAACAATGCGCTCAGGTTTACTTTGTCAAAATAATTAAAACGGTAAGTTTTATTTATTACAATTTAAATTTATGGTAATGCAATTTTGAATTGAATGTATTGTTATTCCAGGCAGGTTACGAAATGTATGATGCACGTTACTTGAAAATGTTGACACTGTCTACTCAATTTGTGGCGGCTACTAGCAAACAAATATGAAAAGTTGACGTTTTAATCCATGATTTCCAGTTCCACGTTGTGGCGAACTATCGAATATATGCCATATTATGTTTTGTATTAAAAATTGCAAGAACAGCTGTTGCCGTTATCTGTGCAACTGAGTAGTGAGTGTTGACGAAATGGTAGAAAGTAAAAGTCTAAATCAATAAATTGTTCATTAAAGTATTTCATTATTTAAATAGTTTTATTTATATGTTGTTTTCTCAATAAAAAGGCATGATGGTCCACGTAACGTCCTTCAATCCTATATTCAAGTTTTATTTATGATAATAACCAACACGAACTACCGATATGTCAAATCAGGATGGTTCATTAATAAACCTTCGAGTTCATTGTATGCATTGGTTTTCCTCTTTCATAATTGTATAATGCTTGATACAATGTTTTAATGTAAACAATCAGACAAAATCACAAGATACACAAACTGTCAACATGTGAAATTTCTATTTTTAGCGGGAAGCGCTACCAACAAAACTGATAAAAAAGACACCAACTCATATTTTTGACAAGTCCTTTTTTAAAAAATCTAATTGTAAAATTACCTCAATAGAAAAAATAATATAAAAAACATGTATCATAAGGCCTGTTGACGCACTCGTCCTTTGTAAAACTCGCCTGGCGGCTCGTTTTCCAAACTTGGACTCGTACGTTAACAGATTGCCTTATGATACTTGTGTTTTAATGTACTATTTTATGCTTTACGTCAATTCTATATTTTTGTTTTACGCAAAAATGTAGATGAAGAAGATAAAACTTTGAGAAAAGCATTATTTAAAAAGAAACAAAATTTTCAAATAAAATACATTTATTTTTTCAGTTAAAATGTACCCATAAATATTGTGCGTTGCACGCTTATGTGTATAAAATGCAGTGAAGTTATCTGCAAGTGATATTATGTCAGACGGCTCATAAATGACCTTGAATAGTCATCTTTCGTGAATAATAGTTTATAAACAGATTTAAACAGTTTGTTTGATATTTTTAATACCAATATGAATCGTTTTGGAACGTTTTTATATGAAAATAAGTATTGAAAATAGTATTAACAACACATTCCTGTAAATACTAAAAGATCTAAAGTGTATGTGTGGAAGCAGTTTAAAATATTTTGTGATGAAATCCTATCAATTTGATAATACAACGTTAGATAATGTTGCGACTGTGCATACAAAATGGGTAAAATGAACGAAGAAAATTATAAAGACTTGACAGTAAAAACCATTTGGAATACTACAGCCAAATTTTACATATAAATATTATAAGTATTGTTACGGGTTATTTATTTTCCAGGAGATTTTCTGATCTGTAACACTGGTTATGTATTAAAACAAGAGTGAATGATTATTTTACACACAACTTTTATTTACACACAAAACTTGTACCTCAGCATATTATATTACAGGTTATCTGGCAATCTGTCACATTGCGTGGGAAATATAACTTGGCATGTCAGCAAGTGCTGCCACCTATAGGGACTAGGGGTAACAACAGTCTCGAATTTTTGGTGCTACAATATCGATTAAAATAATAAAAGATTTTTTGTTCTGGAAATAGTCTAACAAATATATTTCGTGCATTAAAAATGGTCTTAAAATTCAGCATTCAAAATGTGTTGCCTGTAAGAAACTGCGTTCGTTTATTTTGATAGTAACTCATGCAGTTTCTAGGCAACACATATTTTCATGCAGAATTTTCGATCATTTTCAATGCATTATATATTATTACTACAGAATAGAGCATAGTCTTGAACTCTCTGATTGGCTGAAATTGGAGACAAGAGATGAGTTTAACCAATTCAATTTCGGCTACTTGAAATTTGCGCTGAAATCAGCGCCATCTGCTAAATGGTTTAAATGGAACAGAGCATAGGTTCTTTTAAGGTGGCCTGATTCGTAGTTTTTGGAGTTGTTTTGTTTTTCAAAAAATTGTCATGAATTTCTTATTTTAAGAAATATTGAAAAAAATTCTTTCAAAATTACCTTTCGGCCCCATAGGGCACGGAAGATCACGTGACCTATCATATGTTTTGTCCCTTTCTCACTTCAGACTTGATCTTCAGCTCTGTGCCATGCTAACTTCAGACTCTACTTTCGATGCAGTGCGCCTGCGTCAGTTTGAATAGCTGTCACATTTCTAGCAAGATATCAAATGAGAATAAAATGATGACAAGAATCAAATAGGTTTTTATTGAATTCTTCAATAATATAATTTAATGAAAGATAACAATGTGATCATATGTATACGCCAACCCATCATCGACTGGCACTACATCTGGTGGCCATTTTCATAAAGAAACCGCTGACAGATTCACAACCGATGCATGCTACGTTGTGTGAAAACGCGTTAAATTTAAAATATATCGGCGTTAAAATGAGTGATACCGCGAAAACACAAACTGGAGAACGAGTCTGTTGTATTCCCAGCTGCCCTAGCACGCAATATCGCAACCAAGAATCGAAATTTGACGGTTTTTCGAATCGTGATTCGGAAATTGAGCGTAAACAACACTCTAGTGTCTCTCTCGTTGGAATCTGCAGATCGAAGAAAAAGATTAATGGAACAGCATGAAAGAGTGAGAGTACCTACCATTGATGGAAATAAATAATATTAATAATGGTAAATTGTTTATATCTTTTTCTGTCCTTTCAAATATTTTACAAACATGTATTTTTGTGTATACAATCATATACCGTTAAATAATCACTCATAAATTATTTTAGATTTGGAAGAGGGTAAATTACCGTCAACATCATCCATAGGAAAGGAGACCTGTGAAATATCTGTTCAAACTGACGATACTGCATTTGAAGAGATCCATGACGCTACGTATATAAATAATATAAATGTATATTTACTTATTAAATTATTTAATCGATAAAAATTACTTGACTACATTTCATTCTACAGCAAAAAAAGAAGCATGCAGACACAAAGTTACTGTATTAGCAAATTTGATTTGAGTCAAATAAAAAATATGATCCCTTCTTTTTATTTAAAAAGTCATTTGATGTAATTATATAACTTTATTTATCATGTGCGCATTAAATGCTTACAGATTATTTACTTCAATGTATAAAACAGACTTTGTTCAGTTTAAACCTGTCAGCGTTTTGTTGTCGCACGTGGCCGCTAGAGCGGCGCTCGCATCGCATCGGCTGATGTTAGGTTTTAGGTTGGCGTATATTCATAAGTATTACGATCAGGATGCTCTTAGTCTTCATTCTTGATTAAAAAGCAAATATTACCAACAGTAATTGACAATTTATAAATTTAGCGCTTCATCAACGACCTGCTATCAAATCTGAGTAATCGATAATATGTCAGCAAGTGATATTCTCATAAACATAAACGACCACGAGCCACAGACGACGTCTCTCTTGTTTTTCACATGTAACCTACCTACACTATTATTCACGAAAGATTACTATTCAAGGTCATTCTTTCAAAGAAAGAATACAACACTTTACAGCAGTAGCTTAGCAACATTTTATATTAGAAAGAGGAAGATTATTTGACGTATGTCTATTTAATTTATGTGGTGTGACAGATATATGTAAATAGTGGCATTACTTTCTAACACACTACAAATAATAATGATATATGTCGTAAAATTATAGATACCTAATTATTTACTATACTGCCCTCTGTGCCTATATTTACTCAGTGGCGTTGACGTTTAAATCCAATTATTATTCCTTGGTTTATAAGTTAAGTTCATGTTTTCGTATTTTGCAAAAACATAAATCTTTCGGAAAGGCATTATTTACAAAGAAACATAATTTTCTAATTAATTACTCTTATTTTTTCTGTTAAAATGTGTCCATAAATATTTCATGTTGCACGCTTATGTATACGAAATGCAATGAAGTTATCTGCAAGTAATATTATATCAGACGGCTCACAAATGACCTTGACTAGTCATCTTTCGTGAATAATAGTTTACCACACCTACTCTACCTATACAAATTGTCACTTGTTACTTATGTTCAAATATTATTAGGTTTTAAATATTACCTCGATAATCGGTCCTTGATGGGATAGCAAGCACCCAACAATGCACTGGCATCGTTTGAAAAAGAATGAGAACACTCACAAACAACAAAAAATAACAGTAAAAGAAATAACAACAAACAAGATAACAAAAAGAAACAAATAATAAAACACTACAATGAATGACAATAACACAATCAATCGCTATATGCATAAGAACCGCCAAATAACAAAACGGCAACAAATACCATGCTTGCGCAAACTCATTCTTAAAATTTACCGCTAGAAAAATATGACAGCTATTCAAACTGACGCATGCGCACTGCGTCGAAAGTATAGTCGGAAGTTAGCATGGAACAGAGCTGAAGATCGAGTCTGAAATGAGAAAGGGACAAAACATATGATTAGTCATGTGATCTTCCGTGCCCTATAAAACATTTACATTTACAATTATTTTTTCAAATGACAAAATGGCGATTGATCAAAAATTTGAAAACAAGATTATTTGATAACCACTCCATCGGTTTTCGAAAATAAAACATCTATATAATCCTTGAACTATCTACTATAGGTACATTTGTCTTAAATAATCACATTATACGATTATTTTAGAAATAATGCTGCGGTATGACCGGCCCTTCCGATTACAAACTGATAAATCATACTTTACCGCAAAGTTGTTGTCCCGGGTTGTTAAATAGAACCGAACCTTGCATATCTCCCTACGAAGATGGTTGTGATGAAAAGCTTTATTATGCTTTTGTAAGCTTCGATAAAGGAGTGGCTATTGCGATGATATTTCTCTTATACAGGTAAGACATCGTATTGTAATGTTTTTATTTATTTGGGTGAAGTGTAAATATTAGACAATTATTACTAATTAAAATTAAGTGCTTATTAAACTATAAAGAAAGTTACTATTACTAAGGTTAAACAATTATTAAAAACTAATTACGACTAAAACTATAATTAACTAGATAACACTAACACTATTTATTTATTTAACCACTAACACTACTATTTATTTCCACGATATTACAAATTATTTCACAACGCGTTCCAATCTTAGACTGCCGGTCTGTTGCAGACTCTTGTAGACTGTTTGCGCGATATTTATATCACTATATACTCATCACGATCAACTGTCCGTCTACCGACCTCCACAGCGTCTATATGTGACATTTGACACGTGCAACAGCAGGGCAATTGATTTTGTTGCTTTTTAAAGCCAAGATGGCCGCCACGTCGGTACTTTAGTATATCTACTGGCTTTGACATTATATAGACCGTAGAGACATCTCTCGACAAAGTGTAGAGTAGACTTTATATATCTATCTTTAGTTGTCTCGTTCTGTCCAGCCGAGAACATAACAAACAGTAGTGACGTATAGGGCATGTTTTGTCTATATAGTATATTTGTGGTCGTTGGGCCAACACATGACCTCCCGTCAATTCCATGTTTGATCTTTAAGTAAAGCATCACTTCCGGTTGATCGTGTGTAAACAAAATCTAATTTGTTGTTCCAATAAATAGAAAAGTCTGTAATACCAAATTTTGGATTATATTTTATTATGTTTTTCCTCGAAAATCTATTAAAAGCTCCAAATTAAGTACGACTTTCGGTTTATCGTATGGGTATAGTCAAAATCTAATGTTGTTTCAAATTACACACGAGTTTTAAATACCAAATTTGAGAAGTTTTGAATTATGTTTAAATATATTTTTTCACATAAATCTGTTTTTAGCTTCCTGTAAAGTAGTTTATCAATTTTAGAAAACATCTAGTATGTCTTTCTCATTAATATAAAAGTCTTAAATACCAAATTTGAAAAGTTTTGGATTGTATCAATTAATTTTTCACGAAAATCTGTTCAGAGCTTCAAATAAAGTATTACTTCCGGTTTATAAATTTTAGCCAAAATCTAATATATTGCTTCCCTTTATATGAAAGTCTTAAATACTAAATTTGACAAGTTTTGGAATATATCTTATTATATTTTTTACGAAAATCTGTTTAGAGCTTCAAGTAAAGTATCACTTCCGGTTTATCAATTTTAGAAGAAATCTAACATGTCGTTCTCATTAATATAAAAATCTTAAATACCAAATTTGAAAAGTTTTGGAATATATCATAATATACTTTTCACGAAAATCTGTTGAGAGCTTCAAGTAAAGTATCATTTCCGGATTATCAATTTCAGCCAAAATTTAATTTGTTGTTCTACTTCATATAAAAGTCTTAAATACTAAATTTGACAAGTTTTGGAGTATATCATATTTTTCACGAAAATCTGTTCAGAGCTTCAAGTAAAGTGTCACTTCTGGTATATTCATTTTAACCAAAATCTAATATGTTGTTCTCCTTGATATAGAAGTTTTAAATACTAAAATTGAAAAGTTTTGGATCATATTTTAATATAGTTTTTCATTAAAAACTGGTATGTGCTTCAAGTAAACAGTTACTTCCGGTTATCCAATTTTACCAAAAATCTAATCAACTCTTTATATGAATGCAGAAAGCTTAAATACGGAAAATAGAAATATTTGAAAGTTTGTTATAAGAGTTATTGTGGATGAAAATATCGTCTCACACACACACACACGCACGCACGCACACACACATCATCGTAAAAATAATAAAAACGTATTGTGGGGACCCCAATTCGTGCTTATTTACTAAAAACTCACCATCGAATTTTTGGATTGATAACATTACCTCCCTTACCTACGGTATGACGGGAGGTAAAAAGTAATAAAGTAAATATTTAATGATAAAACTAATACTCGTAATTTACCTGACAATCTTTGTTTATAAGTATTAATAATAATTAAATATTTCATCTTCTAGATCCTGCTAGGTTTACTTGTGGCTGTCGTTCTTTATTATGGCAAAGTCGAGGAAGAGGCCTAGATTTACACCAGAAGCAGTGCAACACCCTATTATCTATTTGGAATACCTTGGTATTCCCAATAAGTGCCTTCACTAGAAACCTTTTTGGATCTATTGCCCAAGAAATGTCACCCTTAAGTTTTATTTGTTTTATGTTGTTGTTTAATTATAGTACCTTAAAATAAATTAGGTGTTAATTACATGATGTCTGAGTCATACATTATTTATTGTTACAAAACCGACGTTTCCCTATATATTATACTTTCACTAGAGTCCACAATCATTCAAGAACAAATAAATACATATAATATATTATGTTAAATTATATTATATTATATAACTAATATTAAATAGAATAGAGTAGCCTATGTATAACAGTGGACAGTACAACAGTTGTTTTATATCAAGAATACACAATGTAATGTCAGACGAATAAAAAACTTAAATAAATCTTATTATAAAAGATATATCTAACTTATTTAATTGTATGGACAATACCACATGGTGACAGCGGTAAAACAGTAAAGAAAAACTGATAAAAAAAATGGCAAATTTATTGCCAGGAACGCCACTTCACTTAAATTATGTTACAAAAAAACGCCTTGTCCTTCTTAAATTGGTCTCCACAAAATTCGGATTTAAGAACGTTTGGTCAAATGATAATAATATACTTTATTGACTGCTAAGTCAATGGCGGGGTTCAGCCATAGGCTGTTCTTCCACCCAACCAATACATTTATAATAACAATAACCACCAGCTAACAATGCCAATACAAACCCAAACAAACGAAATTCAGAATCACATGTTCATACAAAAAATTATAACAAAATATTACCCATATTCATGTGGAATATAGTGAGACACAATACAAAAAAAATAACCAATTACACATACAGAAATACCAAAAGTTAATAATAATAGTCTTTAGAAAAGCATCTTAATTTTATTTTTAAATGAATTTACAGACAATGATTTTAATTCATGTGGGATAAAATTGTAATAAAACGGCGCCAAATACGAGAAAGAACATTTAAATTTTGATTTGTTGAAAGTAGGTATTTCATATAAATCCCTACCTCTAAGACCATAATTATAGGCCTTAAACTTTAATTTCTCATATAAGTATGACGGTCTACCTGTCATTTTAACTTTATGAGTTAAAATAAGGTAAGCAGATTGTACACGGTCGTTGATGTCACGCATTTTTGCAAGTGTTCTGTATTCACTAATGTGATTATATCTACACACACCGTAAACATACCTGAGACAAGAGTTCTGTAATACCCTTATTCTATTCTTGTCGATTTGTATCAAACTCACCACATACACACAACAGCAATAATCTAATATTGAGAGTACAAGTGTGTTGACAAGCTTCAGTTTTACTTCTGTTGAAAGAATGTGTCGGAACTGATACAAATGACGTAGTTTTATTTTTGCTGACTTCATTTTATTCTGAAGGTGTACTCGAAACTTAAGGTCCTCGTCAATATGCATACCTAAAATCTTTGTAACAGTGGTACGCTCTAAAACTTCCCCATCGAGTATAATATCTGGTACTGTGGAGTTAGCGCCGAATACCATCATGGAAGATTTTTGCGAGTTAATTTTGAGGCCATTATTCTTCACCCATATGGATAGATTATTAAGATCCGTATTTATTGAAGCGCACATCTCATATAATCTGTCTGGTTTGTCTGAAATTAACAGTTGAGTATCGTCCGCATATGAGTGCATATCGCAGCTAACCATGGATTTTGGAAGATCAGAAATATAAAGTAGGAAGAATAATGGTCCCAAAATAGATCCTTGTGGTACTCCACGATTAAGGACAAACGCATCTGACTTTATTGTTTGATCATTATGATGCATACTGACGTAGAACTTTCTGTTAATTAAATAGTTCTTGCACCAATGTAAGGCACAATCCGAAAATCCATAATATTTAATCTTAGATAGTAATAATTCATGATCGACCATATCAAATGCTTTAGAAAAATCAATTTGTATGAGTACTGAGATTTGTGATTTATCAAAATTAGTTATTAAAGAATCCAAAACATTTAAGAGACAGGTATTTGTACTGTAGCCATTACGGAAACCGGACTGCATAGGTGGAATTATATTATTTTCGAGTGCGTATAACATAATTTGATTATGAGTGACTTTTTCCAGTATTTTTGACAGAACTGGCAAAATACTAATAGGTCGCAACTCATCAAAAGAAGTAGCGTTTTTAGTTTTAGGAATAGGCTTTATGATTGCGTATTTCCAAGAGTCCGGAAAGACGCCATCAAGTAAACAAGTATTTACTAAGTGTGTGATATGATCTACAATAACTGGAAGAATTAATAATATCATTTTACGAGAAATACCGTCTGTACCTATAGCATTTGATTTCAGGTTAAACAATATTTTTTTAACATCAGAACTATCGACACAGTGAAACTTCATTGGTTCAGTATTGTTATGTGAATAAGAGTGATGCAAATAAAAATTTCGAGTATCAGGATTTATAGGAACTTTTACAACTTTATCAAGTAAATGTTGACCGTATTGTTCTGGTTTAATAATAATTAGAATCATCTACCGTATTGGGCACAGTTTTATTCACACCCACATTTTTTAAACCCTTCCATAATTCACTGGAATCATTCACATTTTTGTTAATATTATAATTTAAGAAAGCATGTTTCTCTCTTCTAATTGCACTAGTTGTTAAGTTTCTTAATTGTTTATAATAGTCCCACTTTGATTGAGTTTTATGTTTTTTGTAGTCCCTAAGGGCTTTATCTCGTTTTTGTTGTATAATTTTAATGACTAGAGTGATCCATGGAGTATAATGTTTATTTGTTTTGACTGATTTGAATGGAGCATTATATTTTCATTAAGAAACTTAACTTTATCATTTATATCATGTATATTAGCAATATGGTACCAGTAAATTAATTCACAATCAGAGAGTAATTCCTTTAGATTCAAGTTATTAAAATCTCTATAAAAGAACAGTTTGTTGTGAACAGATGATTTCTTCAAATTCAAAGTACAAAATACGCCGCTGTGATCTGAAATTTCACTGCAATCAATAACACCAGAATCTGCACATAAATCCTTATTTGATAACAAAATAACATCAATCTAAGACTTAGATACAGGTCTAGTATATTTTTTAATTATTTGATACATATTTGTGTTAGCCAATATATCATTGAATAACTGTGTCTTATAATCAATTTCTCGTAAATTTACATTTATGTCTCCCACACAAATTAAATGATCAAATTGCAGCGAAAATTCCGAAAAAATCGTATCAAGTATTAGAAGGTCTTTGTAGAACTTTTCATGCGGATTATACACAACACCAAAACATATTTTGTAGCAATTTATATTACATACAATCCACAAGTGTTCAATGCTATTATTTGGGACAAATGAGGTATCAAGTACTTTGAATTTAATAGAATCACGGACATGAAAAGCTACGCCTCCACCACGTTTATCTGATCTATCAATATTGATTAAATTATAATTTGTAATGTGGAATAGGTGTGAAGGTGCAGATTCTCCCATCCATGTCTCTGTTATTGCTACAATATCAAAGTTATTATCATTAATAAATTCAGTAACTTTAGAGAAACATGAGTTAATAGATCGTACATTTATTTGGCATAAAGAAAAAATTTTATCATTCGGGTCAATAACATCATAGGTAAATACATCTGATTCTGACATTTACAAAATAATTTTTATTTAAATACAAAAACAAATTGAAAACAAATTTAAACGTGTTAGACAGTAGAGTCGGTCAAGGACCGTAAACTGCAAAGTTCGTTGAACTATCTGTACGTGTTCTAGCAGAAATAGTGAATAACGAAAGAAACAATTGAGAGTAGCACAAAATATGATATAGGGACTGTACGATTTATGGCCATTTGCACCACTGTAAGTTAAAAATAAAGTTTAGTTAATCTTCAGTTTAAGGTAACTGTCAGTTAATTTTAACTTCCATTGCACCACTTGAGGTTAGGTACGGGTTACGTTACACTACAGATTAACGTTTCATCTAGGGGAATTTAGTAATTTTTATGCACTTCAGGGTATATTGTCAAGCTAAATATAAATAATATTTTTATATTTGAGAATAATGGACCTTTCCAATTTAAAGAGATAGAAGATATGCGCAATGGGGATCTGCGCATAGTAAGAACAACTGAGATCTATGACGTTTGATTATAAAAAAATTAGACGTAAAATGTAAGATAACTTTAAAAAATCTTATCGAAATAAGTTACAAAAGCTTTTATTGAAGGTAAAATGTCTAACGATGCAAATTTTCACTGAGAATACAGGTATTTTAATGACTGCAATATTTTTGACGTTTCGTTTGACACCCCAACTGGCAGTTGTTCGCGCCATTTTCTTACTATTTGCAGCGATAGAAAGAGATAGCCCTTAAATTGGAAAGGTCCATTGACAACACGTAACTTAAAATATTATGAAATATATAAAATCAAAGTAAGTATTAATATTATTATTATTTATATTGTATTTAATAGTTATTAGTTTGTAGAATTACAGGTTATATGTTATTTACGATTCTAGAAACATGGACTCCACCAAAATCAGCTATTGCCAATAAGTGTCCACCAGACAAATCAGTAGTTGGTTTATCGGCGAAACAGAGTTATATCTGAATAAAAAATGTATATTAATATAAAAATAAATTAAAAAACTAAACATACATAAAACTCACATATCATATGGAAATTCCAAATGCTGTTCAATTTGCGGCAATAAATTTAAAACAGTCGCTTTTCTTAAACGGAATCTCATGACGAAATCATTTTCACTTAACTCATGAAACGGGTTAGCCGGTTCGTAAATTCTTCTCGGAATACCATAATAATATCAAAATCAAACAATTCATCATCTTCATGTTCATAATAATTACATAATTGATATATTTTTTACAATCAATTATTATTACATTCTGGTCTACAATTCTTTACCTGTATAAAAATTCAATACGTATACTTTTTTTTACAAAAATACTATTGAAAAGAGGTTATCCCAATTCTTAAACCGGACAAGGAGTCGGGTTTAAGTTAAACTTCACAAACGTCACCTTAACCTTCTGTTAAGAATCCGCGCAATGCATACAAAAATTTAAACTCAACTTAATCTACAGATTAGCGTTAAACTCCAACGGTGCAAATGGCCATTAAAGAAACAAATAAATAACTAGTATGCACTATATGGGGATTAAATTAGAACTTTAAAACATCACTTAACTCGTTGATGTACACTTTCTGGGATCTTCCTCTTTTCTGGATGTTGACAATGATACGCCCATCTGCGGTCCAGACATTCTTAGCGGGGAACTTGGCAAGTGTCGATTTCAGAAGGGATAGCCTGGTTTTAGTGAGATCCTCTCTAATAGTGATTCCAGAACTTTTGAGTAGCTTTTTGGAGCTAAATACTTTTTGGCGGGAGCGATAACTTGTAAATTTAACAATCACTGCTCGATTTTTCTTTCCACTTTCATTGATTTTCCCAAGTCGGTGACATCGATCAATTTCATGCAATGAAATATCCACATTTAGTTTATCCCGAAACAGATTTACAACTTTATTGTCTATATTTTCACTAGGGTCTTCTGGTAGACCAAATATACGGACATTGTTGCGACGAGTGTATTGCTCTAGATTGTCCAAGCTTTTCTCGTGGTTAGCACATGAGTTTTTAAGTTCCTTGTTTAGTTGTTTAAGAGAATTAACTTCACTTTTTAATTCATTTAATTTTTGTTCGTACACTTTGTCCACCATGCACGTGACTTGGTTAACAATCACTTCTATGAATTCTTGATTCTCACCAAGACTTAAAATTGCGGCACATCATTTTAGAGACGATATCTTTATTCTCAGAAGACAACATTTTGAGATTTTTATTTAAAAAAAAGGTTTTTAATGTGCGCTCACTACTGTTGTAAAAATATAAGATTTTTTAATTCGCCAGAACACGCGCAGCACGTTTAACTTGTACGGCAGTGCATACTCGAAGTGATGGTATTATTTATTATAAATCTGGTTCTACCATCAAGAGAGTCTCACGTTATGATGATATAGAAGAATTATAAATTATACTTTCTTATATTAATTTCTTTATTTACATTTATATTTATGGAGTAGCTATGATACAGATCAAAATCATTTTTTGGGTTAATTTACAGTTTATAAAATTTACTGAATTTATCTTGTTCTGTTTGGTAGAGTTAAGTAGCTGATAGGTTACTGAACTCTATCTATCTCTGTTTATATTTTTTTTAGATATTAGTTATTTATTTGGATGTAAGATGGAAGTGTACTACCAAAATGTACGAGGTATGAATACCAAACTCGAAGATGTGTTTAACAATAGTTTGTATATGAGTTTTGATATTATCGGAATTACTGGAATCTTAGCTCTCTGACTCAGTGAATGCTGGTGAGATTTTTGATTGTAATAAATATGCGGTTTATAGACAAGATCGTGACAACACCAGAGTAGGCAAAACAAAGGGCGGAGGTGTATTGTGTGCTATCAATACCAAGTATAATTCGTCACTAATTAAATTGAATATAAATAATCTCTCACTAGCTGATATTGTTTGTGTGAAAGTTGATCTGAATTTGAGTAAGAGTGTGATTGTTAAAGTAATATATTCCCCACCTCCCATATCTTTGGAGCAACATGAAATGATCTATGAGTGTCTTGAGTCTTGCACT
Organism: Harpalus rubripes; assembly: GCA_963082715.1. NCBI lineage: Eukaryota > Metazoa > Arthropoda > Insecta > Coleoptera > Carabidae > Harpalus > Harpalus rubripes. Next base: position 12,848,781 of record OY720463.1, read on the forward strand.
TCATTATTTCAATCTGACTTCATCATCATTGGTGACATGAATCTTACTAAACTTAGTGATACGTATAGTTCAGGTTACATAAATAACTGCATCACTAGCTTTGATAACTTTATTAGTTTACTTAATGCCAAACAATTTAACAAGGTCTATAATGATGACGGTCGGCTTCTGGATGTTGTGTTATCTAATTTAAACTGCACTGTTACACGACATTCCTGTCCCTTAGTACCAGAGGACAAGTATCATCCTTCACTATCTATATGTCCAAATATTCTGTCTCAGGTAAATAATAATGCTTCCTTCAATACTGATCCTTGTTTTAATTTCAGGCTGGCTAACTTTGAATTAATGTACACTTTACTAAAAGATGTAGACTGGGATGTACTTCTATCATACACTGATGTTAATGAAGCATATATACTAAATTTTATGAAATCTTAAATAGTGTATTTTCTACTTGTGTTCCGCAAACTAGGAGGAAAAAGCAACGTTATCCTCCATGGTTTAATAAACAAATTATAAATGATATTAAAATAAAAGATAAATATCGTAAGCTTTTCAAGCTATATAATGATGATTCTTATTACACTGTTTTCAAAAATTTATGGACAAAGATAAAAACTGACTTAAAAGTTGCATACAAAGATTACATAGCAAACACTGAAATAAATATAGCCAGTGATCCTAAAAAAATCTGAACTTTTCTAAATAACAAAAAAAATCCTCTCGTATACCTAGAGACATGTACTATAATGGGACATTGTATCAAGATTCTCCTTCCATAGTTCAAGGATTTGCTGACTTTTTTAAATCTGTTTATCCACCACCTTAAATCAAACACATATCGCAGTCATTGGTCAAGATGACATAAAATTAGCCATTAACAGTCTGAAAGTTACTTGTTCCCCTGTTCCCGATAACCTACCGGCTTATATTCTAAAAGGGTGTCGTGATATATTTATTAATCCGCTACATATCCTGTTTAATTTAACGATTTCCACGCACACTTTTCCGGAAGCCTTAAAAACCTCATTAATATGTCCCATCTTCAAATCTGGGGATGTACATAATATATCTCACTATAGACCTATTTCTATACTATCTAACATTTCAAAATGTTTTGAGAAAATTTTATATAAATTAATTTACTCCAATGTAAGAAACGCAATTTCTCCTATTCAGCATGGTTTCACACAAGGCAAATCTACTACCACTAATCACATTCACTTTACTGATTTTACGTTAAAAGCTATGAAAAATAATACCCAAGTTGATGTTGTATATACTGATTTTGCCAAGGCTTTTGACACCGTAGATCATGGCATTTTGCTCTAAAAGCTGCATCATCAATTTAATTTCTCCCCTGATCTCACACTCCTTATTCAATCATATCTTCATAATCGTAAACAGTATGTTCAGTACAACAATACTAAATCTGATTGCTTTAGTCCTTCCTCTGGTGTCCCTCAAGGATCAAATCTTGAACCTTTATTGTTCATACCATTCATTAATGATATTGCTAAATGCTTGAATTACTCCAATTCGTTATTATATGCTGATGATTTAAAAATATTTCAAATAATCAATTCATATTCAGATTACATAAATTTTCAGTCTGATATTAACAACTTACTTGTTTGGTCTTCTTCCTCAAAATTACAGTTTAATATCAATAAATGTAAATCTATGACTTTCTCAATGAAACACAATACATTTAACTATAGCTATAATATGAGTGGTGTAAATTTGGATAAAGTTTCTGAAATAAAGGATTTGGATGTTATTTTTGACCCTAAGTTACTGTTTATTCCTCACATTAATTACATTATAAAATGCTCGTACAGGAACTTAGGTTTTATAATTAGAAATTCACGTTGTTTTAATAATATATCTACGCTAAAATCCTTGTTCTATTCATTTGTTAGATCCAAACTTGAATACTGTTTTGTTATTTGGAATCCAGTTTACAACACTCATATTATACAAATTGAACGTATACAAAGAAAATTTGTCAAGCTCTGCGCTCGTAAAATCTGTCATCCAGTTGATCCAATATCATACAGTTATTCTCACACATTAGTACAATTTAACATTATGTCACTAGATAACAGACGTAAGTTGCTGTTCTGCTTATATTTACATAAATTGTTGCATAACAAAATTGATGACGTCCCTAGTTTGAATGATATAAATATTTCCATTCCTCGTTTGCCTATCAGATCATTTAAACATCATTCTACCTTCATTAATGTTCCTGTAAAAACTAATTATGAATTTAGAGCTCCTATTAGAAGATTATGTTCTATCTTCAACACTCTAGAGCGTGAAATATATCTCGACATTTTCAATTTTTCGTATATCCGTCTCAAAAATACATTATGTTCACTTCTTATGTCATTGTAAATTATTTTGTTTAGTATTTTATGTATTACTCTTGTTTTGGTAACCTTTATTTCGATACATTTTATCTTATATCTTACATCAACTAACATGTTTTACTCATTTTGTCACGTTGAATTGTAATTATATGTATATCCAACCCTCAGTAATTGGGATACTTTGTATCCTATTGAGTGGTTGTTAATTAAATAAATAAATAAATAAATAAATGAAAGTCTAAACATTTCATGTTTTGGTCCACCCGCATTTATTGCCCTTTCTGATTTATTATCACAATCTGTAAATATTACACTTAGTTTGTTATAAGGCGAGAATGATTTTCTCCTTGTAGCACGAATACAACAGTTCCAAATATCTTCACGGTATATATTAAAAATGGTGATACTATCTTCGTTAATACTCTTAGATAATGTACTTAAAATTTCGTTTAAACAAGTAGGTTCTAATGAAATTTCATTTAATAATGATGTAGATTCTCTGTAAAGAATATGTTAATATACTCAGATAATTTTCCAAAATTTGAAAGTTCTTTTCATGATGATGATGTAGATTCTCTGTCTGAAGATAAAAGACTTTGGCATTGATCTAAATCATAATTTCTCGAATCAATCACATTATTATTACTGTTATGATTGCCAAGATCATCATTTTCACCATCATTTTCCTGTTCTATATTTCTCGCAATTTGTTGTAATGGTCGAACATATATAGATTTATTATAAAATATTTTTGTTAAAGTATAACCATCTAATTCCATAGATTCATTTAAATTTGGTTTCACTAAATACCCACTACTCATAGGTATTAACAATTCGAAATCAATTCCATTTAATTTGTTTTGAATGTATTTCTGCATAGCTCCATGATTTATTAAAATCAACAGCAGTTAATGCTTAACCTAGTACAAATTGCATACTTTATTTCCAAATAAATACTATCAATTGCATATTGCCTACATTATCTGCTAACAACCGTTTTATATTATTACTGGGGTGGTATATTACATACAGAGGTGGAAAATGTTTCATTTCCGCCGATGCAAGGCGAAGCACCGAGGTTACTTATAGCCCGAGACTAAATGCAACATTTTACGGAGGTTTGTATATTATTTTATTCAGAATCAAAAATTAATTATGGATAATTAATATACAGACTGGTGAATTGATTTATGCAATATAGAAAATACAATGTTCATTTTTTATATGGCGATTGTTGCTTTCCTAATTATTTTAAATAAAAATGCTTTAAATCAATGTTGTAAATTTTATTTATATTTTATCAACAATTTGGGGGTTGAGAAGTAGTAACTTCCTTACCTCAGTTTGGAAAGTAAAAGCTAATATTAACTGATTATCCAATTTTTTAAAAGTCTTAAAATGACATATTACTAATTGTGAATAAAGTATTTTATCCAACACGTAATAATAAAAACATTGTTTCAAATCGCCATAGTCACTGTCAAATAGGAAACTACGTAATATTTATTAAATAATTTTGCACACATCAAGAGGTGTTGGATAAAACGTTATACCATTGAATAAATAATCTAGTAGATTATTTATTCAATGGTTATACTTCACACGTGGGCGAAGTGAAATTACTCACTCAAGAAATTATCACAGTTTCTCTCGTGGGTAATTTCTTATACTTCGCCCACTAGTAAAGTAAATAACTATGATCCCTTTTTATTTACTTACAGTGGACCCCCGGTAATCCGACAAACGTTTTGCAGGGCAGTGTCGGACTATCGAATTTGTCGGATTATAGAGTACTGCCTAAGACACCCTATAGTCCGGAATTTTTTATAAACGAGTACCTTGTAATTCGACAAATTACAGATCCAGTGATAAGATTCTATATGTTATACTCTGAAGTACAAATCATACTTCATTATGTATGTCAAATTTAGTAAATTAAACAACACAATAGAGAGCTTACGTTTTATTATGAAATTAACGTCATTAACGCTATAGAACTTACAAACAATAATAACTTTACATTAGGAAATATGTAATTGTGTACAAACAAATGTACATACTAAAATAATCAAAAATTACGAATAAAAATCATACTATGAATCAATCATCATCAAATCAATACCTACGCGTCGAGCACATTAGTGGTGGGGTCATATCGGATTACAGGGGGTGCCGGATTAGCCAGGGGCCGGATTACCGGGGGTCCACTGTATTTACATTTATTATTATTATTATTATTCAAGAAAAACTGAATACCTTCTTAGTAAGACTTAGCTTTTTTATGTCCTGTTAGTGTTCTGGATTCTAAAGGATTCTTTAATAAAGTGAGTTCTTTCATAAATTGTACGTTTACGTTTTCTCGAACTCTGTTCCTTTTGCTGGTACGGCTATTGACGACAGGAACATATGATGAACTAGATCTTACAGATGGGAATAACTTCCTTAATTCATTACGAACACTTTGGCCACTCTGGGTTGCTGGGGTACCAGGCAGTGTCGTGTTTACTTGTACAGCTTGTATATGTGTAACACAATTATTATTTTCTACGTTATTAACATTTAATTTTGGTGACAAACAATTTTCTATGCAGTTTCGTAATTGTAGGCTTTGTAGTACTTGATTTACTAAATTATTTAAATTCTCCCCCATTTTACCTGCAAAATAATTTCAATTTTATGAATAGAATATTATGTACATCCCATTCCATTAATAAATATCATAATAATACATACCTTGTTGTTATTTCGTGGTTTAAATAATAAAATGTTAACCTAAACAATATCTACATAATTGGTGGGAAAATGTGTTGCCCTGTTACACACATTAAGGTTGATTCTCAGACAATTCGTCTGCTGACCGTGCAACAGCTGATCAACTTATTTTTCTATGCTTTTTGTATTATACTGACAGCCAGTTTTGGTTACGGTCCATGTGCATACTATAATAAACGCCTTTTACCCATTACTCGATGTCCAAGCCTCATATTAATAAATTTATATTACTTTAACCTTAACGGTCAGTTGACGGAAGGTTTTCTAATAGGTAGTAACGACCTAGCTTTAGGTAGCTTTAGGGTACCTTTATAACCAGGGTATGGCCATGGGCCAAGATTGCCGCCATTGTCGGTAATTCATTTCCTTATTTATTTGTAATAAATATGATATTATATTATAAAAGAATATTAAATTATTACACTGTGAATTTATAAAGGTAATAAAAATTCATTAATTTAACAGATACACAATTATTATTAATATTTACATTTAGAGGTTATGTAGAATATATGACATGGGTTGTTATTATCACATCCAATTTAATATCTGTAGTTCTTATTTACATAATAATTGTATATTCTAAACTTACCTTTTAAAATTTAAATGATTGTGCTTAATATTGGTAATTTATAGTTGTTTTCAATATGTCAGTAATCGTGGTGGGAATCTTAACAAACTACACAAGTAAATAAAATAAAATATATTACTTACACTATAAATACGTATTAAAATGATAATTAAATGTGCGTTTCATTAAAATAAAACAAATATCCACGAAAATACATAATAATTTGCGCAAGAACAACACATATAACAGATGTCCCGGTAATGGCGGATGAAACGTGAGCCACGCCATGGCCATACCCTGGTTATAAAGGTACCCTAGGTAGCTTGTTGTGTCAGCGCCATCTATCGTCATAAATTGAAACATACAACTTTTATTTATCAGAGAAACATTTATATCTCAGAAAAACTTTTATTTTGCGCGAAAAGATTTATTTATCGTAAAAATATTTATTTATAACAAAAAGTTTTATTTATCGTAGACACTTTTATTTATCATAAAGATTTTTATTTTTTGCACAAAATAGTATATTATGTTATTAGTATTTCAAAGATTTTTTGATTTTTTTTTGGAATTTTTTCATTGTAGTGTTTGCAATTTCAGCCAAAGCTGGCTGTGTACACTACAAAACAAAAGTGATACAACTGTCAAATTACAATTTTCAATATAATCTGTGTTGCTGTGACGACTGCCGCCGCCAGCGATGAACTAAGGCACTAACATTTTTTTACTAGTACAACAATAACAACATTTCTGTACTAGTAAGACAATGAATACCTTCTATAGTGTGCGTACAGTAGCATATTATGAATATTATAATACACTTGAAGAAAATAGTATATTATGTTACTAGGAGTAGAAAGCAGTCTTTTTGTGTTGAACCCAGCTATTGCGGCCGAGGCGCTAGCCGAGGCTAGGCAAGCTGGGTAAAACACAAAAAGGGCGTTCTACTCCGAATGACATATACTATTTTTTCTTCAAGTATTTCAAATAATTTTCGACATTTTTTTGGAATTTTTTAATTGTAGTGTTTGCAATTTCAGCCAAAGCTGGCTATGTACAATACAAAACAAAAACGACACAACTGCCAAATAACAATTTTCAATATAATACGTCTTGCTGTGACAATTGCCGCCGCCAGCGGTGAACTAAGACACTAACATTTTTTTACTAGTACAACAATAACAACATTTTTGTACTAGTAAGACAATGAACATCTTCTATAGTGTGTGTACAGGAGCATAATATGAATATTATAATACGCTTGAAGAAAAACGTTTATTTTTCATAAAGATTTTTATTTTTCACACGGAAATTTTTATTTATCATAAAGATTTTTATTTCTCAATAATTATTTTATTTGTCAAATAAAAAAAAATATATTTATTGAAAGAAATTTTATTTGTCAGTGTAAAATAAATTTATTTAGTTACTTTTATAAATGGAACAAACGGCGCCTCATACAATTTAATGGAAATAAAAATATATGTGTTTATTGTTTTTAATAAGTTGTTTATATTAAGTTGATTATTTTAATTATCTGTCTGTATTTGCATGTGAATTTTTAATATTGTTAAATAGAAACTTACAAACTCATAATTATTTCTAGGTCAAGGCAAGGCTATTCATACCTAAGTTGCCATATTCGTTATTGCTAGATTAAATTTACTATTTCTTGAAAATAAAAATATATGTGTGTGTTAGTTTATTAATAAGTTGTTTCTGATATGTAGATTTTAATTGTATTTATCTGTTGATTTTACATTTGCGAATTTTGAATATATTATGTCATGCTCACTTATACTGTATTATAATTTATTGCTATTTATATCACGATTTTACAGTGATTGTAAACCGGCTTTTAAGCTAAATGGACAACAACTTATAATTTATTTAAGCTTCCTGCAAGTAACGCTAATAATTATAAATTTTCTTGCAAATATAGAATAATGGCAGTTTACAACAATCAATTCAGTCATCTTGATTAGTTTATCTACTAACAGTTTTAAAAAGTGTGTCAAAACTACTCTACGTTTAACTTTACAATTGTAATTATTTTGTTTATTTTTATTACTTTTTTGCTATTTTATTTGTAGTTCTGTATTTAATAAGCGAGAACCTTTATTTGGTCTCTGTTTGAGCTGTAGGTTCTTCTATTTTCTTAAATAAATACATAAAATCTTATTAATATTACTGATATACATGCATTACATTGTAGAATTCCAGCGTCTCATTTGTTCAACTAGCCAAAGAAATTAATGATATATTTTTACACGAGAGCCCAGAAATTTATTATGTACCATACGTGCTGGGTGCAAAGGGAAAGCCAAAATCCGCTAGAGGCAAATTATAGAACACTTATACCTACTTAAGATCAAACTATAAAAAACTCGGCTTAATACAAGATACATATCTTTCTGCAGGACAAGATAGAGTGCATCGTAACAAAAGAAATTTTATTTCCATTAGAATTTGTGAATAATAAGAAATTAATAAATTTATATTTTAGAAAATCCCAATATTAATGATGAAAATCACTATGAAGAACAGCATTTATGGTTAAAAAATAATAATGAACCTTTCACTAAAATTCAAGAATATTGGAAAGTAACGCGTAATATTAGAAAATTTAATCCTTTGGGTTTCACTTTGGTAAATTAAATTTCCAATTTTATCATGATCTAACAGACTTTTCATTTCATTTGACAATAAACATATTCAATTTTAGTTAGAGGAATTTTTTTTATATAATTATAAAGACAAAGAAACTGTATTTTTTTCTGAATGGCCTCAAATGAGTATAAAATTTTTACAAATTGCACATAAAAGGCAAGATTCCTTTTTGAAAGAATTTCTTAAGACCCACCAGAAATGTTCAGGTACAAATGATATTTTTACCCCTACTTTTCTCATGTGTTAATATTAAAAAGAAAAAAGAAATGCAAGAGGGTTTTATTTTACATGTGAAGGTAAATTAATGTTTTCTTTATACGTGCATGTGCATAGTTTTTTTTAAATAAGTTTTATAATTATGCATTTTAAGTTATTGACGTATTAGACATAGCTTTAAGAAGAAAAATATTCTTCGCTAGGATTAACTGCTCAACCTATTCCAGTATTTGTTGGAGATATAACTGACCAACAATGTTGCTATGTTTGTCTGAATAATATTAGTTACAAAGATAGCACGCCACTAAAATGTTTTAAATTTTACCACAGCTTAAATGCAAGAGGTTGATGTTGTGAGGATGTTTGTTCAGAAAGGAATATATAACATACATACAAAATTTGATCGAACATATGTGTCAGTAAGTTCACTTTTATCAGACCTACAACATATATAAATCATGTAATGTTTTATATGCTTAAAAGATTTTTTATCTATAAAAACACTTCTGTATCACTTAAAGCAGAAACATAATTTGATACAAAATTCTACATATTCCTGCAAAGAAATTAATTGCATTTACCGCACAAAAATAGTGTGAAATTTTGGATTGATCAAAATTTGATTAATTCAACAAAATCTGTTATTGAAAAAGTTAATATTTTTGAAAATGTTATTACAATCTTGGAATATATCATATCCCCGATGATTTTAGTGGATCTTCTTGGAAAATTTGTGTTGTAATTTTTAATCAAATCAAATGTGAATTTACGAAAATGTTTGGATTTGATTTCTGCGGTATGGGTCGTAGATTTTCTAATGTGTTCTTTTTGTTTGTATATTATGTAAATGATGTAGATTGTACCAAAACATTTAAAGAAAAATCTAAACACCCTGGAAGCCATACACATGAAAAAATTTGTCAAAACTAGAAAACAAATATACATATCATAACTGTACTTTGACGACACTGTAAAATGAAGGAAAGTAATACTCCTCACCAATACTTTCCAGATACGTGAGATTTCCTTAATTACCTAACATCCCACGACTAATATAAAAGCCTGTATACCAGTATACAACTGGTGATGACCTTGTAGTCGAAATGTACATTTTGTTTTTCATAAACATTCACTGAAAGAAAGCAATTAAAATAAAATACTACCCATTGCTGGGTGTGCCAGTCTGCTTTGTACACAGATTTAAAGATATTTATTTTAACATTTTATACATCCTTCACGTAACTCAAAAGTTATCAGTGGCGTAACTAGAAGTCCAGTCGCCGGGTAGCAAAACTTATACTACCGCCTATTAATATTTAGTAAATGTAAATTCGAAGCAAACAAGTACACATGGCTTAACATACACATGGCTTAACATACTTGTATATATTTATATATTACCTTAACACGTATAGTTTCTTCTTATAAAAAGCATATTAGTATTTTTATAAATGTATCACCGCCAATAACCCGAGAAATATCCATCTGATCAAAAAATATTCCGTATCATAAGTTTGCCCCACCCCCAACCCCTCGAGGGGACAACTTTGTAATCTTAATTAGGAACTCCCATTTCTTTATTACAGATTCGAGTAGATTGAAAAATTGACAAAAATTACCTGACCCTTTTCTCTAAATTCTCGACGCATTTTCTTAAAGCGTTTGGCGGTATCGATCCGATCTACAGGCGTTTCTGATCCTCTGCGACTTTGTTTACTATACAAAACAAAGCAAAGGCGTAAAAACTAATTTAATTGAAAATGAAAATTGAGTTTTTTTAATTATTATTTTTTTATATCAATAATCTTGTCACTTAAGCGGAATTCGGAAATGTCGGTTATATTACATATTTGAAATTTAATAACAAAAAATATGCAGAAATAATTAAAACATTACATTATTTTCTTTAAGATATTTGCGCTTTCTTCTTATTTGCTTATAGCGCTTTGGCCACAACCCCTGTAGTTACGCCACTGAATATTTTATTATGTATACACTGTATGTCCTCGAATAGAGATCAAAAGGATTTTTTTAAAATTGCCAACAGTTTTAAAATTTGTAATAAATAGAAACAAATGCATAAGGGTGTATTCTGTAATTTACTAAGTATGTTCATTTTAACTGTGTTAAAACATAACTAATACAAACAAACTTATTACCTGTCATTTAATTTTTTGTCCAGGGCCGAATGAAGGGTTTTACGGGCGAATTAAATTTTGGCATCCTTTTCATCTGACGAAATAATGTATAGGGACTATACACTATTTTTAAGAAAAGGTGTGGGTAAGATAAGAGCTGTTTTGGTTATCTATTGATGAGGAATGCATAAATCATAGAAAGTATATTATTAAAAAATTATAATTATGTAAAATTTACAAAAATTCGAAACTACTGTGTCAAAAAAAAGGTAAATGAAATGAAAACTAATCCAAAATTAAGAATTTTGCAGCATAAATGATGGAAAACTTATGTTTCCCATTTCTGTACTTTATTGTTTCATGTAATATATTTTTGTTTTGTTTTAGGTCCTTATATATTTTTTGTTAAATAAATCGAATTGCTTACTGTTATTATTATTTGATATACCCCTAATTAAACATCAATAATATAGGCAATAGTAGTATCACTTCCGGTTGTCCAATTTTATACAAAATCTAATCAACTCTTTACATGAATAGACAAAGCTTAAATACGGGAAAGAGAAATTTTTGGAGGTTTGTTATAAGAGTTATCGTGGAGGAAAATTAACATCTGACAACAGTACAGCTCCACAAACAAAATATGCCACTTCGCCCCATTGTATCTGCTGTACGATCACCGAGCAAATATATTGCATCCAAACAAACTTAAATACCTGGAAAATGATGAAAGACTCTTTTGAATTCATTCCACTCGACCTAATTGATCTCAGATGGCTATACTCAAGGCTATTTTGTTGTGGATGGAAAATTATATCAACAACAATTCGGATTTGCCTAGTCATGTTCAAATACGTACATAAAGACATCACTGTAAATATCTTCAATAATTACAATGTTCACTATAGAAGATGAAAACAAGGGCGAAATAGCCTTCCTTGACACAGCTATATGTCGTCGACGGGATGGTTCTATTAAACATAAGTGATACCGTAAACCTACCTCCACTATGACTACATCAACTTCAAATCCAATCCACGCATATGAAATCACAAATAATTAATGTAGGTTGATATCTCAAAACCAGAGCTTTGAAGCTCACTTCACCCGAATACAGAAGCACAAGTTATTTGTTAGACAATAATTACCCCAACAGAACAATAAACAAAAGACTAGCGTACTCTTGAACAGAATTTAACACGCTACATAAAATAATATAGAATTACAAACTTTAAAAGTTAAACAAATATTTATTTTGGCTAAACAAAACTAAATGAACGATAAACAAATAATTGTCACTTTTAAATAATAAACAAATTTTTAACCCAAACAATATCCTAAAGATACGTCATAATAAACCTAAACAAATAAAAAAAATTGTAAACGAACGAATGCCAACTTTAAATAAACAATATTTTAAAGAGGCGCAGATGATGTGAAGTTGCCCGCACCCAAACATTTTTTTAAAAGACATACTAAACCTAAACAAACGAAAAAATTATCGAAACAAATGAATGCCATATTTTAAATAAACAATTTTTTAAATGAGTGCGGACAGGTTCACGAGCGTGAGCGTGTACTCTCTTGAACAAAATTTAAACGTCAACATAACACTAAAAACCAATTAAAACTGTAAAACAACTATTCAGCTCTTTAAAATAGAAAACATATAAAATGTCAAAAATTAATACAAATTCCCTGTAGAAATTATGCAAAAACTTAATTCAAAAAGACTTAACAATAATGGAAACTGGACACACTTTCGACTATGAAGGCGTAAAAATTCTAGATCAAGAACCTTTCCTTCATAAACGTCTTATACCAGAAATAATGAAATTATATTCATCGTTGCTGGCCATTTTATTTAAATAATAAACAATTACTATAATTACAGTAATATATTTATTTCATTTTCTACATAAACAAATCAACCATTACAATTGAAATTGTAAAACAGTTTATTTACAAGAAAAGAAAATATTTAGACCTTTACGTTTGTGCATAGTTATTATAAACGTTTACCCATATTTAAGTGCATGTATTATTTACCTAATGTGAACTCTTCCTTGATGAACAGAGGTTTAACGAACCTTCCCCGTAAGGGCTCTTATTATTGCAATCTTGATATTTGGATCTTTAATTTCCTCCTTAATTTCTTGTAAAATGTTTGACGCTATTTCTTCAGGAGTTATATTTTGATGTATTCTACTTCTACGACCACTACCCTTAATAGCTTTTTCAATAGCAAGAGCTGCTAAGATGACTGGAACAAAAAGTAACCGTTTTTGACGCACAACTCCACTATTTCCTGGCTGAGGTATTTGAAGTTCATTTGCAACATATTCAGTACTGTTATCATTTTCATCTTTGATAGCTGGCATTACTTGACTACAGCTAATTAGGTAGATAAATAATATCAAGTACATGTTTTTGTTTTCGCTTTCTAGTTCTTGAAACGAACAGATCTTGTGCAGTGATTTATCACACATGTTCTACTTCTTTTATAGTACAAACAATGTAAACAGTTTGATAGTTTATATTTTTGTAATGACGATAAGCAAGTCATGTAACCAACATGATTTATAACGACAAAAATATAAATCCAATTTGAAAAAATTATAATTTTACAAATATTTAGAATAAACATTTTCACATAATTTGTAAAATATGTAAAGATAAAAGGTTTTTTAACAACCACCTTTTTGGGTTCCCCAAGGTTGAACAATCCTTCCTTTTTAAAAGGTCGATGTACCAATCTCTGTTTAGGGTAGGAAAACCTGCCTCACTCCCAGGTAGACACGATGTAATGTGACCCTTCATATAGTGGGATGCAAATGCCCGCAAGGGGCTAGTTTACCTAAAGCAAAAAATTCGATTTCAGAATAGTCGTAACTCAAGTGTGTTGGTATGAGGGGAAATGTTTGGCTTGCTGCATATAGATACACTGTTAATATATATTAGAATAAATTTTCTTCCCTATCACCAACTTGTAGCGTAAACCCAGACAACCGTCCTTTCCCACTGTACAATATTTTGTTGTGCATAGGTATTGAGAATTGCGGGAGTAAAAGGTGGCCCAATATAAATAAAACAAAACTCGGTCCGAATTTTCCAAATATGACTCTTGTATAAATATAACAACAATAACCTAGCCTAACGCACAAAATTCAGCCCGAATATGGTGCTGTTGCAAGAATTTTTATATGACATCTAAGTACTAAATTTTAAAAGATAGTTCTTTTTAAATTTGAAAATATCACGAAATATTCATAAAATCACGATTATTTGTTAATTATTGAAATTTGTGTAATATTTTGTGATCTGAAACAGAATGTGACGTCCCGGTACATAGGTACGTTCAACATGTGACAAACTATCTCTTACTTTTATTTATATAAATAGCGTAGGTGATGAACAAACTGTTTTCCTATTGGCTATGAATGATGTGGGTTGTTTTTCATGAATATGTCACTCGAGAAATTTCAACCAATCACGTTAAAGTATTTTTTGAATTTCAATCAATGACACTCGAATATCAGTGAATATTTGTACTTGTGCGTATACCTGGGTATTTGCACAAGTGCAATACTGGAATATTTAAAATAACGGTGAACACAAGAAACGCATCAACAAGAAATTAGCTATTTATTAAAATTATAGTGCATATCTGACAAACTGGCGTTTATGTGACAGATTAAAATAAATATTTAATATTTATAAAAATTCGAATGTGAAGTTTTTCTCGGGAAATACAATCAGAATATTTTCGCTCGTGCACATATAAAAATTCTTGCAACAGCCTCTATTGTTTGTACCGTAAACATTTGCCTCTTCGAAAAATGCTAGTATGTTGAATTCATTCTTGTAATCAATATTCTTTGGGCTATAATCAAAAATTACATTTGTTGTAATCAACACGTTTACTGATATTTTTGCTAATACTCGTACAGGCAGTTGCCAGTTGCACATCAGTGAAAGAGATTATTATTTATCTTTTGTATTAAATTGTTTTTAATTTTATTTTTATATTATTATATAATATTAAATAGGGGATTACAGCTCAATCGAATTAAGGGAAATTAGTAAAAAATGGTGAAAGTATATGCTTAATAATGAATATTAATAAATAAATAAAATGATATAATTGAAATACTTCGGAAATAAGGGGGTTTTTGCTTTAGCAGCTCGTCACTCATATGAAATCCATATACGTATATTATTTTGATTGACGACTCAAAGACCACCTATAAATATATAACGAATACCAAGTTAGGGGCGGAGCCTCCTATCAATGGAAGTAGAGAAATTCAAATAGGGGACGCGTGGCGCGTGGCTATCAGTCCAGAAGTGCAATTCTCAAACAGTTTTTATTTGAATATAAATATTTTGCATTAAACTTAATAATTTAAATACATTTCCAATTATAAATCATGTCGACTTTATTTTTTTATAAATATAATTTAGAAATAGCATATATTTCAAGAACATTTAGGTCCACGAAGAAAACAGTTTAATATGAAAACTTACATTCGTGACGTCACATCTTTATTTTCAAATTTCGGAGGACTATAACTCGTTTATTAATAGGAATTTTTTCACCGGATTTTTACCGACAGTTTTACTTTTACTTATACGCTCAGATGAAATTATAAAAAAAATGGTGGAATCCCCTATTATAGTAATTAGAATGTGATTTTAGTCAAAACTTATTTATTTAATGAAGATGTATATTTATAAATAAATTAAAATATGTATAATAAAATATCTATGTGTACATGAGTTAATTCATAAATAAATACATAATATAATTTTATATCTACCGAAACTCTGCAATTTTTTATAACAGTGTATAGCAAGTTCTAGTAGCGTCTCTTACGTCGTTCCCCACTTGGCACGTGTGATGGAAACTTGTAAACATT
>OY720463.1:12869444-12939444 GCA_963082715.1 Harpalus rubripes
TGTGGGTGTGTGTGTAACAAAATTTTCGTCTACGATAACTTTAATACTGCAATTTCAAAAATTATAATTCTTTCGTATTCCTCTTCGTTGCATCCATATGAAGAGCTGATTAGAATTTGGTTATAATTGGTCAACCAGAAGTGCCCTCATTTGAAGATTTTAACAGTTATTCTTGAAAAAACGATGTTAAATATAATTTTTTCACATTTAATGTTATTATAAATAGGAAAGAACATTGTATTCTCTATACGATTTGACTGCATTTTATACTTCATATTAAATGGATATAGAGTTATAAAATTATAAAGAAATTGAATTTCATAAATTAGCTAGCTATGCTAGAAACAGCTACTATATTAAGAAAATTCTGATTGAAAGATGTCAGTTTCAAGTGCAATTGACATATTCGTAGTATATTTGTGTTAGGATCTTTTTGCTCGAAATTTTCTATATGGAATTAGTATAAAATACATACAACTGTCGAAAGGTAATGTACATACAAGAAATTTAGAATCTTTTGCAAGGAACTATCTGTATGGATTTTATAGAAAATACATACGCATTTACGAAAATTCTACCGGTAGATACCGCATCTACCGACTGTGTTCGAAAACACGAGTGGTAAAAAGTTACCGTGTTCGAAAATTGTTCAATATCTCCCAGATCCATCTACCGGATTCATGAAGAATCTAATCTCAAAAAAAGGTAGTGATGCAAAGCGAAGCGTGTGCGGTAAAAGTGGAAATGTGTTCAAAGTAGGACTCTGCTCAGTTTGTTAACTACGTCAAATTTCTAACCTGTTTTAAATTTTCAAATTTTTTCATAGGTTATGGATCTACCCTGTTTACCACTTGCGTTCTTAAAATATCGATTCCGGTAGCTATAACCTGATAAAAAGCTGTTTACTGGTGACAGTTCACGGGTAGAATTTTCATAAATACCTCATATAACTGACGGAAGGTAATGTGCTGGCCACATCAAATTTTTTTCATCAAAATGGATTTATAAAGTAAGCCTTTTTTAATACAAGAAAGTGTGAAAAAAGTACACTTTTTTAACGCTGCGGAGTGAAATAGTATATTATGTTATTAGGAGTAGAAAGCGGTCTTTTTGTGTTGAACCCAGCTATTGCGGCCGAGGCGCTAGCCGAGGCTAGGCAAGCTGGGTAAAACACAAAAAGGGCGTTCTACTCCGAATGACATATACTATTTTTTCTTCAAGCGTTTCAAATAATTTTTGACATTTTTTTTGGAATTTTTTATCTGTAGTGTTTGCAATTTCAGCCAAAGCTGGCTTTGTACACTACAAAACAAAAACGATACAACTGTTAAATAACAATTTCTGTAAGAATATATTAAGTGCATTGAAAATGATCGAAAATTCTGCATGAAAATATGTGTTGCGTAGAAACTGGATGAGTTTGTTTTGATAGTAATTTGACAAAAAAGTGCCCGAAACGAAGTTGAGGGCACTTTTTCTGTCAAATTACTATCAAAATAAACGAACGCAGTTTCTTGCAGGCACCACATTTTGAATGCTGAATTTTAAGATCATTTCAATGAACGAAATATATTTGTTAGACTATTTCTAGAACATTAAAATTCAAAAAATCTTTTTTTATTTTAATCGATACTGTAGCACCAAAAATTCAAGACTGTTGTTACCCCTAGTCCCGATAGGTGGTAGCACTTGCTGACATGCCAAGTAATATTTCCCGCGCAATGTGACAAATTGCCAGATAACCTGTAATATAATATGCTGAGGTACAAGTTTTGTGTAAATAAAAGTTGTGTGTAAAATAATCATTCACCCTTGTTCTAATACATAACTAGTGTTATAGATCAGAAAATCTCCTGGAAAAGAAATAACCCGTAACAAAACTTATAATATTTACATGTAAAATGTGGCTGTAGTATTACAAATGGTTTTTACTGTTCCGTCTTTATAATATTCTTCGTTAATTTTACCCATTTTGTATGCCCAGTCACAACATTATCTAACGTTGTATTATCAAATTGATAGGATTCCATCACAAAATAATTTAAACTGCTTCCACACATACACTTTAGATCTTTTAGTATTTACAGGTATGTTTTGTTAATACTATTATCAATACCTATTTTCATATAAAACCGTTCCAAAACGATTAATTTTGGTATGATTATAAATGTCAAACAAACTGTTTAAATCTGTTTACATATTACCAATCCTTAGCAACACAAACAAATTAGCAGCCCTACTTTTTAATGCGGATTTATTGTAAATTTCTATGTGCCACAATGCTCAAAATTCCAAATTTATACAAAGAAAAAGATAATTTTGTTGTTACTTCTATTTCTCTTATCTGTTTTATAAATACAATCACCTTAAAGATTGCTTAAATATGTTTGCAATTTTAGGCTGTCATTTGGGATTTTATATGTCAAATCAGTGCAATATTCGCAGTAAGTTTCTTAAAATTTTCACCTAGTATGCAATATTCGCTGTAAGTTTGCTCTGATTGGTCCGAATATTCAAAATCTTGCCATTTCATTGAGTATTAAATTGTTCTGGAAATAGTCAATACAATCTGTGTTGCTGTAACAACTGCCGCCGCCAGCGGTGAACTAACACACTAACATTTTTGTACTAGTAAGACAATGAACATCTTCTATAATGTGTATATAGGAGCATAATATGAATATTATAATACGCTTGAAGAAATTTTTTTTTTAACATTAGCTATAGGCGACGTGCAGTCTAGGGTACCTTTATAACCAGGGTATGGTCATGGGCCAAGATCGCCGCCTTTGTCGGTAATTGATTTTCCTATTTATTTGTAATAAATATGATATTATATTATAAAATAATATTAAATTATCACACTGTAAATTTATAAAAGTAAGAAAAATTAATTTATTTAAGAGATACACAATTATTATTAAGATATACATTTAGAGGTTATGTAGAATATATGACATGGGTTGTTATTATCACATCGAATTTAATATCTGTAGTTCTTATTTACATAATAATTGTATATTCTAAACTTACCTTTTAAAAATTTAAATGATTGTGCTTAATATTGGTAATTTTTAGTTGTTTTCAGTGACAGTAATCGTGATGGGTATCTTAACAAACTACACAAGTAAATAAGATCAAATATATTACTTACACTTTAAATACATATTAAAATGATAATTAAATGTGTTTTTCATTAAAATAAAACAAATAGCCACGAAAATACATAATACTGTAAGCTCCACTTTGAAAATAAATAAAAGCACCGTTTAATGCCCAAAAATAACAATGTATATTCTCAAATATATATACAACAATTAAGGTATTCGTACATGAATAGATAATAGTAAGTTAAGGAACTATTCTATGCGGCCGTTCACTTCAACGTGTGATTTCTAACTGCCCAAATCCGTTGGCTCGTTGTCTCATACCCCAGGGTGTTATGCAATGCCCAGGGTGTCGCGTAACTATTTAATCAGTGTTCTGTACGTAATCAAAATTATCGTATCAGTGTTTACAGGTGATTACAGTCGGCCATCCTGAAATTCTTCACGTCCCCGTGAAGTCAAACTTATCTAAAACGAAACAAAGAAACTTTTATGATTAGAAATTGTGCTGGTATACAACACGCTGTCTACGTCTACGAGTGCTACGTCTAGGTAGTAGTTTCGAAACCACTGGTAGTCCTGAACCTTCACGAAGTTCAGCAACAACTTCTGTCGGTGACGTTTGCATTTCTTTCTCATGACTTAGATTGGATTCGCCGCAAGGATTACCATTACGACTCATTTCACCTTGTTCGTCTGAGTCATTACCATCAGTACTACTTTCATTGATTATCACCGGGAATGGTTTCATTTGGTCCACTGAACAAATTTCTGTATATTGTTTCTGCGTCCTTTGGCATCCTTTTAGATCGGACACTACAAATCTATCATGTTGTAGAACTGCTACAACCTCATACGGCCCGGAATATTTTGGTAATAACTTCTTACTCGCACCGTCATTATGCGCTATATTCTTGCGTACTAGTACGTGATCTCCTACTTTAAAATTTCTGGCGGGTGCTCGTTTCTTATCGTAAATTTCTTTATTTTGATCTTGGCGAAGTGCTATTCGTTCTGCAGCTTCTGCTCGTAAATCATTAATATCTTTGTCTGGTGTATTATCGTCCGTGGTGAGTTCAGATAGTAAGAAGGCGTCATTCTTACTGCGTGGTTCGTACCCAAACATAAATTTAAATGGGGAAGTATTTGTAGACTTACTGCACGTTGCATTAATACTAAATCTTATTTCGTTAAGATTTGCGTCCCATTTTCTCTCATCGTTTGAGGAAGATGCGATTGAAGCACAAACTAATTTGTTTATGCGTTCTACTTGGCCGTTTGAGCGAGGCGTCGCAGTTGCATTTAAAACTTGCTTTATTCCCGTTTGACTACAATATGTGCGAAATGCAAAACTCGTGAATGCTGTACCGCGATCGCATACCAAACGTCTTGGCGTACCGAACATACTTATAACGTCATTCAAGAACTTGATTACTGGGCTAGATTTCGTGTTGGCCACAGCTTTTATGAACACGTATTTCGTAAAGCCATCTACCATTACTATGAGATAACAATTGCCTTTCGTGCTCTTAACAAATGGGCCTACGTGATCAATATGTAATGTATCTAATGGAACTGGAACTTTTTCTATAGAATTAAGGAATCCCGGACGTTTTCCTGCGGGTTCTTTATGATATAGACATCTTA
The DNA here is from genome assembly GCA_963082715.1 of Harpalus rubripes. Taxonomy (NCBI): domain Eukaryota; kingdom Metazoa; phylum Arthropoda; class Insecta; order Coleoptera; family Carabidae; genus Harpalus; species Harpalus rubripes. The sequence continues at coordinate 12,874,199 of OY720463.1, forward strand.
GACAAGAGGCGAGATACCTGTTCATGTATCTCTTCATTCTTGGAAACCAAAACTACCGTTTTAAAATCTCCAACGTTTTGTCAAGCGCGAAATGACCGTTTTTATCATGATACATATGTACTACTTGATATTGTGCACCTCGTGGTACCACCCATCGATCTCCGTTGACCGTTTTTCGAAATATTCTACTATCTTTTAAACAATAATTTTTATGAATTTGTCGTTCTTCCGTATCGCTAGGAGAGCGTGAAAGAACTTCGTGAATGGACTTTAATTTGGTGTCTTGTAACTGGGCTACAAGTATCCAATCACCTTCGTTAATATTAATGCGTAAAATATTTAGTTCATCGTAACCGTTTTCTATTTCCACTGGGTTTCGGCTGAGCGCATCTGCGTGCGCCATTTTCGTACCGGGTCTATACTCTATGTGAAAACTAAATTCCATTGCAGTTAGCCACCAGCGGCCTATACGCGGTACTAAATCTCGTTTAGCAAACGCGTTTCTTACGGCACTACAGTCTGTTACGATTTTAAAGTCAACGCCGAGTAAATAGACACGAAATTTCTGTAATGAATTTATAACGGCCATAGTTTCTAGCTCGTAAGAGTGATACCTTTGTTCATGCTTACTCGTTTGGCGACTAAAGTATGCTATCGGACGCAACCCATCTTCTGAGTGTTGGAGTAGTATACCTGCAACTCCCCATTTTGAGGCATCCGTGTGTAACTCTGTTTTGCGTGATGGGTCATATACTGCTAAGACGGGTCTAGTTACTAACGCAGTTTTTAAATTATTGAAGGCTTGTTCCTGAGTTTCTGTCCACACAAAGGCTACGTTCTTTCTAAAGAGTGACGTAATTGGGTGAGCTATTGTGGCAAGATTTTTAATAAATTTTCTGAAGTACCCGACTAATCCCATGAATTGTCGCGCTTCATGTACATTCCGCGGAGAACGGAAACGTTCAACTGCACGTATTTTATCTTTACCCGGACGAATTCCGTTTGCATCAATTCATGACCTAAATATTCTATACTTGGTTTGAAGAAATTACATTTTTCTGGTCGTAGCGTAAGACCAGCGCTACGTAACAATTTTAGTACGAGTTCTAAATTATCTAGCCCCTGTTCGTAATCAGTGGATGGAATCAAAATATCGTCCATGTATGCCAAGGCTGTTAAAATCTGAGATTACCTAATACGCAATTAATTAAGCGTTGAAACACCGCCGGTGCGTTACATAGGCCAAAAGGCATTCGCAAGTATTCATAGTGACCGTCTGGCGTAATAAAAGCGGTTTTATGAATATCATTCTCATCCACCGGTACTTGGTAGTAGCCAGATGCCAGATCTAGGCTCGTAAAGTAACAATTTCCTTTTAATCGGTCTAATAAGTCGTCAATTCTAGGTAGTGGATATCGGTCTTTAATTGTGATTTTGTTTAAGGCTCTACAGTCAACGCATAATCTCTGATCACCGGATTTTTTTTTTACTAAGAGAATGGGGCTTGAAAATGACGATGTTGATTCCCGAATTATATTATGTTTTAACATTTCGTCTATTATCCCTCGAACAGTCTCACGCTCATTTATCGAGAGTCTAAGGTGCGTACGTTACAGGTTTACTACACTCGAGTTCAATATTCATTTTAATTAGGTCGGTCCTACCTAATTCAGAATAATTTTTTTGAGAAACAATCTCTGTAATTATTTATCAATGTTACTAATCTTTCTAAGACTTCGGGCGGCGTGTTATCGCCCACACGTAAATCACTGCCTGAAAATAAAATTGTGTTCGTATTAATTAGAAAATTACTTACATTTTCCGCGTTCGTATTGGTCGTTTCCTCTGCTGGAAAACATATCTCTCCTCTCGCTAAGACCCGTGCATTCTTCATTTTCAAATCAAATTGAGATGTATTGATGACGGACAACACTGCGTTGTTTGTGTGGATGACGCAACTCGGAATATAATGAGCGTGTCCTACCCATGTCCTTACTTGAAGATCAACGAACACGTCTTCATCTCTAGTTATTCCATCCACAGTTACTGGGACGTGGCCTATAGAATGTGGTGGAATCACAAAATGTTCGGCAACTCTTAAGGTAACCCGCTTTGAAGGTAAACTTTCTAATTCGGGTAAGTCGGCTAGCTTTTTATTGAAAAGTCGTACTTGGTTTTCTTTAACAACCATTACAACATCTGGATGATTTATGAAGGGTTGCCCTATAATAACTTGTATTTGCTGGGCTCGATTTGGAACAACAAGTGCGCTTACATATGCACATGCAAGATCTAGTTGTAGTTTGATTTCGACTGCACCAATTGCGGCTACTGACCCACCTCCGAATCCATTAACAACTACGGCGGTTTTAGTTAGAGGTAGTTTTAGTTCTGTAGCAGTTTCTTCATTTATGAGGACAGCAGCGCTACCCGTGTCGACGTAGCAACGTACTTCACAGTCATTAATCTGGCAATTCATAAAATAAATGTCATTGTCTGATTGTCCTACATGGTGAACTGCAAGAGAACGCTTATTAATGGCTCTAGTGCAATTCTGTTCCTCATGACCTAGCCATTTACATCTGTTGCATTCGAGACGTGCTTTTGGACATTTTGAAGAGATGTGACCCTCTTGCTTACAATTGAAGCAACGAAGTGGTTTTTCATTCTTCCTATTCCTTTGATCATATTTATTAAATCGCGAACGATGCTCTCTGCGGTAGACTTTTCCTTCGGGGTTTTCTGTTTTTACCTTTGTTATTGGGTGATCATCAAGTGTCGACAAATATTCTTCATAGAGATCCTCGGGTGTCTGGTAACGTCCAGCTCGTGCTCCTGTTTTCTCATCTTGGTTTTGAAGGCCATCTATGATGCATGACACGGCGTCCCTACCTGAAATCTTACAAATAGACAGAAGTTCCATTTTACCATAAAAGTACTCTAAAATAGTTTCTGTAGGTAGTTTAACTCGCTCGACGAGTTTCTTCAGTGACGCTGCAAAGTCATTACGATCGGGGAATGCTCGCGTGAGCATTGTCTTCCATTCGATCCAGGTGTAGTCACATGATCCTAAATTGTCGTACCAATTTTTGGCGAGTCCACCTAACCTCGACTGCATATAATAAATCATAAGAGGTTCGTCCCACCCATGGATTACGGCTAGCTGCTCAATTTTACGTAACCACTTATGGATATTTAGATTCGGATTACCTGGCACAAATTCAGGAATACAATCACTTTTCGTTACATACCTAGTCTTTGGTACAACTTGAAATCTAGTATCGTCAAGTGGAATTATGTTAGAACTACTTTCGTTAATTTGATTATTGGTGTTGCTTACCAATTCGTTGACTAGACGTTCTAGCCGTATTAACCTATCTTCATCGTGGCCTTTGCCACGGGACGTGGACGCTTCGTGTGCGTGAACCGTGTTCCTTCGCTCGTTGCGGTATCGTTCGTAATTTCGTTTGAATCCTTTTGGGCTCTCGTCAGAGCTATCATCGTGTTCTAGTGATCTTTTAGATCGTTTAGGCATCGTATCGTAATGCCACGAGACGTGGACGTTTCGTATGCGTGAACCGTGTTCCTTTGCTCGTTGCGGTATCGTTCGTAGTTCCACTTAACAACCACTTGTTCGCGTTCTAATTATACACTTGCTTATTGTTATCACTTGTTTGATTATTACGTCATACTTTATGCACACGTAGGTATACACACGTTTTTAAAAAAAAACGTTGTGTTAGATCCCACTTCTGAACTGTAAGCTCTACTTTGAAAATAAATAAAGGCACCGTTTAATGCCCAAAAATAACAATGTATATTCTCAAATATATATACAACAATTAAGGTATTCGTACATGAATAGATAATAGTAAGTTAAGGAACTATTCTATGCGGCCGTTCACTTCAACGTGTGATTTCTAACTGCCCAAATCCGTTGGCTCGTTGTCTCATACCCCAGGGTGTTATGCAATGCCCAGGGTGTCGCGTAACTATTTAATCAGTGTTCTGTACGTAATCAAAATTATCGTATCAGTGTTTACAGGTGATTACAATACTTTGCGCAAGAACAACACATATAACAGATGTCCCGGTAATGGCGGACGAAACGTGAGCCACGCCATGGCCATACCCTGGTTATAAAGGTACCCTAGTGCAGACAAATATTAGGTGGGATTCTGTAACTCGTCCGTTATCAAACGGTACCGTTATCACTATAGCAACGTATTTTTTATAAGATGATTGGCATATTTATGTCACAATTGTCAAATAAAATTTAATTTTCTATGTAACCATAGTGATAACGGTACCGTTTGATAACGGACGAGTTACAGAATCCTACCCATTAAATCAAACGTCAAACCATGTGCTTGCAGCGTCAGTCGGCTACAGCTGTCAGCGTTAGCCAATAGTAGCCAAGGTTTAGGAGCATGCGCATAATTCCAAGTTGGGTGTTTGTGTGAGATAGACTTATGCAGAAATGATATTTCCATTTCACAGTGTTTCCCTAACCTACTCTTATGGGAAAGATACGAGCATGAGCAATATGTATTATCTAGTAGCTGTAGTCACTACAGTCGTTCAGTTACTCTTTGAAAATTACACTGTACAGTGGACCATACATATTTTGCTTATAAATTTGCGATTGGCTTTACGCATACTCTAACATACACATATTTAATATATCCGACTAATTTTTTATTAAGATCAAAAGAAAATTTACTTATTAAATAAATTTATATTATAATTTATGCTTTAATTATTGTAATCTCAATACTTGTCATTGTCAATTTTCTGTAACGTGCACCACCCAGTACAAGAGTTTGTCAAATAATATTTTTTGAAAAATAATTTCAGCTTGAAGGAATTGCACTTACAACATGTGGATCAATAATGATATCAAGGCATACAGTTTCCAATGAAAAATATGGTTCAAAAGAGTATGCTGAAATACTAGGACTTGGTATAGGTAGTGTTATTGTTGGTTTATTTGGATATGCAATGTATATGAAGTGTTTAGAAAATATTAAGAACAAAACCTTATTGCAAATTGTAAGAGAATGCATTCTTACAAATGCCTATGTACATAATTTATAATTTGATTGCAGTATTCAACACTTTTAACTCTCGTTTGTGGACTTCAGATAGGACTTAATATAATTAATCTAGTCTATTTACCTGTTAGTGAGAAATCGAAGACAGAATTTCTGAAAAATTATTTTGACGATTTTATTTTGAGATATGGTAAAAGCGAAAGTGAAGAATTTATAGTATTTATGAAAAACGTGCAGACAGAGGTTGGATTTTTTATTTAATTAGGTGTATGATTTTAATCAAATGTGGGAGTTTAATTATGTTGAAATTTAATGATTTTTCCACATTACTGCAATACTATACGAGGTCTGTTCGAAAAGTATCCGACCTTATTTTTATTTACGGAAACCTGATGCATTTGAATCAAGTGTGCTTGCATGAGCCGACCTTGAACCTTCGTGCGCATGCGTGAATTTTTTCTCGCCTGTTGATAGCGTCTGTTGCTGGCAAGCAGCAATTGAATGAGGTAGTGTGTAGTGCTCTCGTCGGTTTTTCATAGCAAGGAAAATGACGGAACGACTGGAGCAGCGCTATTGCATCAAATTTTGCCTGAAACTGGGCGACAGTCAGGTGGAAACCATTCGGAAGATTCAGACGGCTTTCGGTGACAATGCTATGGGCATCACACAGATTAAGGAGTGGTACAATCGGTTTAAAGACGGCCGCACATCAGTGGAGAGCGAGCGACACTCCGGTCGGCCATTAACATGCCGAAATGACCAGATCATCGCCAAAGTGAACGCTGTGGTGATGTGGGACCAGAGCTGGGCAGTACTTGCAAGAAAATTACTTTATTAGGCTTGCAAATACTTTCAGTACTTCAAGTACTGTACTTGAAGTACTTTCTATTTATAGTACTTTGTACTTGACAAAGTAAGTCTATTCACATGTACTTGGTACTTAATACTTGGAAAAATACTTGAAGTACAATGAAAAGTACTTGAAGTATTTTTGAATACTTGAAGTACTTTAAATGTACTTGAAGTATTTTAAATGTACTTGAAGTATTTGAAATGTACTTGAATTACTTTAAATGTACTTGAAGTGCGATGAATAATTTAAAAGTTAACAATGCTATGAGAATTGTTTGTCTATCAGTGTTTCTTTTGCAGTGGTGTGGTGTTATTCCTGTAGCCTGTAGCCCATAATTATGTGAGTTTCATTAATAAATATATTTTCAGCGATAATATGAATGTAAAGATATATTTGCAATTTTTTGGCATAAATAAATGAATTCTAATCTGTATACTACATATACGTATAATGTTTATATTACCTAACTACAGTGCTGGGACTTTACTGTATCGCCTGGCAATCGCATGGCGTAAAAATGACGTTATTCTAACATCTAGGTACAGCTTCTCGTATTGCTTGGCGATCATATGACGTCAATTTTACGTCCTGCGATCGCTAGGTGATACGGCAGTCCCAGCAAGGAATTCTTGTTTTAAATAACCCAATAAATATCTCATTTTGAAATTGTTGTCAGTAATCACCTTTTAAGGTCCATATAATCAGAAAAATATGAATTATCTGAAAAAGTACTTGCACCCAAATTCACAAGTACTTTTTCAAGTACTTGGTACTTTCAAGTACTTTAGAAACTAAAAAATACTTGTACTTCAAGTACATTTAGAAACCTGAAGATACTCGGTACTTGTACTTCAAGTACTACTTTCCGGTACTTTGCCCAGCTCTGTGTGGGACCGTGTGAGTATCCGAGAAATTGCGGACTTTTTCGGCATATTCCATTATGACCGAAGATTTGGCCATGAAGAGAGGTGGAGAAATTCGTGCCGAAGCTGTTGACGGCGGAGCAAAAGCAACTTCGTATTGAAGTCCCACAGGACATGCTGGACTCCGCAAACAGTGATATATATATATATATATATATATATATATATATATATATATATATATATATATATATATATATATATCACTGGTGACGAGTCCTGGGTGTACGGGTATGACCCGGAAACCAAATCCCAGTCGTCACAGTGGAAGAATTCCACGTCACCAAGACCAAAGACTCCCGCGGTGTGGTACACCACGACTACGCACCACAGGGTCAAACAATCACCAAAGAGTACTACAGGAATATCCTCCCTCGCCTACGTGATGCTGTGCGGCGCAAGAGTAAATTGGCGCCTCCATCACGACAATTCTGCTCCAGCACATTCCTCGCACTTGATTCAGACTTTTTTTGGCGAAGAACAAGACTCCTGTGGTTCAACAGGCTCCTTACCCTCCTGATATGGCCCCTGCGACTTCTGGCTGTTCCCCAAACTCAAGAGGCCATTGAAAGGAACGCGATTTCAGACAAGAGAGGACATTATGGCTGCAACGACAGCCGAGCTTAACTCCATTCTGAAGGATGCTTTCTCGGAATGCTTCTGACAATGGCGGCAGCGGCGGGAGAAGTGTGTGGAGGCCCAAGGAGACTATTTTGTTTAATTTAAACACCAGTCTTCCTAGCGATTTCCATTGTTCCTAGCCGGTCCGTGGGCTTTGTAATCAGGGCAGAGAACGTCATCCAACACTTTTCTTTAGGTTTAGCTAAGAAATCGGGATGAAAATTAATTTTTCGTACCTCCGTCCAATTTGACTAGTATTACAGACCTCAAAATCGTCCAGAAATGCAGTGTTGCTGACCTAGGCCAGCAAAAGGAGTTGGCATTACTGTTCTAGTGATATGTCAATTTAAGATTATTTTCAACACAAGAATTAGCAAAATGTTTACAAATTTTAGGGCTAAATCTTTAATTATTGTAACTTAAATAACTAAATTTTGTCATAAAAATAATAATATGCTACCATTGCTGTCATCTCGTATCGATTAATTATAAGTTCCAACTTTAGGACTAATTTGTTTCGTTTGTTTTGTAACTACAACTAACTTCACGTGATACAATTGAGTTTCCGCTATTTGTCAAAAATATGCGAAAGTATATAAAATATATATAACTAATGTTTGCATGTTATATATTCGATATAAAATAATTACGCATTTTAAGCTCAAATGTAAGTAATTATAATTAAACTTGCAATGCAAAACCGATATAAATATATGTTCATTTTTTAGGTTATGTAACATAAAATAAAGTGTAGAGAAATATACGAAGAATTTATGGAGAAGTCGGTACAAAAAATCTTGTGTATCACACGCCCAGAAACTGTTTTGCGAGATCTCGTATTTGCAGGCCTCGCTTTCAGCTCGGCCTGTCAAAATAAACTCGGTCTCGCAAATGTTCAGTTTCTGGCCTAGTGATACAAATAACTATTTCGTACCTCCGTCCATTTTGACTAGTATTACAGAACTCAAAATCGTCCAGAAATGCGCAATTGCTGACCTAGGCCGGCAAAAGGAGTTGGCATTACTCTTCTGGTGATATGTCAATTTAAGATTATTTTCAACACAAGAATTACCAAAATGTTTACAAATTTTAGGCTAAATCTTTAATTGTTGTAACTTAAATAACTAAATTATGTCATAAAAATAATAATATGCTGTCAATACTGACATCTCATATAGATTAATTATAAGTTCCAACTTTAGGACTAGTTTGTTTTGTAATTAAAACTAACTTCACGTGATACAATTGAGTTTCCGCTATCTGTCATTAAAAATATGCGAAAGTATATAATATATATATATATATATATATATATATATATATATATATATATATATATATATATATATATATATATATATATATATATATATATATATATATATATATAACTAATGTTTGTATATATTTTCAAAAGATATAAAATAATTATGCATTTTAAGCTCAAATGTAAGTAATTATAATTAAACTTGCAATGCAAAATCGATAATAATATTTATGTTCATTTTTTAGGTTATGTAACATAGACTAAAGTGTAGAGAAATATACGAAGAATTTATGGAGACGTCGGTACAAAAAATCTTGTGTATCACACGCCCAGAAACTGTTTTGCGAGATCTCGTATTTGCAGGCCTCGCTTTCAGCTCGGCCTGTCAAAATAAACTCGGTCTCGCAAATGTTCAGTTTCTGGCCTAGTGATACAAATAACTATTTCTTCAAGCGTATTATAATATTCATATTATGCTACTGTACACACACTATAGAAGATATTCATTGTCTTACTAGTATAAAAATGTTGTTATTGTTGCACTAGTAAAAAAATGTTAGTGTCATTGTTCACCGCTGGCGGCGGCAGTCATCACAGCAACACATTATATTGAAAATTGTTATTTGACAGTTGTATTGTTTTTGTTTTGTAGTGTACACACATTTTAGTATTAATAACATTTTTTGTTAATTTCTCTGTTAATTATAAAAATAAATTATTACTATTTTATATCATTGTAAAGCTAAAAAAATCTCTTTTCAATGGCGTAACTTTCCAATATGGCGTCCATATAAAAATTAAAACTTCGACATCAATCCTCGGAAACCAACATTGATAAAAAAAAATTGAGCATCGCCAGTCGAAAGAACATAAAAAAGTGCCCTAAAGATGTACAAACCAAAATCCAGTATGATTTCACACTTCGAAGTTATTTGCAAAAATAAAAAACTGCAAAATTTACATTTTCGCCTATATCTAGTGACCTATGCATTTTTTCGCAAATAACAAAATACCATTAAAATGGTCTCCTAATGGGGCAACTTTTGTCTAATTTAACTAACCTCGTAGCTCTTACGGTTCTCGAGATCCCAATGCATTCGTACCTTAAATGGGACACTGTATATATATAGTCATACGTAATATAACAAGTGATATGATTATCATCGATGATATTCTCGAGTGAAACCGAGTTGCAGATTTCACGAGTCCGTAGGACGAGTGAAATGTGCTGCTTCGGTTTCACGAGCAACATCATCGATTATTAATCATATCACGAGCTTATATTTAATGAGAGAGTATAATGAATTTTTGCGACACATTGTGTGTGCTGCTAACCTAACTTTTAATATATTGTATTACAAAATGGGTAATTTGACAATTGTCTTATTATTTTCATCGTTGTTAATATCAACCCAACGATTATCGCACATTTTTATACTCAAAATTAACTGTCAATGTCAAATAACGAAAACAAATCCCTTAGTAAAGAATATAAATGTAATATTTTTTTTGTCTTTTATCATCGCTGTGATAGACATGTAACTAGGGAGATTCTGAATGTTGATTGGCGGAAAACATGTCACGTGACTCATGAATTATATTCTCATTTAAACGCATTTTGAGTTTGGCCTTATTCTATACTTAACCGAATGTCAACTAATGCGACATTCAATTTTTGCAATTGTTTCTAGCCAATTGAGCTTCCATGGCCTGCTACTAACTATTATCAGAGCATCCCTCGTATTAGTTTTTAAAATAAGTTTTAAAAATTCTAATGTAGCCAGCATATTACCTTCCGTCAGTTCTATGTATTTTGTATAAATGTTATACAGAAAGTTCCTTGCAAAAGATTCTATTTCTTGTACCTTACTTTAAGGCAGTTGTATGTATTTTATTCAAATTCCATACAGAAAGTTTCTAGCAAAAGATCCTATATATCCAGTAAAATTATAACAAATACACACTGTCAACTGCACTTTCAATCAGAATTTTCTTAATATAGCAGCTGTTCCCAGAGTTATAGCATAGCTGGCTAATATGAGATATTTAATTTCTTTATAATTTTGTAACTCTATATCCATTTAATATGAAGTATAAAATGCATTCAAATCGAATAGATAATAAAATATTCTTTAATATTTATAATAACATTAAATGTGAAAAAATGTTATTTAACATTGTTTTTTCAAGAAAAACTGTTAAAATTTTAAAATGAGGGTACTTCCGGTTGACCAATTATAACCAAAATCTAATCTGCTCTTCACATGGATGTACGAAGAACAATACGAAAGAATTATAATTTTAGAAATATAGTATTAGAGTTATCGCATTAGAAAATTTTGTCACACACACACACGCACGCACGCACGCACGCGCGCACACACACACACACACACACACACACACAAACACACAAACACACAAACAAACAAACACACAAACACACAAACACACAAACACAAACACACACACACGCACGCACGCACGTACGCACGCACGCGCGCACACACGCACACAAACACACAAACACACACACAAACACACAAACACACTCACACACACACCCACACACTCGCACGCACGCACGCACGCACGCACGCACGCACACACAAACACACAAACACAAACACACATACGCACGCACGCACGTACACACGCACGCACGCACGCACGCACGCGCACACACAAACACGCGCACACGCACACGCACACGCACACACACACACAAACACACACACATCGTAAGAATAGTAAAATCGTATTCTAGGGACCCTAAAATGTGCTTATTCATCAAAAACTCACCACCGAATTTTTTGACCAAAGACAATACCTTCCTTACATAAAGGTGACGGAAGGTAAAAACAAGTATAAGAACTCCAGTTTTGGGTGATAGGTTTTGTTTTTGTCAGAATAAAAAAAATTAAAAAATTAATCTAATTTTCCACTCGGAAGACATCGTGTAACTTCGGGGCTTCTACCGGCGTGATAGCTATACCTTTTTCCATTTAAGCCATTCAGTATTGTAAAGAATAGAGCATAGTCTTGAACTCTCTGATTGGCTAAAATTAGAGACAAGAAATGAGTTTACCCAATGTAATTTCGGCTACTTGAAATTGGCGCTGGTACGCGCCATCTGCTGAATGGCTTAAATGGAACAGGGCATAGGCTCTTTTAAGGGGCCCTGATTCGTAGTTTTTGGAATTCTTTTGATTTTCGCAAAATTGTCATGAATTTCTTATTTTAAGAAATATTGAAAAAAATTCTTTCAAAATTACCTTTCGGCCCTATAAACGATTTACATTTACAATTATTTTTTTCAAATGACAAAATGGCGATTGATCAAAAATTTCAAAACAAGATTATTTGATAACCACTCCATCGATTTTCGAAAATAAAACATCTATGTATATAATCCTTGAACTATCTACTACATTTGTCTTAAATAATCATATTATACGATTATTTTAGAAAGAATGCAGCGGTATGACCGGCCCTGCCGATTACAAACAGATGAATAAAACTTTACCGCAGAGTTGTTGTCCCGGGACGTTAGAAATAACCGAACCTTGCATATCTCCCTACGAAGATGGTTGTGATGAAAAGCTTTATTATGCTGTTGTAAGCTTCGTGAAAATAACATTTATTGCGATGATAGCTATTTCTATTATACCGGAAGACATCGTATTATACAAGCTGTTTGAAAAACATACCGAAAAATTTCAAGGGTAAATAATAATAAAGGGTTTTTCAATAAAGGCGGGTCGATGTTGGCAGGCTGTGGCGGCGATGTTGTTTTGGTGGCGTCTGTCAAATCTGTTGTTTATTATTCTGTCATAGATGCCAAATCACCATGGCAAGTTACACGATTAAGCAGCACTTCCAAATGATAAACTGTATTATCAAAATGAATGCTCGTTAGTGAAAACGTTGCGCGCGTTGCGCCCATTTTACGGCAGACGCGGTGGCCCTTCAAAGTCGACTCTCCAACGTTTGGTGGCCAAATTCGAGACGACCGGTTCGGTAAATAATCAGCCAACACCCGTACGTCAACCCGAGGCAATCAATTCGTCGCCGTGCACAAGAACTCCGCCTTTCGCAGACTTCAACTTGGCGAATTTTGCGTCGGGACTTGGGCCTACACCCGTACAAGATCCAACTGACCCAGGAGCTCAAAGTTAATGACAATAGATAACGCCGTTTGTTTGCTGACTGGGCTTCGGAGCGTTTGGAAGAGGACCCCAATTTTGGCCGAAAAATCATCTTTAGCAATGAGGCGCATTTTTGGATGAATGGCTATGTTAATAAACACAATTGCCGTATATGGGACGACACCAACCCACACGAGGTTCACCAGGTCGGAATGCATCCACAAAAAGTTACCGTTTGGTGCGGATTTTGGGCCAGCGGCGTCATTGGTCCGTACTGAAAACGGCGTTGGTGAGGCCATCACCGTCAATGGCGAGCGCTACAGAACGATGATAACAGATTTCTTTTTTCCCAAATTGGATGATATGGAGGTAGACGACATGTTTTTCCAGCAGGACGGCGCTACGTGCCACACAGCGGACGCCACAATGGACCTTCTGCATGAACGATTTGAGGGTACGGTTATCTCTCGCAGAGGTGACGTGAATTGGCCACCAAGATCATGCGATTTGACCCCACTAGACTTTTTCTTGTGGGGTTTCCTGAAGTCGCAGGTCTATGCCAATAAGCCGCAATCGACGGATGCCCTTAAAGTTAACATTACCAGTGCCATCGCTCAAATTCAGCCGGATCTATGCGGCAGAGTAATTGAAAATTGGACCACTCGGATCCGTGCCACCGTGAGAAGCCGCGGCGGACATTTCAAGGATATTATATTCCATACATAATGGCATACATGGGCCTTTCAAATAAAAAAGAATTTCGTCACACATATCTTGTTTTATTCCAGTTCAACATCGACCCGCCCTTATTGAAAAACCCTTTAGTATATTATTCAACGAGCGTATTATGATGGCTATTATTCAATCGGATGAATTACCACACTCGCCTATGAGGCGCGGGCGGACACGTGACTTTGACAAGTGCTTGTAGGGCCCAAAAAAGTTGCCCAGAAAAATTGTAAAACTAGTTATTATTCATGAATATCATGTTGTTTTATTTTCTAACACATAAATATAATTTTTAAAATATTTTATATAAAAATAGAGCGATTAGTGCTGCCATCTATAAGACAAAGATTTCTTGGCGCGCTAAGTTTGAGGAAACCATCAGTTCATGTTAAATGCTCTATTTTTATAAAAATTAATTTTAAAATTAAATTTAATGTGTCAGACAATTAAATAACATGATATTCATTAATAATAACTAGTTTTACAATTTTATTTATTAATTTTACGCTTAAATTGATTTGGCAACACAAGCAAGTTACACAAGCCGTATACTTGACTTGGCAACCTTGTAGGGCCCTACAAGCACTTGTCAAAGTCACGTGTCCGCCCGCGCCTCATTATACGCGAGTAGAATACGATATTTTATCTACACCTGCAATTGAAATCATATTATACCGGGTGACACTGAAAAATGATCCTCTCTAAATAACTTTCTTATTTATAATTATTTTTAATTTACTTTTAACCTTCTTAGATTTTTCAAGTGAGGTTATATCAGCTGGTTCCACAATTTCCAACCCGGGTGAAATTAGCAATAGCCTTCCAGCAATATTTTTATTAGTGATCTACCGTTCACTAAAGTGCTGCCCACACAAACATTGGCTACGCCAACTTCAGATTGTAGACAATTTTAAATAACAGTGTAGAAAGATAAATTCAGTACAGCAATAATAATTTTATAAGAAATTGATTCTATAATTTTAACAGTATGTGTATATGCTATTATAACATAAATATAGTAAAACACTTTTTATTACATCATGTCATTCAGCATAAAATAAATACAATAAAAGTTATACAAAATATGAAGTGTACTGTATATTAAAGAACAAAATCGTTTAACAATGGTGCTTACTTCCATTATTAAGAAATGTAGCATCGTAATTTTTTTATATAATGTTCCAACAATGATATACAACAATATGACGTAAACAGTTTTATCCCCTAGCCCGTAGGCGGGGGTATAAAAAAATAATTCTTTAAAGTAAACTATATTAAAAGAACAAAATCGTTAAACAATGGTGCTTACTTCCATTATTAAGAAATGTAGCATCGTAATTTTTGTATATAATGTTCCAACAATGATATACAACAATATGACGTAAACAGTTTTATCTCCTAGCCCGTAGGCGGGGGTATAAAAAAATAATTCTTTAAAGTAAACTATATTAAATGAACAAAATCGTTTAACAATGGTCCTTACTTCCATTATTAAGAAATGTAGCACCGTAATTTTTTTATATAATGTTCCAACAATGATGTACAACAATATGACGTAAACAGTTTTATCTCCTAGCCCGTAGGCGGGGGTATAAAAAAATAATTCTTTAAAGTAAACTATATTAAAAGAACAAAATCGTTAAACAATGGTGCTTACTTCCATTATTAACAAATGTAGCATCGTAATTTTTTTATATAATGTTCCAACAATGATATACAACAATATGACGTAAACAGTTTTATCTCCTAGCGCGTAGGCGGGGGTATAAATAAATAATTCTTTAAAGTAAACTATATTAAATGAACAAAATCGTTTAACAATGGTCCTTACTTCCATTATTAACAAATGTAGCATCGTAATTTTTTTATATAATGTTCCAACAATGATATACAACAATATGACGTAAACAGTTCTATCTCCTAGCCCGTAGGCGGGGGTATAAAAAAATAATTCTTTAAAGTAAACTATATTAAATGAACAAAATCGTTTAACAATGGTCCTTACTTCCATTATTAAGAAATGTAGCACCGTAATTTTTTTATATAATGTTCCAACAATGATATACAACAATATGACGTAAACAGTTTTATCTCCTAGCCCGCAGGCGGGGGTATAAAAAAATAATTCTTTAAAGTAAACTATATTAAAAGAACAAAATCGTTAAACAATGGTGCTTACTTCCATTATTAACAAATGTAGCATCGTAATTTTTTTATATAATGTTCCAACAATGATATACAACAATATGACGTAAACAGTTTTATCTCCTAGCGCGTAGGCGGGGGTATAAATAAATAATTCTTTAAAGTAAACTATATTAAATGAACAAAATCGTTTAACAATGGTCCTTACTTCCATTATTAACAAATGTAGCATCGTAATTTTTTTATATAATGTTCCAACAATGATATACAACAATATGACGTAAACAGTTCTATCTCCTAGCCCGTAGGCGGGGGTATAAAAAAATAATTCTTTAAAGTAAACTATATTAAATGAACAAAATCGTTTAACAATGGTCCTTACTTCCATTATTAAGAAATGTAGCACCGTAATTTTTTTATATAATGTTCCAACAATGATATACAACAATATGACGTAAACAGTTTTATCTCCTAGCCCGTAGGCGGGGGTATAAAAAAATAATTCTTTAAAGTAAACTATATTAAAAGAACAAAATCGTTAAACAATGGTGCTTACTTCCATTATTAACAAATGTAGCATCGTAATTTTTTTATATAATGTTCCAACAATGATATACAACAATATGACGTAAACAGTTTTATCTCCTAGCGCGTAGGCGGGGGTATAAATAAATAATTCTTTAAAGTAAACTATATTAAATGAACAAAATCGTTTAACAATGGTCCTTACTTCCATTATTAACAAATGTAGCATCGTAATTTTTTTATATAATGTTCCAACAATGATATACAACAATATGACGTAAACAGTTCTATCTCCTAGCCCGTAGGCGGGGGTATAAAAAAATAATTCTTTAAAGTAAACTATATTAAATGAACAAAATCGTTTAACAATGGTCCTTACTTCCATTATTAAGAAATGTAGCACCGTAATTTTTTTATATAATGTTCCAACAATGATATACAACAATATGACGTAAACAGTTTTATCTCCTAGCCCGTAGGCGGGGGTATAAAAAAATAATTCTTTAAAGTAAACTATATTAAATGAACAAAATCGTTTAACAATGGTCCTTACTTCCATTATTAAGAAATGTAGCATCGTAATTTTTGTATATAATGTTCCAACAATGATATACAACAATATGACGTAAACAGTTTTATCCCCTAGCCCGTAGGCGGGGGTATGAAAAAATAATTCTTTAAAGTAAACTATATTAAAAGAACAAAATCGTTAAACAATGGTGCTTACTTCCATTATTAAGAAATGTAGCATCGTAATTTTTGTATATAATGTTCCAACAATGATATACAACAATATGACGTAAACAGTTTTATCCCCTAGCCCGTAGGCGGGGGTATAAAAAAATAATTCTTTAAAGTAAACTATATTAAAAGAACAAAATCGTTAAACAATGGTGCTTACAACCATTATTAAGAAATGTAGCATCGTAATTTTTGTATATAATGTTCCAACAATGATATACAACAATATGACGTAAACAGTTTTATCTCCTAGCCCGTAGGCGGGGGTATAAAAAAATAATTCTTTAAAGTAAACTATATTAAAAGAACAAAATCGTTAAACAATGGTGCTTACTTCCATTATTAAGAAATGTAGCATCGTAATTTTTGTATATAATGTTCCAACAATGATATACAACAATATGACGTAAACAGTTTTATCCCCTAGCCCGTAGGTGGGGGTATAAAAAAATAATTCTTTAAAGTAAACTATATTAAAAGAACAAAATCGTTAAACAATGGTGCTTACTTCCATTATTAAGAAATGTAGTATCGTAATTTTTTTATATAATGTTCCAACAATGATATACAACAATATGACGTAAACAGTTTTATCCCCTAGCCCGTAGGCGGGGGTATAAAAAAATAATTCTTTAAAGTAAACTATATTAAAAGAACAAAATCGTTAAACAATGGTGCTTACTTCCATTATTAAGAAATGTAGCATCGTATTTTTTGTATATAATGTTCCAACAATGATAAACAACAATATGACGTAAACAGTTTTATCTCCTAGCCTGTAGGCGGGGGTATAAAAAAATAATTCTTTAAAGTAAACTATATTAAAAGAACAAAATCGTTAAACAATGGTGCTTACTTCCATTATTAAGAAATGTAGCATCGTATTTTTTGTATATAATGTTCCAACAATGATATACAACAATATGACGTAAACAGTTTTATCCCCTAGCCCGTTGGCGGGGGTATAAAAAAATAATTCTTTAAAGTAAACTATATTAAAAGAACAAAATCGTTAAACAATGGTGCTTACTTCCATTATTAAGAAATGCAGCATCGTATTTTTTGTATATAATGTTCCAACAATGATATACAACAATATGACGTAAACAGTTTTATCTCCTAGCCTGTAGGCGGGGGTATAAAAAAATAATTCTTTAAAGTAAACTATATTAAAAGAACAAAATCGTTAAACAATGGTGCTTACTTCCATTATTAAGAAATGTAGCATCGTATTTTTTGTATATAATGTTCCAACAATGATATACAACAATATGACGTAAACAGTTTAATCCCCTAGCCCGTAGGCGGGGGTATAAAAAAATAATTCTTTAAAGTAAACTATATTAAAAGAACAAAATCGTTAAACAATGGTGCTTACAACCATTATTAAGAAATGTAGCATCGTAATTTTTGTATATAATGTTCCAACAATGATATACAACAATATGACGTAAACAGTTTTATCTCCTAGCCCGTAGGCGGGGGTATAAAAAAATAATTCTTTAAAGTAAACTATATTAAAAGAACAAAATCGTTAAACAATGGTGCTTACTTCCATTATTAAGAAATGTAGCATCGTAATTTTTGTATATAATGTTCCAACAATGATATACAACAATATGACGTAAACAGTTTTATCCCCTAGCCCGTAGGCGGGGGTATAAAAAAATAATTCTTTAAAGTAAACTATATTAAAAGAACAAAATCGTTAAACAATGGTGCTTACTTCCATTATTAAGAAATGTAGTATCGTAATTTTTTTATATAATGTTCCAACAATGATATACAACAATATGACGTAAACAGTTTTATCCCCTAGCCCGTAGGCGGGGGTATAAAAAAATAATTCTTTAAAGTAAACTATATTAAAAGAACAAAATCGTTAAACAATGGTGCTTACTTCCATTATTAAGAAATGTAGCATCGTATTTTTTGTATATAATGTTCCAACAATGATAAACAACAATATGACGTAAACAGTTTTATCTCCTAGCCTGTAGGCGGGGGTATAAAAAAATAATTCTTTAAAGTAAACTATATTAAAAGAACAAAATCGTTAAACAATGGTGCTTACTTCCATTATTAAGAAATGTAGCATCGTATTTTTTGTATATAATGTTCCAACAATGATATACAACAATATGACGTAAACAGTTTTATCCCCTAGCCCGTAGGCGGGGGTATAAAAAAATAATTCTTTAAAGTAAACTATATTAAAAGAACAAAATCGTTAAACAATGGTGCTTACTTCCATTATTAAGAAATGTAGCATCGTATTTTTTGTATATAATGTTCCAACAATGATATACAACAATATGACGTAAACAGTTTTATCTCCTAGCCTGTAGGCGGGGGTATAAAAAAATAATTCTTTAAAGTAAACTATATTAAATGAACAAAATCGTTTAACAATTTTATTATTGTTAGATAGAGGCTATTGCAGAATAGGTAAAAGCAATACATAACAACGAAATGATGAACGAGAAATGTTTTGAACGCAACGCAGATAAGATAATACAATACACAATGAACAGGTACAATAAATTTGGAATAAGAATAGTAAAAAAACATAAAAGATACTTTGACTGATGGGACTTAACAAGTGTATGTGGAGAACTTGATCAGCGACTCGGTTCTACAACAAAAGAATGTCAACATTCTAACACTTCCCCTCGAGTTGAAGATTCTCAAGTCCGGCTGATTTCAAACAGCGTACGGGCTTCTCCTCAGGCAATCCCTTCGTAAGGAAATCATGTGTTTAATCATCAGTTTAAATCTGTTGAACGCGGAGTTCCTTGCGTTTCAGCACATCTCTCACGAAGTGATGTCGAATGTATATATGTTTACTTCGAGCGTGGTATATAGGGCTTTCTGCCAGTTTCAATGAACTTGTGTTGTCGCAGAAAATGTTCATTTCGCTAAAAGCACTGAAACCTAATTCCTTCAGGAATTTTTGTAGATATATGGCTTCCTTAACTCTTTCAGAAAGTGCCATATACTCGGCTTCTGTAGTTTACAAAGTGACGGTGCGCTGTTTCATGCAATCCCAGGATATCGGTCCTCCATGTGCCCGGTATAGGACCTCCTGTCTTCGGGGCAGCTTTCCCAATCAGCGTCTACGAAACCTTTGATTGGTCCTACGTTCGAGACAAAAGTCAATCCAATGTCCATGGAACCCTTCAAAGTATCGTAGCACTCGTTTGTCGGCCTCTCAGTGATCTTCACGGTAGCAATTGTTAAATTGTTCTAAATGACTTACGGCAAAAGATATGTCGGGTCATGTACTTGTCGCCAATATAACAGGATAGCAGCAGTGTTTTTATCCCACCGCTGCCACCACTGTTATATAACAGAATAGCAGCAGTGTTTTTATCTCACCGCTGCCACCAATTTTTATATAACACTGAATAGCAGCAGTGTTTTTATCCCACTGCTGCCACCACTTTTATATAACAGGCATGCGAGGTACAATTTCTGAATATAACTCTTTCCTGTTACCCGTTAAAACGGTTTGTTTAAATACTTGACCCGCAAGTGAAACACTAATTTAATCAATGTAAAACTTAATTTGGATCAAGGGTATCGCTGCCACCACCATCCGTGTTTTAAAAGTCCTCGGATAGCAGGACTCAATGCAAAGAGTATGAAAAAGATTAATTCACAAAATAAACAATATTCACACAGAATACTTACTCTTCCGCAATAACTGAAAATACTTGGTAGAACTTAAACAAATAAAACTGAGAACTGGTAGATGAACTTATTTATTTACACAATAATAAATGGTAACCAACAATACAAGAACTAATGACTAATGATCGTGACGACTACAGTTTGAAAGACGGTACCATAAAAAAGATTAAATTTTTAAAAGGGCGACCTCAGAATAAGCTTTAAGTTTACTGAATTGCTATCAGCGCTAGGTATTCAACACCAACTACTTAAGAATCAAGTAATCTGTCAGGCTACTTACTTTTCATCACTGGTCGGCCTCGAATGAAGCTCTTTGTTAATAAACTAACACACTACAATATTTATAGTTAATTTTGAAGACACAAAGAAAAATTAAATTGAAGCTAACGCTCTAAACAACTTGGGAGAACGCAGACTTCAACAATTACTTTAATCACAAAACAACAAAAATAATTTATAAGTCACTAAGACAATTAAAAACGGTCGAATGGAAAAAGAAAAACGTCACAATCAACAGTCAGATCAAGACTCCTCGAGATGAGATTATCTCAAAACCATCTTTTTTAGATTTTCACCCCACTTCCAACAAAGAAGTCCAACTTTCATACCCTTATTGGCTAACTTAAAAATTAACACAATATAATTGGTCAAGTAACTGAGAACATTTCGGGTGTTACAGGGCAGAAGTGAATTCCTAACGGCGTTTCACATCGGCTGTGTGACAAAAGTTACTCAACCAAATTACTCAAATTGCTTTTCCCCTGCTGAGATGTATCCGTCTTTTCTAGCACTTTTCTTTTGTAATTTTATACTTTTAAAAATACTTTTACAACACCCAATAATTTTCACAAAATGTCAAGAACTAAACCCATTCCAGAATTTAACAAAGACTTTAACTTCGAAAAGCAATTTAGAAATTTACAAAAAAAAATTAGGATACTTTACAAACATAAAAGTTCTGAACGCAAGATCCATAACTAATCTGGACGTCCGGCTGCAATAATTTAAACAAAAGGGTGCCGCTAAGCAAACCTGTTACACCAAATATGTAAGGGCGCTAATCAGCTCACGGTATGAAATCTTGAGATCCTCTTTTTTAATCTCGTTATGGCTCTCAGAATCAATATTCGTTCGAAGAATATCCCGCAAATTCTTCGGTGGCTCCATGTATATATTTTCTTCTAAAACTCCATTCAGATAAGCAGTTTCTACGTCGAACTGTTTAATCTTCATCTCATATCGAGCGGCGAGTGAAGCCATGAAACGAATGGATCCTATACGAGCCACAGGCGCAAAAGTCTCTGTAAAATGTACACCGGGTTGTTGGCTAAATCTCTGTGCAACTAAGCGCGCCTTTCTCCTCTCTAAACTGCCATTTGATTTGTACTTGTTCCTCAAAACCATTCAGTTGCCGACGACTTTCTGTCCTTTAGGACGATCAACGAGTATCCAAATCTCGTTTTTTATGATAGATTTCATCTCGGAAGCGATGGCTTGACGCCATTCATCAGCATCTGATCCATTCATTGCCTCCTTCATCGGTATCTCCGAAAGAAAATTCTGCTGCCTCCATTCGACGTTACCAGATTGTTCAGAATCAACTTGATACTGTTTCTTTGGTCTTCTCGTTAAGCCTGACCGTATGATTTTTGGCCGGCCTCGGCCTCTGATTGTTCGATGCGATTCAGGGGCTGCGTCTTCATCGGGAGCATCTTCATCTTCGACATCAAGAATCTCTTCTTCTTCATCTGAGGTATCGGACTACAATACATTTTCTCTGTTGCATGTAGACAATTGATTATCTCCAGCGGCGTTTCTTGAAAGTATTTCAATGTCTGTGAATTATCGAATTTGTGTCGAGTTTTCAATTCGTGTGTCTTTACCTGGGTTGTCAATCGACTAATGGAGTAAATCGTTTTCAATGAATTTCACATCACGAGAGTCGAACTTTCCTTTGGTTATCTATCCAGATAAAAAACTTTACTTCCGAATGTTATGAGGTACGACACGTCTGGTGTCCTGCCGGTCCATTTGTCATCCGGCGTATGTCCACCCAGGCTCTTCGTTGGCAAACATCAAGGAGAGTGCGGTTTTTTCTCTCCGCGATGCCATTCTGTTGTGGATTGTATGGTATTGTTAATCTCCTAGCGATTCCTCTGATTTTCAAATATTCGCCGAATTCATTATTAATATATTTGCGATCATTGTCAGAATGCAGACACTTAACAGCCTCGCCCTTTTGTTTCTCGACTAAAACTATGTAATCTTTAGTAGCCTTGAATACTTCTGTTTTTCATTTCAGAAATCTAATTTCGCACCATCTGGAGCAATCATCGATAAACTCAATGAAATATCTCGATTTGATTTCTTGGGGAATGGAGATCTAGTCATTTTCCCTTGCAGACAGACATCACAGTTCAATTTTCCCGGCGATTGTGTCAATTGAACTCCTCCTACGTGATTTTGTTCTTGTAATATAGTTTACTTTAAAGAATTATTTTTTTATACCCCGCCTACGGGCTAGGGGATAAAACTGTTTCCGTCATATTGTTGTATATCATTGTTGGACCATTATATAAAAAAATTACGATGCTACATTTCTTAATAATGGAAGTAAGGACCATTGTTAAACGATTTTGTTCATTTAATATAGTTTACTTTAAAGAATTATTTTTTAATACCCCCGCCTACGGGCTAGGGGATAAAACTGTTTACGTCATATTGTTGTATATCATTGTTGGAACATTATATAAAAAAATTACGATGCTACATTTCTTAATAATGGAAGTAAGCACCATTGTTGTACGATTTTGTTCTTTTAATATAGTTTACGTTAAAGAATTATTTTTTTATACTCCCGCCTACGGGCTAGGGGATAAAACTGTTTACGTCATATTGTTGTATATCATTGTTGCAACATTATATACAAAAATTACGATGCTACATTTCTTAATAATGGAAGTAAGCACCATTGTTTAACGATTTTGTTCTTGTAATATAGTTTACTTTAAAGAATTATTTTTTTATACCCCCGCCTACGGGCTAGGGGATAAAACTGTTTACGTCATATTGTTGTATATCATTGTTGGAACATTATATAAAAAAATTACGATGCTACATTTCTTAATAATGGAAGTAAGCACCATTGTTTAACGATTTTGTTCTTGTAATATAGTTTACTTTAAAGAATTATTTTTTTATACCCCCGCCTACGGGCTAGGGGATAAAACTGTTTACGTCATATTGTTGTATATCATTGTTGGAACATTATATAAA
Source organism: Harpalus rubripes (assembly GCA_963082715.1). Lineage (NCBI taxonomy): Eukaryota > Metazoa > Arthropoda > Insecta > Coleoptera > Carabidae > Harpalus > Harpalus rubripes. The sequence continues at coordinate 12,898,174 of OY720463.1, forward strand.
AAAATTACGATGCTACATTTCTTAATAATGGAAGTAAGCACCATTGTTATATGATTTTGTTCTTTTAATATAGTTTACTTTAAAGAATTATTTTTTTATACCCCCGCCTACGGGCTAGGGGATAAAACTGTTTACGTCATATTGTTGTATATCATTGTTGGAACATTATATAAAAAAATTACGATGCTACATTTCTTAATAATGGAAGTAAGCACCATTGTTTAACGATTTTGTTCTTGTAATATAGTTTACTTTAAAGAATTATTTTTTTATACCCCCGCCTACGGGCTAGGGGATAAAACTGTTTACGTCATATTGTTGTATATCATTGTTGGAACATTATATAAAAAAATTACGATGCTACATTTCTTAATAATGGAAGTAAGCACCATTGTTTAACGATTTTGTTCTTGTAATATAGTTTACTTTAAAGAATTATTTTTTTATACCCCCGCCTACGGGCTAGGGGATAAAACTGTTTACGTCATATTGTTGTATATCATTGTTGGAACATTATATAAAAAAATTACGATGCTACATTTCTTAATAATGGAAGTAAGCACCATTGTTTAACGATTTTGTTCTTGTAATATAGTTTACTTTAAAGAATTATTTTTTTATACCCCCGCCTACGGGCTAGGGGATAAAACTGTTTACGTCATATTGTTGTATATCATTGTTGGAACATTATATAAAAAAATTACGATGCTACATTTCTTAATAATGGAAGTAAGCACCATTGTCAAACAATTTTCTTCTTTAATATATAGTACACTGTACACTTCATATTTTGTATAACTTTTATTGTATTTATTTTATGCTGAATGACATGATGTTATATAAAAGTGTTTTACTATATTTATGTTATAATAGCATATACACATACTGTTAAAATTACAGAATCAATTTCTTATATAATTATTATTGCTGTACAGAATTTATCTTTCTACACTGTTATTTAAAATTGTTAAGATATGTCTACAATCTGAAGTTGGCGTAGCCAATGTTTGTGTGGGCAGCACTTTTTTTTTTTTTTTTTTTTTTTTTATTAAATTTTGAGTACATCGACAGCTGGGTCATTAGTACCCGGTACAGTCTAGATATATATTGTTTACATATTGGTTTTGTATTATATGTGTTTGTAGTAGTTTGTGTCCTTCAGGAATTGTAGTACTTGTTCTAGTTTTGTAGTGTTGTTTCCCAGGATTTCTTGTAGTGTGTTTGAGATGTGGTTTTTGGTTCGTTGTTGGTTATATAGGGGGCAGTGCAGTAGTAGGTGTTCGGTGGTCATTTGTACTTGGCACATGGTGCATAGGGGTGGGTTTTCTTTTTGTAGTATATGTTGGTGTGTGAGCTGTGAGTGTCCTATGCGTAATCTCGTTATTATTATTTGGTCTCGTCTGTTTATTGGTGTTGGCCATTTTGAGATGTCTGCTTTTATTTGCCTTAGTTTGTTATTTGTGGTATTTTTCCATGTTTGGTCCCATTTTCTTGTCAGTTGTTGTTTTAATTCCTCAATGACGTCTTTTGTGGGTGTTGGGATGTGTGTGATTTGTTCTTCATTGGTTTCTTTGGAGGCCTTGTCAGCTCTTTCGTTCCCGGTGATGCCTATATGTGAGGGGATCCATATGAAGGAAACATCTATATTGTTCTCCAGTAGTTCGTGGATAGCGTCTTGTATTTTTTGTGCCATTGTGTTTCGTGTGTATAGTATTTCTGTTTCTTTTAGGACACCAAGAGAGTCAGAGCATATTAGAAATTTTTGGCCTCGGTTTTCTTCTTTGTTTATATATGTCAATGCTTGCAGGATGCTGTACTGTTCTGCGCCGTGCGCGGATACTGTGTTTGGTAGGTGGAATTTAATTTCTCTTTCGTGTGTGATGATGGCTCCTCCCGTTGTATTCTGCGTTCTAGATCCGTCGGTATATATTTCCCTGTATTGGTTTTCGTTACGTATTCTGTTGAATTCTTGTATATATGTGTCAGCTGGTGTTTCACTTTTTTTGTATTTAGCCAGGTCATATATGTAGTTAGGTAGTTTCTTGGACCATGGAGGAGTTTTGTCTGTGTAGGAATGTTCGATGGATGGTAGTTCTATGTTCAGGTCTGTTAGGATGGTGTTAATTTTTTCTTGTAGTGGAGTATGTGGTGGGACCCTTATGTTTATGGGTGAGTTTTGAAATATGTGTTTGTATGTAGGGTTTTCTGGGTTTTTTGCGAGTTTGGTGATGTATGATAGTGTTAATTGTGATCTGCGGTTATCTAAAGGGGTAATTCCAGACTCACACAATATGCTTGTGATTGGGCTGGTTCTATAGGCTCCGGTGGCTAGTCTTATAGCTGTATTCTGGATAGGATCTAATGTTTTTAAGTTAGAGATTTTCGCAGTATTATATATTATAGATCCGTAGTCTATTTTAGATCTGATCATTGTTACATATATCTTTAAAAGGACATCTCTATGGGATCCCCATTTACTATGGCAGAGACATTTTATGATGTTCAGGCTTTTCCAGCATTCTTTTTTGAGTTGGTCGATGTGTGGTTTCCATGTTAGATGGGGGTCGAGTACCATACCCAGAAATTTTATGTTTTTGACGTAATCTATTTTCTTGTCGTTTATTTTTATGGTAGGTTTGGCTGTTGTTTGTAGTTTTGTAAAATACATCATTTTTGTTTTTTGTTCAGAGAACTGGAATCCTGTTGTCTTAGTCCATTCTATTAATTTATTTGTTGCTTCTTGTAGTTCTTTTTTCAGTGTTTTTACGTTTTTGTTTTTGAAATATATTGCCAGATCGTCTGCAAATAAGGAGTGTTTTATATAGTTTGGTATTTTTTCTGTGATTTTGTTTATGGCGATGAGGAATAGTGTCACACTAATTATTTCTCCTTGTGGAACTCCATTTTGTTGGTGTTTTTCTGTGGATATGTGACCGTTGAATTTTACCCTAAATTTGCGGTCGCTTAAGAAGTTTCGTATGTAATTTAGTATGTTTCCGCCCAGTTTGTGTTCTTTCAGTGATTTTATGATGTAATGTTTCCAAACTGTGTCGTAGGCCTTTGTGATATCGAAAAAAATGACTGCGATGTTTTGTTTATTTTTGAATGCGTTGTGTATTTCTGATTGCAGAGCTACAAGTTGATCTATTGTGGATCTTCCGTGTCTGAAACCGCTTTGGTTGTTATTTAGTATTTTGTTCGTTTCTAAGTACCACAACAAACGTTTGTTTATTATTTTTTGTAGTATTTTGCTCAGGCAGTTTGACAAAGAGATCGGTCTGTAGTTTTGTGCATCCGTCTTGTTTTTATTCGGTTTAAGTATCGGTACAGTCAGTACTTCTTTCCATTGTTTGGGAAATTTGTTGTTGGTCCAGATGTTGTTGTATATTTGTAACAAAAAATCTATTGTTTCTTCTGGCAAGTGTTTAATGAGCTCGTATGTAATTCCGTCAGGTCCAGGGCTTGTTGATTTTTTTAGTTCTTTTATTGTTGTTAGTATTTCGTTTTTTGTGATTGGTTTGTTTATGTCGCTTTTGTCATTTGCATTGGTGGTTATTATTTCGCTTTCTGAAGTTTTTTTGTATGTGATGAATTCTTTTGTGTAATGATCATCACTTGAGTTTTGGGAGAATTTTTCTGCCAGTGTGTCTGCAATGTTTTGAGAGGAAGTAATTAGTGTGTCGTTTTCTATTATTAGATTTGTTTGCGCGTTCGACTTCCTTCCGTTAATTTTCTTTATTTTTTCCCATATTTCTTTATCCGGTGTATTTGTAGATATTTTTGAGACATATTCTTGCCAGGAGGATCTTTTACTTTGTATAATTGTGCGTCTACTGAGTGCTTTCGCTTGTTTAAGTTTTATAAAGTTTTCTGTGGTTTTGTTTCTTTTATATTCTTTCAGGGCTATTTTGTTTTTCCTGATTGCTTCTTTACATTTCTCGTTCCACCAAGGTACTCGTTTTATTTTATTATTCGATTTCACTTTTTGTAGTGCTGTGTTTGCCCCTTCTGTTATTAAGGATGTTATTTTTTCTACTTGTTCTTCTATGTTGTCGGTGGTTGGTGTTTTGTCAAATTTTGTTAGTTGGTGGAACAATTTCCAGTCGGCGTTTTTTGTAGACCACTTTGTTATTTTATTTTCTTCTGTGGCTTCTTGTGTGTCTATGGGGTGGTCTATTTTTATTGGAAAATGGTTTCCTACGTGGGATAGGGGTAGTACCGTCCATGTTAGGTCCGGTGTTAGTGTTGAATCGCATATTGTTAAGTCAATTGCTGAGAAATTTCCCGTTCTTGAGCAGAAATGTGTTTTTGTACCATCATTTAATAGTGTTAGTTTGTCATTGTTGTTTATGATGTGTTCTATGTCTTTTCCGCGTCTGTTTGTGTCTTCACATCCCCAAATTGTGTTATGCGCGTTGAAATCTCCTGTTATTATAAATGGTACGGGTAGTTGGTCTATTAGTTGGTTTATTTCCGTCATGTTGATACTTTGGTTCGGTGGTAAGTACAGTGTGCATATACTAATTTTATTTGCTATGTATGTGCTAATTGCTACTGCTTCTAATGTCGTATTTAGGTGTATTTCTTGTGCTTCGTTTGAGTTTTCTATAAAAATGGCGACTCCACCACTTGCGTTGTTGTTATTTATTCGGTCTTTTCTAAATGTTGTGTAATTTTTAAGATGTGCCTTGTGTTGTGGGTGTAGACGAGTTTCTTGCATGCAGATAATTTTTGGATTCGTGTCTGATATAATTTTTTGTATTTCAGCAAGGTGAGAGTGGAATCCGTTAGCATTCCACTGTATAATACTCATTTTAAGTTTTATGTGTTTTGTGTTTCTAATTCGTCTTCTAGTTGTTCTTTGATGCGTCTATGGAGCCTTGTGAATCTGTTTTTGATAATTTTTCTTTTTAGTAAGGGGTATATATCGTTTAGCATATTTAGTAGTTTTTCTGTTTCATTTGTGTATTCTCGTGAAATACTTAGTGGGTTGAGGGATCCATGTGAATTTTCTATGAAGTCTTTAAATCGGTCATAGTTTAATATGTATTTATTTGCATTTGTAGTTATTTCTATTTCAGTGTCTTGTAAAAGTTCTTCTGTTGATAGGTTATGAGATGGGCTTATTGATCGAGCTTTTTTCGGTCTTCTTGTGTCTGTGGAGTTTAGGCTTTCTTGGGATGCATGTAGGCTGTCGTTTTCTGTGTCATTTGTGTTATCGTCATCGTTTTGTCTTTTTAGTTTGGTTTGTTCTCTTTGTGTTTTTGTTTGTGTTTGGTTTCTAGTATTTAGTGCTTTATTTTGTGAGTTTGTAGTTTCTGGTGTTTGTGTAGAGGTTTCTGGTGTTTGGGGTATTTTCTTTTCAGGTTCTTTTGGTTTTTGGAATATTTTTTCTGGTTGGGTAATGGGTATTTCTAGGTTTTGGGTAAGTATGTTAAGTTGTGGGTTTTGTGTTTGTGGTGTATTATTTTTTGTTGTGGTATCTATTGTTTGTTGGTTGCATTGTGCTGTTGTGGGGCAGCACTTTAGTGAACGGTAGATTACTAATAAAAATATTGCTGGAAGGCTATTGCTAGTTTCACCCGGGTCAATTTCCAGAGGTGTACACAATGGCTCGTAGTATGATCACGGTTTTAACTAAAACGCTGTTTTAAGAAATGTCAAATTTGATTATTTAATATCAATAATAAAATATTAAATTTATCGAAATATGATTTTTTTAAAGCAGAACATAGTTTGTATTCAAACAAATATTTTTTTAAAAATCGTTCTGTAAACATAAGAGCGAAATTAAATATTGAAATTTGAATTTGACATTTCTTAAAACAGTGTTTTAGTTAAAACCGTGATCATACTACGAGCCAATAAGTTTTCACTTTCGTTATCATCTTCCATTTTTCTTCAGAAGTAATATCACAAGACCTCCTGATTTTATCGATAAATTTTTATTTTGCACGATTTTTTTTTGCTTAGCATCAAACACGAAAGCAAACTGCGTGGTAAATCCCGACTCCGAAGGAGGAGGGGTTTTACCTAATGTCAGTGTGCTTGAGTGATTTTGCTTAAAAGCATAAAAAATGAGTGCAAAATAAAAATTTATCTGAGAAAATCTGAGAGGTCGTGTGGTATTTGGTGAGGTAAATTCCAAAGACAAAGCAAAATGAAACAATTTAATTATTAATATTTTATTTTTAAACTTGAAATATTAATTAACTGTCACACTGACAGTTATAAACAATAACAACTGTTTATTTACTTGGTAGCGGAGAATTATCGGGGTAACGGGGTTTTATCAGTATAATACTGTTACCATTGGTTGAATTTTCAAGTGTTTTGCATCATGATTGGTTGAAAACTAGTCGTTGGAATTTATCGTTTTAAAATTGTTTTTTTCACGCTTCCGTCAAGTTTCAAGTATCAAAATCGTTCAGGAACTGTCAGATTACTGCAAATATTATTAAAAATCTATAGTTGAGTATTTTTAGTACAAGAAAATTGAATATTTATAGGTTTTGAACATAATTGTAAGTAATTATAATTAAATTTGCAGTGAAAAATCCAAATAAGATTTTGTAGATTTTTCAGGTTATGATATAGGAATGAAATGACGTGAAACGTACAAAAAAATGATTTATGTTGACTTAAATAATGTGCACAATGTAATATATTTATAAAATTCAATAATTTTAAATTAAAATATTCTGATGTTACCAACACAGAAAATTTCTCTAGAATTTAGAATTTGAGTAATAAACAGAAAAGTCGGCACATACAATCTTCTCTATCACATGTCCAGAAACCGTTTTGCGGGTATTTGCATGCGCATAACCGCTAAATGAAGATGATTGTGAACCCTCAACAATAAATTTGACAATTCCGTGTCTTATGTACCCTCAGACCGTGGATTATGAGTCATAATCCACGGGGCGTGGTTAATGAATGGTATTTTGTATCCATGGTTACGTACATAATCAATATATTATTAAACAGGTGTAGATAAACCTATACATTCTCAAATGAGCCGTTTCAGCAGTAGAACAAAAAAAAATATTTCAAGTTGTAACCGAAAACAATTAAAAGAAAGCAATTTAATAGGGGATTCCACCTTTTTTACCTTCCGTCACCTTTAGGTAAGGAAGGTATTGTCTTTGGTCAAAAAATTCGGTGATGAGTTTTTGATGAATAAGTACGTTTTAGGGTCCCTACAATACGATTTTACTATTTTTACGATGATGTCTGTATGTGTGTGTGTGTGTGTGTGTGTGTGTGTGTGTGTGTGTGTGTGTGTGTGTGTGTGTGTGTGTGTGTGTGTGTGTGTGTGTGTGTGTGTGTGTGTGTGTGTGTGTGTGTGTGTGTGTGTGTGTGTGTGTGTGTGTGTGTGTGTGTGTGTGTGTGTGTGTGTGTGTGTGTGTGTGTGTGTGTGTGTGTGTGTGTGTGTGTGTGTGTGTGTGTGTGTGTGTGTGTGTGTGTGTGTGTGTGTGTGTGTGTGTGTGTGTGTGTGTGTGTGTGTGTGTGTGTGTGTGTGTGTGTGTGTGTGTGTGTGTGTGTGTGTGTGTGTGTGTGTGTGTGTGTGTGTGTGTGTGTGTGTGTGTGTGTGTGTGTGTGTGTGTGTGTGTGTGTGTGTGTGTGTGTGTGTGTGTGTGTGTGTGTGTGTGTGTGTGTGTGTGTGTGTGTGTGTGTGTGTGTGTGTGTGTGTGTGTGTGTGTGTGTGTGTGTGTGTGTGTGTGTGTGTGTGTGTGTGTGTGTGTGTGTGTGTGTGTGTGTGTGTGTGTGTGTGTGTGTGTGTGTGTGTGTGTGTGTGTGTGTGTGTGTGTGTGTGTGTGTGTGTGTGTGTGTGTGTGTGTGTGTGTGTGTGTGTGTGTGTGTGTGTGTGTGTGTGTGTGTGTGTGTGTGTGTGTGTGTGTGTGTGTGTGTGTGTGTGTGTGTGTGTGTGTGTGTGTGTGTGTGTGTGTGTGTGTGTGTGTGTGTGTGTGTGTGTGTGTGTGTGTGTGTGTGTGTGTGTGTGTGTGTGTGTGTGTGTGTGTGTGTGTGTGTGTGTGTGTGTGTGTGTGTGTGTGTGTGTGTGTGTGTGTGTGTGTGTGTGTGTGTGTGTGTGTGTGTGTGTGTGTGTGTGTGTGTGTGTGTGTGTGTGTGTGTGTGTGTGTGTGTGTGTGTGTGTGTGTGTGTGTGTGTGTGTGTGTGTGTGTGTGTGTGTGTGTGTGTGTGTGTGTGTGTGTGTGTGTGTGTGTGTGTGTGTGTGTGTGTGTGTGTGTGTGTGTGTGTGTGTGTGTGTGTGTGTGTGTGTGTGTGTGTGTGTGTGTGTGTGTGTGTGTGTGTGTGTGTGTGTGTGTGTGTGTGTGTGTGTGTGTGTGTGTGTGTGTGTGTGTGTGTGTGTGTGTGTGTGTGTGTGTGTGTGTGTGTGTGTGTGTGTGTGTGTGTGTGTGTGTGTGTGTGTGTGTGTGTGTGTGTGTGTGTGTGTGTGTGTGTGTGTGTGTGTGTGTGTGTGTGTGTGTGTGTGTGTGTGTGTGTGTGTGTGTGTGTGTGTGTGTGTGTGTGTGTGTGTGTGTGTGTGTGTGTGTGTGTGTGTGTGTGTGTGTGTGTGTGTGTGTGTGTGTGTGTGTGTGTGTGTGTGTGTGTGTGTGTGTGTGTGTGTGTGTGTGTGTGTGTGTGTGTGTGTGTGTGTGTGTGTGTGTGTGTGTGTGTGTGTGTGTGTGTGTGTGTGTGTGTGTGTGTGTGTGTGTGTGTGTGTGTGTGTGTGTGTGTGTGTGTGTGTGTGTGTGTGTGTGTGTGTGTGTGTGTGTGTGTGTGTGTGTGTGTGTGTGTGTGTGTGTGTGTGTGTGTGTGTGTGTGTGTGTGTGTGTGTGTGTGTGTGTGTGTGTGTGTGTGTGTGTGTGTGTGTGTGTGTGTGTGTGTGTGTGTGTGTGTGTGTGTGTGTGTGTGTGTGTGTGTGTGTGTGTGTGTGTGTGTGTGTGTGTGTGTGTGTGTGTGTGTGTGTGTGTGTGTGTGTGTGTGTGTGTGTGTGTGTGTGTGTGTGTGTGTGTGTGTGTGTGTGTGTGTGTGCGTGCGTGCGTGCGTGCGTGCGTGCGTGTGTATGTAACAAAATTTTCGTCTACGATAACTTTCATACTACAATTCTAAAAATTATAAATCTTTCGTATTTCTCTTCGTTACATCCATGTGAAGAGCTGATTAGATTTTGGTTAGAATTGGACAACCGGAAGTACCATCATTTGAAGATTTTAACAGTTTTTCTTGAAAAAACTATGTTAAATATAATTTTTACACATTTGATGTTATTATAAATATTAAAGAATATTTTATTCTCTATACGATTTGACTGCATTTTATACTTAATATTAAATGGATATAGAGTTAAAAAATTATAAAGAAATTAAATTTCATAAAGTAACCATAGCTGTGGAAACAGCTTCTATATTGAGAAAATTCTGATTGAAAGATGTCAGTGTCAAGTGAAATTGACATAGTGTGTCTGTCTTATAATTTTACTGGAAATATAGGATTTTTTGCTTTCTGTATGGAATTTGTATAAAATACATACAACTGCTTTAAGGTAATGTACAAGAAATAATAATAATAATAAATCTTTTATTTCTGCAGATTCATTATACACTGTATATAGAAAACGTAACAAAATAATAATTTTCTGTATGAAATTTGCATAAAATACATGCAACTGCCGGAAGGTAATGTACAAGAAATAGAATATGTATTTAATTTAACAAGGAACTTTCTGTATGAAATTTGAACAAAATACATAGAACTGACGGAAGGTAATGTGCTGTCCACATCAGATTTTTTTATATAATTTTATCAGAAAGTATAAGTAAAACTGAGACTATTGGTGAAAATCCGGTAAAAATTTCCTATTAATAAGCGAGTTATGATCCCCCGAAGTTTGAAAATATAGATGTGACGTCACGAATACAAGTTCTTATATAAAACTGTTTTCTTCGTGGATCTAAAATGTTCTTGAAATGTATGCTATTTTTAAATTATATTTATAATAAACAAATTAATATTATAACACTGTACAAGTTTACATGCTTTATAATTGCAAGTGTATCAAAATTATTAAGTTTAATGGAAGAAATTTATATTCAAATAAAAACTGTTTGAGTATTGCAGTACTGGACTGGTAGCCACGTGTCCGCCATTTGAATTTGTCTACTTCCATTGGTAGTAGACTCCACCCCCTAACTCGGTATTCGTTATATATTTATAAGTGGTCTTTGAGTCGCCAATCAAAATAATATATATTGAATTCATATGAGTGACGAGCTGCTAAAACAAAAACCCCCTTATTTCCGAAGTATTTCAATTATATCATTTTATTTATTTATTAATATTCATTATTAAGCATCTTCTTTGACTTTTTTTTTTACTAATTTCTCTTAATTCGATTGAGCTGTAATCCCCTATTATTACAAAATTAATCCTCTCTGTTTTTACCTCCCGCCATACTCATAGCGAAGGTAATTCCATGTTTAAAATAACAATGTGCTTTAAGTAAAGTATCACTTCCGGTTGATATTTCAAATTACATACGAATTTTAAATACCAAATTTGACAAGTTTTGGATTATATTTTAATAATTTTTTTGTAGAAAATCTGTTAAGTAAAGTACTATTTCCGATTTATCAATTTTAGAAAAAATCTAATATGTCGATCTCATTAATATAAAAGTATTAAATACCAATTTGAATATCACTTCCGGTTTATCAATTTTACCCAAAATATAATCAATGATGGGGTCTCGTGGCCGCGTGCCTGGTCGCGAATCTATGGAGCCGGGTTCGATCCCGACCAACGCCAAATATTTAGAAATTTAAATGGCACAAAATTGACCCCTGTGGTGCATTCTCCACGCCAGCAATGAGTGCCCGCACGGTACGAATATGTCATCATTACCGAAATCTGCGTACAAAGCAAATTGGCACACCCAGCAATGGGTAATATGCCGTGATGATATATTTATTTATTTATATGAATGCAGAAAGCTTAAATACGACAAATATTTTTTTTTGATGTTTGGTGTAAGAGTTATCGTGGACGAAAAAAATCGTCACACACACACGCATCATCGTAAAAATAGTAAAAACGTATTGTGGGGACCCTAATTCGTGCTTATTTACTGAAAACTCACTATCGAATTTTTGGATCGATAACATTACCTCCCTTACCTATGACGGGAGGCAAAAAGTAATAAAGTAAATATTTAATGTAGAATAATTATATGAGATCATAAACTAATATCACTGTATAGACTACTAACGTATACGGACGCTAAAAAATTCCTCGAAATAGTAGCGACATCTCTTGCCGCGGAATGGTAGTATATCACTGTAGCGACATCTCTTGCCGCGGAATGGTAGTATAGCGAGTGTAGCGATAATTTAGTTAAGATTTCCAGATTATGAGAAAATAATGCTGAAAATTAATACAAGTAATAGACAGAGAGAGAGAGAGAAAGGATACCCACTTGTTACTTTTTGAAATCCAATAAATACAAATTTATTAATGTCTTCATTAATTGTTATTTGTGTACGAAATACATATATCAATTTCTACGTCCGCTAAAAATAGTGCAATTTTTTCATTTAAATGTGTTCACAAAGTATGTAAATGTTTTTACAATAAAAGAGTGAAAAATGCACTTTTTTAACTCTACCAAATTGTCACTGCATGTAAAATCGTTTGAGTACGCGAACTCAATACAGCATTTTCTCAAATAAAGTAATTATTAATTGTCTATTTTTAATATGTCGGTATGTTCATGGTGTAAATTTAACATTTATTTTTAGTTTTTTTTTGTACGTCTCAGTGTCACGGACAAAATATTTCTAAAAAATATTTGTCAGTATTGCTAGTAAACCGATGTCAAAACTTTTATAAATGAATACAACAAACATGCATAATAAAGAAAAATTTCTCATTATATTAATGATTTTGCATAAGGACGAGCGTCCAAATTAGTTCTCGAGGATATTTTTTTTTCTAAAATTTTATTGTTTATGTTTCACACGTACTTGATAATAAATTAAAAATCAGGGGACACTTACGCTTACGTTAGGTGTAATTCTGTGATTTTGTCGTACAAAAAATCATGTTTTCAATTGCATGTATAGGTAATTCTCTTTAATTTTTTTACTGTAACATTGTGGAATGCAGACGACAAATAAACTTTTCTAAATAATAATTTTAATAGCTAACAATATTTTAACTGTGTTTATCTATTTAAGTAATAAATGTCAAACTTCACATATTCAGTTTAGAAATACTTTAGTTGCGCCTGGGTTCTTTCTTGTCAATCATTGGCATGGTACCTACATATATCCTAAGTAGTGGGTAAGATAGCTCTGGCACATCCGATCAAAGGTCGGCGTCGACCGTCGGCGCCAGAGAGTGTTATCAGTAAACATTGATAAGGTGTTATCAGTAAACATTGATAAGGTGTTATCAGTAAACATTGATAAGGTGTTATTGAGGTTACACAGGTTGTTTATGAAATAAGATTATCAATGTTTAATAAATAAGATAAAGTGTTTGTGTTTGTAATGATTAGATGTTTTTGTTTTCTAAATTTTAGCTAGATTGGGAAAGGTCATTGCTTTGAAGATTGGTAAGTGGAAATAATAATATTATCAGTATTTAATGAGTAATTAGATAAAGTAGTGAATATTTTCAAAATATGTTTGTGTGGTTGTAATATCTGTGTTCTGTGTTCGTCATCTGTTTTCAAACTAGGAAAATTAGATAACGGGAGAATTTAATTATTTTTAGAATATCGTTATCAATTACATGAACATTGGAAAAGGTCATTGCGTTGAAGATTGGTAAGTGGAAATAATAATATTATCCGTGTTTAATGAGTAATTAGATAAAGTAGTGTTATCTGTAATATTTTCAAAATATGTTTGTGTGGTTGTAATATCTGTGTTCTGTGTTCGTCATCTGTTTTCAACATAGCAAAATTAGATAAGGGGAGATTTCAATTATTTTTAGAAAAATGTTATCAATTATATGAACATTTGTACTTGTGAAATATATTAATTTCATAGTCGACATCAGTTTGTGAATCCTCGATATATAATTTATCTAATATGAATAATTTATTTATTATTAATAATTTAAAATTTGTTTATAGAGAATAGTAATAACTTTATTATTCATATTTGGTTTAGAAATGGATTTTAACAAGTTAAATGATATAGGCTCTTTGAAGAATATAAATTTTGTATGAAAATAACCAACATGGAAATTAATACCGATTACAAATTGTTTAATATTAAAGACAGATAATAATTACTTTATTTAATGCATGAATTTTATTTATTATTAATAATTTTAAATTTGTTTAAAGGGAATAGTAATAACTTTATTATTCATATTTGGTTTAGAAATGGATTTCAAGTTAAATGAAATAGGTTCTTTGAAGAAAATAAAACTTTGTATGAAAATAACCAGCATGGAAATTAATACGATTACAAATTATTTAATATTAAAGAAAGATAATAATTTAACTGTCCGGTTATTTTGATCGATTTAATCAAATAAACTCGCTAGCACAGAAAACAATTGTCCCGAATGGACTAGAACTATACTGAGGGAATTTGGCTTGTAATTAGATAAGACATGTTTGTAAGATCAAAGCTCAAATTTCAGTGGAAACGTTTATTTTAAAATAAGAGATTAGAAGATTGTTTTCTTCATAGAAATTACATCTATGACAAATATTTCAGTGGAAACGTTTTAGCACAGAGAACAATTGTCCCGAATGGTCTGGAACTATACTGAGGGAATTAGGTTTGGAATTAGATAATACATGTTTGTAAGATCAAAGCTCAAATTTCAGTGGAAACGTTTATTTTTAAAATAAGAGATTAGAAGATTGTTTTCTTCATAGAAATTATATCTTTGACAAATATTTCAGTGGAAACGTTTATTTTTAAAATAAGATATATATAGACAAGTGTGAATAGCTCTTATTATTCAGTATTCCATGACACAAACCGTTTGTGAAGCCGTGACATTTTGGTAAGAATAGATTTTATTTTATTTATTGAATAAATCGTAATTATTATTATTATTATTATTATTAATGTAAAATTTGTTGAAAGGGAATAACAATATTTATATTTTTGTTCAGAAATGGATTTCAACAAACTGAGCGAAATAGGTTCTTTGAAGAATTTTTAACCGCGCATGAAAATAACGGATATGGAAATTAATAAACAGTATAAACTAGTAAATATTAAAGCTGTTAAGACAATGTTCGGAAGGAAAATAATAGCAGAGTGTGAGGATTTCATCATTTACCTTCCTGGGCGATTTGACAGTTTGAAAGATGACCAAATAACGGAATTACAGAAGACCGTTACCGAATGGAGTGTCCTGTATACAGGGACCGAAGATTACAGCACAGGAAAGCAAGCAACGCTATTACATTTTGTGAAAATTATTTAATTGTATATTTTATGTGTGTAAATAAATGAATGAAAATATGATTATGTTTTATTTTATAAATCTATTGAAAATAAATATGATGCAAGTTGTATTCAAAATTATAATTTAAAATATATTTTTTATTATATATGTCAGTTTAATGTACAACTTTGACGAGTAAAGATGTGTACGAAATTGAAACATCCATTTTCGACAATAATTGCAGGGCCTTCTGGGTCTGGCAAGTCATATTATGTGAACAATTTTATTTCAAACATTAAAGATATAAGCGACACAGAGTTTAAAGAAATATCATGGCACTATGGTACTTGGCAAAATTTATATAATACTATTCAAGGTGTAAATTTTATCGAGGGGTTGCCTGATGTAGAAAACATAGATGGGAAAGATCCCCAATGAATTATAATAGATGATTTAATGAGAGAGGCGGATGAACGTATAGTAGACATTTTTACTAAGTGGTCTCATCACAAAAATTTATCAGTGTTTTTTCTTACCCAAAATTTATTTCACCAGGGAAAGGGCCAGAGAGATATATCGCTTAATGCAAATTACATAATTTATTTTAAAAATCCTCGAGATAAGGCTCAAATTTTACATTTGGCTCGTCAAATTTGTCCAGAAAATATAAAATTCGTACAAGAAGCTTATGGTGACGCAACATCAGAACCTCACGGATACATAATTTTTGATCTGAAACAGAGCACTCCCGATTGGTTGCGATTTCGTACATGTTATAACGGTTTGATGTATGTTTACCTACCTAAGAAAAAGTATAAATATAATAGTAAAAATATACCCGAAGTCATATCATAAAAATGAGTGCAGCTGTAACTAACAACGCCGAATTTTTGCGGGCGTTGCATAAACTAAAACCAAGATATAGACTAGCAATATTAAAAAACGCGGACTGTAATTCCGTTAAATGTATCTGCGAATGTGTATATAATATTTTAAATGGTAATGTTCCTCTCAGTCGTAAACAGCATGCTGCACTTTTTCGACACAAGAAAATATTAAGAAATCTTACAAAACGAGGAGAAGCCTGGAAAAAGAAAAAACGTATTCTAGTTCAGTCAGGTGGAGCGTTCTTACCATTCTTATTAGCACCATTACTAAGTGGGGTTTTAGGCGCTTTGTTTAAAAACTAAAAATGGAGCATACTAAAAAAATGGTGTTAATATCCCCGGAAAATCTAAGTCGTTTGCAGAATAGCAGCAAAAACAACATGGAAGAAGAAAGTATATCTAGCCAACTAGATAAAGATATGAAAAATGTTTCAACATCAAAATTATCAGACCCTGAGAAATGGGCTTTGTATCAGGAAATTTTACAAAGATATTTATATTTTCAACAAAAATCTAAAGGACCAATTAAAATTTCAATAGAACCTCAAACGAGCAAAGAATCAATTTTATTACCGGAGAAGTCATCAGAGAACTTAGACGAAACTGAAAAAATAATAAAAATTCTACCTAAATCACATCAGGAAAAAGCCAGGGTATTAATACAAATGTTAAAGTCCGATAATACTATTAATTGGAACGAGAAGGGCGTAGTTACTATAAATAATAAACAAATACCAAATTCAAATATATCAGATTTAGTTGCTGATGTTATAAGACATAGAAAATACAGCAATCCAACAGGGTGGGAATATTTTGTTAAAACATTAAAAACAATCAATATTCCTATAGAGTTCATTAATAACCCGCGAAGACGAAAGTTTTATGTTTCCCAAAAACGTATTCAAACACCCATTAAAAATATAAGACAATGAGGTGTTGCACGGTTTTTTTTTCTTTGCTTTAATCGAAAGATTAACAAAAAATATTTTACCCCTATTTTTTATTTTTTTCGTATTATTCTTCATTCATGAGAAAATTGTCTTTGAAATTATAATGTTTGAATTTCCGCTTCCCCTTTCGACTGATGACGTTCGAATCGAACTTACCAATGAGGTTGTGGCTTACATTTGCCACCGACGGAAATGAAACTAGTGACAGTCATGACAGCTGTCAACTACTATTGATTTTTGTATTTGGAAATATTCAAACATGGTTGTAAAAAAGCGTTTTGTGCAGTGTGTCCAAATAGAACTGATAATAGAGAAAAAATTTTCTAGTAGTACCTCAAAACGAAGAAAGAAGAATGAAATGGTTGTCGCAAGTAAAGATAAAAACATAAAATCATAACTTCTTTGTTGTAAAGATCATTTTGATGTAAATATAAATATTTTTATAATTAAATAAGAACTATTGAATACATTTAATTTTTTAGCTGAAATGTGATGCACTCAGGCTACGGTTTCTTATACCGGCTAATCTTTGCACTACTGGAGCATAAGAGAGATTGATAAATCTAGGATAAAACATTACTAGACGGTATTTCTTAAGACCACTACTGGCGATAATGTCAATCTCCAACTGGAGGATCTGTTCCAAACAATGTGTCGCTGGAATATGTTTTATATAAGTTTTAACAATATGTATTCTGTATGTTCCTAACACTAAAGAAATCCAAAAGTCAAAATAGACAATAAAGTGTGTGTGCGTGTCATAAAGTGTGAGGTGTCAACTAAAATGGATAAAAGAGAACGAGGAAAAATTACTTAGAAATAGACAAAGCAAACATGTTGGAGATAAATAAATGTAAAAATAATACATGGAATGAAATGTATAATGAATTTAATTTAGTTAATGTTGACATGTGTCAAATTTATTTTACGGAATAAAATTTACTTCCTCGCACATCGTTGGAGTAATTTATACTATAGATTTAATTAGCTAGTATTTTTATTCTTGTTTTGACTAAAATCTCTGGAATAAAGTATTTTACTTCAAGAGTAAATTTTACTTTGCTAGTGCTTTACTTATCCATCTTTTATAATACAGGGCATTGAACTCTGAAATATAACGCTGTAATATAATAATAAATAACTAAGAACTACGCTAAAGAACCAAAAATCACGCTGCACTATAAGTCAGACCTTATGTCACACAGTTGTCATTAAAGCAATCATTGACGTTGATGTATGATACATTTGTTTTTTTTTTTCATCATCTTTCCAGTTTTGTCATTGGCTAATGTAAGTCTGATATCACAGGCAGTGTAATTTGGCGTCAATTCAAAAAGTAAATTTTTAAATTGCTACTATGCTTAATATATACAGTAATTTGAACAGAAAATCATATTTAATAATACTGTAGAACATACTTATTCGAATTTCAGAAGAAAAAAGATATGTTAATTTTTTTTGCAACACCTCATTATATTACAGCAGCGCGGAAAATTCTGACATAGAAACTATAAAATCTAAGAAAGTTCAGTGGAAACGATTTACTCTATAATTATAAATAAGAAATTGTCTGAGATTTATTTTGATCCTTCGCACCCTGCTGGTTTTTCCGGAGTTAATAGTTTAATAAGCGCGGTGAAAGATCAATACGATAATAATAGAGTACGTAAGTGGATTAGTGCACAAGACGCATATTCACTACACAAACCTGCACGAAAACATTTTCCCCGAAATAAGTACAGAATTTCTAATATAAACGATCTCTTTCAAGCAGATCTGAATGATATGCGGTCGTTAAGTCGTTATAATGATAATTACAAATACATTTTAACAGTAATTGAGGTGTTCAGTAGATTCGCCTGGGCAATACCTCTAAAAGATAAGAAGCCGTCATCCGTGATTACAGCATTTGAAACTATATTTACGGACAGAAAGCCTGTTTATTTACAAACTGATAAGGGCTCTGAGTTTATAGCTAAATCTGTAAGATTATTTTTACAGCAAAATGATATTAAATATTATGTAACACAAAACGCTGATGTGAAAGCCTGTTTTGTAGAAAGATTTAATAGAACATTAAAAACAAAAATGTACCGATACTTTACTTTTAAAAATACATATAGATATATTGAAATATTACAAAACCTCGTCAATGCTTATAATAAAACAAAACATCGAATAACAAAAATTGCCCCGGTTGATGTAAATGAAAATAACGTATTAAAAGTATGGAGAACTCAATATGAAATGAAAAATAAATCTAAAGTACCGAAATACGCAATAAATGACATAGTTCGTATATCAAAATATAAACATATTTTCAAAAAAGGTTATGAAGCTAACTGGAGTGAAGAATTATTTAAAATATATGCTGTTGCAAAACGAAATCCCGTAGTTTACAAATTAAAAGACTTAAATAATGAAATAATTGAGGGTACATTTTACGAACCTGAATTGCAGAGAGTGGATGTAACATCTGATACAACGTATAAAATTGATAAAATTATAGCGGAATCAGGCAAAGGAAGTAGAAAGAAGCTGCTCGTCAAGTGGAAAGGTTATAGTGATAAATTTAATTCGTGGATATCTGCAAATCAAATTAAATCATTAAATCATGTATGATAAGGAATTTTTTATTACTTTACCTAGTAACAGTTCGATGGAATATTTCCCCAATAACAGAACTACCCAATTTACAACACAGTTACCCCAAAACGTAAAGTTAAGCGGGACTTGGGAGGTGGCCTTATCAGAAATTATCTATCCTTGTTCATTTTATAATATCAGCGAGAGAGAAAACAGAGTAAACATCACACTGGAATGCAAAGATGCTAAGGACAAGAGTGTGCAAAAGAAGTTAATTCAGGAAAAAATTCCTTCGAAAAATTAAGAAAATATCGATACTGTGTTACATGAAATAAATACACATGATGAAATTAATAAATATGTATCATTTTGTTATGGAAAGATAAAAAACAGAGTGCAAGCAAAATTTAAAATCGACAATATATGTTCTGTGAAATTATCTCCGCGCTTATTTTTGCAATTAGGATATAAACCATTTACAGATTTATACCAACAAAAAATGTCAATTAATTTACCAAATTTAATGCTGGGTATACCTCCACAATTATATATTTACTGTGATATAATTGAACCACAACTGGTGGGCGATGTTGTCACTCCTCTTTTAATAATAGTTCATATAAACACAGATAAATATGTTTTTGGATCTAATAAAATTATATCCTATTCACAACCACACTTCGTTTCCGTTTTGAGAAGAGAATTTTCGAATATAGAAATTTATATAAGATGTAACGATGGGTATACAGCGCCATTTCAATTCGGAATTTTGTGTGTTAAACTTCATTTTAAACGAGTTGCATAATGAAAACGTGCCCGTATCAACAATATTATAACGCCCAGGCTGGAAGTGGAGTGGGGACAGTATTCAAAGGTAATCAGTTTCAAAGAGGACATGGTCTCGGAAGTTTTTTTAGTGGATTATTTCGAAGTATTATGCCATTAATTAAAAAAGGCGTTGGTGCAATTGGTAAACAAGCATTAAATACTGGAATACAATTCTTGGGCGATCTCAATGAGAACCAACCAGTAAAAGAATCATTTAAAAAACGTATGACAGAGGCGGGAGTAAATTTGAAACGAAAGGCCGATAATAAAATTGATAAATTAATAAACGGTTCAGGGTATAAAAAGAAACGGGTGCTGAAGGATCGTTCTCATTCCAAAACTTTATATCCCCGAGTAAAGAAGAAGAAAAATAAACGTTCAAGACAGTCAGATATATTTAATTGAAATGGCATTTTTACATGCTCAGTCGTGTGAATGTATTAAAACAGAATTAGATTTATTTACCTTACCTCCAACACAAACAAGCATTGAAAATGGACAATGGATCAATTACAAGCCTTTATCGTCACTTACAGAAGACGGACCTATTGAATTCGTAATTCCCGGTCATGGAGAAGAATATATAGATTTATCACAAATTATTCTATATATAAATGCAAAAGTAATTAAGACTGATAATACAGCATTAGTAGTTGACGTTGATAATGTAGCACCGGTTAATAACTGGCTTCATTCAATTTTTAGTCAAGTTGATGTTTATTTAAATCAGAAGCTAGTGTCTCCACCGAATAATACTTACGCATACCGCTCCTACATTGAAACATTACTGAATTACGGTAAAGATGCAAAAAGGTCTCACCTTACCTCATCTCTTTGGTATGTCGACGAAGCAGGAAAGATGAATACAACGGACACTAGTAATTCAGGATATAGTAAACGTCAAAGATTTACAGAAAAAAGTAAAAATGTTGATTTAATGGGTCATTTACATGTTGATATATTTAATCAAGAAAAATTTTTAATTAACGGTGTTGAAATGCGAATGCGGCTGGTTCGCTCACGTGATAATTTTCATTTAATGGCGCCTACATCTGTTTATAAACTTCATATAAACGAAGCCACATTATTTGTCCGCCGGATGAAATTAAATCCAAGCATACTGCTTGCTCATAACACAGCATTAGAAATAAATACAGCTAAATATCCAATCACCAGGGCCGAAGTGAAAGCTATCACAATACCAACAGGTGTACAAGGAAAATCATTAGATAATATCTTCTTAGGGCAGCTTCCGAAACGTTGTGTCCTCGGTTTTGTATCTAACAAGGCATTCAATGGCGATTTTACAGCAAATCCTTTTAACTTCGAAAATTTCAAAATAAATTATTTATCATTATTTGTAAATGGTCAACAATTGCCTTCAAAGCCATTACAGCCATCATTCACGGATAAAAAAACATATATACAAATGTATAATACCTTGTTCTCAGGAACAGGCATACATTTTGGAAATACCGGAAACGAAATCAACAGAGAAGATTATCCTTTAGGCTACTGTTTAACAGCGTTCGACTTCACTCCTGATTTATCTGCAAATTCAATGACGCATTGGAATTTGACACGCTACGGTTCTCTGAGGATAGAAGTTGGTTTCGAAGCAGCTTTAGAACAAACCGTAAACTGTGTTATCTATGCCGAATTCGATAATATTATTGAAATTGATAAAAATAGAAATGTAATAGTTGATTATGGTAGTTAATGATAATTATTATTCTGTTCTTATAAATAAATGTAATCTTTATAATAGTACATTAAAACACAAGTATCATAAGGCAATCTGTTAACGTACGAGTCCAAGTTTGGAAAACGAGCCGCCAGGCGAGTTTTACAAAGGACGAGTGCGTCCACAGGCCTTATGATACATGTTTTTTATACTATTTTTTCTATTGAGGTAATTTTACAATTAGATTTTTTAAAAAAGGACTTGTCAAAAGTATGAGTTGGTGTTTTTTTATCAGTTATGTTGGTAGCGCTTCCCGCTAAAAATTGAAATTTCACATTTTGACAGTTTGTGTATCTTGTGATTTTGTCTGATTGTTTACATTAAAACATTGTATCAAGCATTATACAATTATGAAAGAGGAAAACCAATACATACAATGAACTCCAAGGTTTATTAATGGACCATCCTGATTTGAGATATCGGTGGTTCGTGTTGGTTACTATCATAAATAAAACTTAAATATGGGATTGAAGGACGTTACGTGGACCATCAAGCCTTTTTATAGAGAAAACGAAATATAAATAAAACTCTTTAAATAATGGAATACTTTAATGAACAATTTATTATTTATTAATTACTTTCCACTATTTTGTCAACACTCACTGCTCATTTGCACAGATAACGGCAACAGCTGTTCTTACACTTTTTAATACAAAACATATATGGCATATATTCGATAGTTCGCCACAACGTGGAACTGGAAATCATGGATTAAAACGTCAACTTTTCATATTTGTTTGCTAGTAGCCGCCACAAATTGAGTAGACAGTGTCAACATTTTCAAGTAACGTGCATCATACATTTCATAACCTGCATGGAATAACAATACATTCAATTCAAAATTGCATTACCATAAATTTAAATTGTAATAAATAAAACTTACCGTTTTAATTATTTTGACAAAGTAAACCTGAGCGCATTGTTTCTTGTTTCATAATTTTTTAGTTGAAATTTTAACTTCATATATTCTTATTCTTTCTTAACTAACACAGCTATAGCTATAAATTTCTTTTCTTTCTAGTCCTATCACCTAGAGAAAGGATAAAAATCCACAATTAGAAGTAATATTTCAACATAAACAATTTACCATTTTAAGGTTATCTGTCAGGTACGAAAGCATGACAGCAAGACTACCACCCCTAGAACATGAAAGGCGCCAAAAACAGTACGTTTATAGATTTTCTAAACGTCGTGTTTTCAGTGATAAACAGTGCTTTTATAGATACATAAGAACACCGAAATAGAAAAAATATGTTATTTCATTTTGAACCGTTGTCATGACAGGTTATATAGTTGACGTGCAAGGTTTCTACGGAAATACGGGGGAGTTTGTTGTTAAAGAACTAGCCGTTATTTCTGTAAACGGTTTATATTTTCAACATTATGTGTTTAAAGCACCATTTAATATAGAGGAATTGAATGAAAAATATCAAAAACAAGCCCGCTGGTTAAAACAAAATTTCCATGGATTTGACTGGAGTTACGGTTATGTGGAATATAATCAATTACCTAACATATTAAAAAGTATTTTTGAAACAGCAGATAATGTTTATGTGAAAGGAACCGAAAAGAAGAAAATAATAGATGAAACTTTACTACGAAATGATTTAATCGAGCTGTCCGAACTTGGATGCCCATCATTATTAAAATTATCCGATAAGAGTGAAGTTCCTGCTTGTGTTATACCTGGATCTCATGAAGGAATGGTCTGCGCTATAAGAAACGTACATCTTTTGCAACAGTGGTTTATCAAGAATGAATGCGGCTCAGATAGAAGCAATATTTCAACGAAATTTCCAAAATGTGGGGCATTGTGGAGTTTATGCTGCAAATAAATTGCCATACCGTGTGAATTATCCGTGTACAATTATTGTCAACACGGACCCTGACACCAAACCTGGATATCATTGGGTCGCTATTTTTATTGATCGTTACGGTCATGGAATGTATTTTGATAGTTTCGGAAGAGCACCCTTGGTCAAGAATCATGAAGAATTTATAAAACGCAACACGAAAACATGGACCTATAATTCTGTTGTTTTACAAGATTATTCCACAAGTGTTTGTGGCCATTACTGTTTAGTATATTTGTTATTTAGAATTAATAATTATAGCCACAATAATTTTATATCATTATTTAATAAATGTAATAAATATGAAAACGATAGCTTTGTAAGATATATGTCAAATTATTATTTTAATAATAGTTTTTAACATTTGTATATTTTTAGATTAATAAAAGAATAGTTTTTGTTTAAATAAGTATAATAGTTTTATTTCTTAAACAAGTTCGTTCCTGTTGAGTGATTAATAATAAATAAATAAATAAATAAAAAAATAAATAATATAATTACAGCTAAATCTAATTATCATTTAATCTAATTCGTTTTGTACCATAGGGTACAGAACTAAAATTATCAACTAACCTACGTTTCATAAAATTAATGGAAAATTTATTTTTTTCTTTTTTTGTTATTACGCTATGATCTAAAGTACACTTTATATTATTACTACTAATCACTGGTTTTCTATTACTATTTCCTAATACTAAGTCCTTTATACAATTAAAATTATTTTTTTTTGAATTTTTATAATTTAATGTGAACCCTTTAACTTTACAAACTTCATTACTACTATCATTCTCAGGGCAATATGTTTTATACGCATAATTTTTTGGACCTCCACAAACAAATTCCCTTATAAACTTTCCGGGACCGAAACAAGCTAATTCGTCGGTTAGATCACCCAAAAAATTACCTGTACTTGGTTCATATTGTCCTGAAGAATGATAGTAAATAATAGAGTCTGTATCGTAATAAAGAACTCTATCATCTAACCGGTGCAAATAATTAAAAAGTTCGAGGCGGGCTTGGGCAGTTGTATATGCCGCGATCACCACATTCACGGTTGGAAGTTGTTCCACAGATTCGTCTTGATATTTCCAATTCACGTACACTATCTTGTCACCTGCCGGAATAATCCTATTGACGATGACGGCTGGGTTGGCCAGCAACTCATAGAGTTCTCCAGCCGATGACACAGTTGTTGTACGTGGGCGGTTTTCAGCTTGTGCAAATTTACCTGTTAACATACAAACAAATTAATTAAATATTCTGATAAACATATTTCATTGTTATCTTACCCCATAAAGAATTCAGCGAAATTTTCGCAACGGCCCGTTTTCCTGGATTCTTTTCCATCAAATTTGCATCAAGCTGAATTCCCTCCTTTTCTTGGAATTCTCTTAAGAATTTATCTTTGGACTCATCCGTGGTACATTCTTCGGGAAAACCCGACGCTTCTTGCTTGATTTTTAAGAAGTTGTTGATATACTCCACAAACAAACCCCCCGTTTTTGAAATTTTGTTGTATTGTGTCATCTTATATTGCCAAACCTCGTGCACTTTAATTATTTTATAATTATATTTTACGGCCACTTTTACTTCGTCGACCACCCATGTCCCGGAAAATTGTCTCTCGTCATCGTTATGAGTACAGTCGCTTTGCTCTAGCTTGTCGCAACATACCCGACATAAAACGAACATAAGCTTACCGTGAGCTTTTAACGGTAATACCGGATGATGTAGAGTAGTAGGAGGTAAAACAGTGCATTTTATTAAACCTTCTACCTGATCTATATTATTGTTAGGACATAATGCATCACATTCTGAGCCAACAAAAATTTCTGGATGACCGATGGGAAATTTGCCATATTTACATATGTACGGGTATAGCGAGCATACGTCGACATATTTTATTCTGTCATGATCGTTATTAACTTTTTTATATAAATGTGTATTGCCTGTCCGACCTCCATACAAAGCGTCGCGAGTTTGTAACGGTAAATTGTTTAAAAGCTGATGGCTTTTCAATTCTTTTTCTAATAATTTGTTTTGTTTTAAATAATTTCTAAATTCACATTCCCATATACTAATTACTCTATAACCCAAATTTTGATTTTTTTCTAATTTACCTAATGTATTTTGAAGCCGAAATTCCATTGTTTCTTTTGTACTACTATAAATTGATTTATCGCGGTTAGATCTATAACAAGATTTACATTCATGCCAAAAACAACCAAAAAATTCAAATACTAATTTGTCCTGCGCGTAAAAGCCATCAACTTTTAAATTAGTGCCAATTACCGCTTCCGAACCATGCCCCGCATGTTGTATACGTATCCCTCGCTCATTTTCTTGCATTATTAACCACTGCAATGCAATTTTAGATTGGTTATCTTTCAATCTATAACCGTTGAGTGGAATAATACCAACCATATTTGGTTTTAAATATAAGCGACGGAACGCTTTGTTACAAGCTGAAGCAATAGTTACGGACTCCGAAAATGGACAAACTTTGCAATCATTAATGAAAGTTTGTCGAAATTTCGTACAAGCGCGACGCAAAATATCAACGTCCGACACGCAATACTCCACTAATTCTTTTTTCATGTCAAAAATTGCGTTGTTTTGTAACTGTTCATCGTACCAATCCAGACCATAATATTTAGGTCTAGGTAGAGGTCCTACATAATCTACATTATCCAAAGTATTAAACAAATGGGGGAAATAACCTTTTTTAATTGAAGCTGATAAACCCATTGCTTTGGGTAAAGCAGATAAAGACATCGATAAATAATTTATCGAATCAATAAATCGAATGTTTTTATTAACTTCAATTAACAAAATTTTATTTCCATTCAATATTAATTTAGGCGTTAAATTCATAATTTCGACAAGGTATTTCAAAATAAATTGCGCATCAAAAGATTTCACATTATGAGCAATGCATGTCACTGAAGAAAATGAAGTCCGTGGGGCCAAAACATACAAAATAAATTTTTTAACCGGGTCGTTCCTAAATATTTGCTGCCGAACACCACATGCATTGCATAAAATTTTTAAATCGTCTATATTACAACAAGTAGAGCAAGATTGTTGAGTCACACACAAATTTACTTCATGTTCGTTATGTCCATTTACAATTTTTTCTTGTCGCGTCTCAAAGTCGTAATAAATAAATAAGTTCTTGTCTTTCATGGCTGTTTTGTCTGGTTGAATATAACATTCGTGTCCGGGTTTTTGGTAACAATCACAAAGCCTGCAGTATATTTCACCACATACGTGGTTCTTGTTTTTTTGAAAATTAAACGTCTTCAAACATTTTTTACATGTTTTTAATAAATTACATACTGCCGGTTTATGATTGTTATAACAGTCTTGTCCTCTAAATTTTCTGTTGCAGTCGTCACATGATAATAGTTGTCGTGTTTAATTACAAGCGGGAGATGTTTTACAAAACATACAAATATTTTCGCAAGTATGGCCGAGTGCATTATTATACGGGATATGACACTGCTCGCAAAAATATTTGGCTGAAAATGCAGCTGTTAAGCTCTTTATGACCGAATAATGATTTTGATAGTGCAAGAGATTTAATCTCGGAAAATTTTGACCTCTTGCACCCACAAAAATCACTTCACCACGTGTATTATATTCATACACACATATATTGTATTGATTATAATACCGTTGAAATTCTGTCAGTTCGGGTATACCAGCCCCATTTTCATTAATTTGTATTGTATTTAATAAAGCCCGTACTCTCTCCCGCTGAATTATATTGTTGTCTTTACGTATACATTTTAAATGGGGGTCTTTCTTAGCAAAAGCTTCCGCTATAACAAGGGCACGAGGAAGACAAAGATTATCTGTGTTATTTACCTCGATGATACCGTGTTTCCGTCGACATAATTCTGCATAGCTGAGACCGTGACCTTTGAGCGGTTTACCATTACCTCGGGGCATACAGACTTGGGTAACTTCCATGGTAAATTGCCCGTCGGAAAAAATTTCCGCATTGCTCTGCAGAATTTTGTCGATGGCGTCCCACAGTACATCGATGTGGATTTGGTCCACGCGGCGAAAACTCACCCAGGCGGGTCCATTTTCAAAACGAGGGGTGTGAAATGTGAATCCAACAACATCTCCGGGATTCATGTCTTTCAGCACATCATTCAAAACCTGTTAAATTAAAATAATTAACATCTAGCATGATTTATTGTTATATGAATATGTAAATCGTTGTTATACATATAATCCATACCTGCTGAATGCTTTCTTGAAACCATTCTATAGGATTCTCTTGGCCTGGTGGATCTGTTAGTTCAAATGTAAGCCGTCTTCCTTTTATCCCAAATCGTTTCACATTATGTTCGGCGTCTTGTACTATTTCATATCTTCTGATGCCTTCTCCAAACTGGTGATTGGGAATAGCATCTTCATGATGATTCTCGTCCTGGTTTTCAATGTCATTATTCTGATTCAGCGAAGAATCGATGATGTCATTACAAATTTGAAAAAAATATTCGAAATTCTCTTGGGAGTCCATTATGCGCGCTCACACTTACACACACTGTTCTATCGATGATCAATGTATATATACAATACTCTGTAGATGTTGACATCCCCACTCATGCTTTGATTATGGAAAGTTTTAAAGGGAATAAATAAATATATATTTTTGATAAGAATGAATCATCTGGAATTGTTGTTCTCTGATCGATTTAGTAGAAAGAAACACTCAATCATTTTATATCTAATTAATCAAAAATAAATGAAATACGTGAATGTGTAATATAAAGTATGTATTTAGTCAATTTTACAACTATATTATATATTTTTTTTGTTTTTCTATAAATTCGTATACATTTTTATAATCTCTATTAAACTTATAATTATAATAAATGTAAAATTCGATAAAAAAAAATCCTTATGGCTATTATTTACACACATAACATATTTATATAAACCTAAAATACCTAACTTAAATCTAAACTCGTGGACTACCACACCCTGTAACATTTTTTTATAAATATTATTAAAATTGTTGTATTTTATTAAATAATTTTTAATAATATTCTTTATGTCACAACTTATTTCCTTAATTGTCCATATATTTAATTTACTTAAAACTATAAAGTTATTAAAACCTAACCTACACTCTACTATATTGTTTTGCACCTTATAATCTACAGCATCTATATTATAATCCTTATTACTATCACTAAAATTTATATTTTTTA
Organism: Harpalus rubripes; assembly: GCA_963082715.1. Lineage (NCBI taxonomy): Eukaryota > Metazoa > Arthropoda > Insecta > Coleoptera > Carabidae > Harpalus > Harpalus rubripes. The sequence continues at coordinate 12,926,677 of OY720463.1, forward strand.
TAAAATTGGAGAACGCCTGAAAGTTGTTTATGTCAAAATACTGCTTCTTTCTGACGTCACTATACAGCCGCACTGTAATGTTTAGAGTATTCCCGCAAACACCTACCGCTAAGTATCTTTTCAATGACGGATCTAAAGGGAACATTCGGCAGTCGAGCAAACGATCCCAATTGTCGCGAAAATCGCGATTATTGGGTAGAGTGAAGAACCCCACATCTGCTGACCCCGTCAACACGGCTAGGTCATCGTCCACAACGAAGTCATCTTCGAAGAGGATTTCAGGCTCTATAATTTGAGTCTCATCCTCGAAGTCTTCTGTCCATCTTTGTGCGAATTCCTCAAATACCATAGATGATGGTTGGGGCACGCCTGCTTCAGATGGTGATGTTGACCCGTTGTCGGCTTCTGGTGTTGTATCTGGACACCCCGGTTCGTCATCTTCTGAGGATGAAATGGCAAGGATGTCCTCTAACGAGGAGACCCGACGTTTCTTCAGAGCCTGAGAAGAAGACGATTCACTCCGCCTTTTCCTTGGCGATCGGTTGTGGACTCCTGGATTGACCTGGAGCAGGGATACGTCGGACGCCATCACCATCGGTTGTTCTGGATCTACGTCGGGGTGGGGTATATCCAAAGACGTTTCCGTTGATGGACCCCGGGACCGCAGATTATGGCGGCTGTGAGAAAAAATATATGTTTTAAACAACGAAGGAGATTAAATTAATGTTAACTTACCACTTGGGATGCAGAAACAGGAACTTTTCACAGTCTTCAAAATTCATCATTGTCGTGCTGAACTAGTACTCAGGTAAGAGCAATACTGAATAATAATTTATTATTTTCCAGCTATATATACCCGTTTTGTTATTTATAACAATTTTTCTGTAAAATATTTTTTTCGGGTATAATATAATATCATATCGCCTTGGAATTTCTGATTCATACCAATTTCTATTTTGAACACAGAAGACATAAACACTTTTATCTATTTTATTTCTGACAAATATTTTTCGGGAAGTTTCCGATAAATTAGTTTATTTTGATATAAGGGAAATAGTGTATTATTCATTTATTTTGTAAGTCATGACAATTGTCTGTATTTAGAATAAGAGATACCCATTATCTTATTTGAAAATACACAAACAGTTTTATCAAAATATTTCTGATTCATACCAATTTCTATTTTGAACACAGAAGACATAAACACTTTTATCTATTTATTTCTGACAAATATTTTTCGGGAAGTTTCCGAAAAATAAGTTTACGTTGTAAGTCACACTGAAATTTGAGCTTTGATCTTACAAACATGTCTTATCTAATTCCAAGCCTAATTTCGTCAGTATACTTGATATTCCATTTGGGGACAACGGTTTTCTGTGCTAGCGAGTTTATTTGATTAAATCAATCAAAATAACCGGACAGGTAAATTATTATCTTTCTTTAATATTAAATAATTTGTAATCGGTATTAATTTCCATGCTGGTTATTTTCACACAAAGTTTTATTTTCTTCAAAGAACCTATTTCATGTAACTTGTTGAAATCCATTTCTAAACCAAATATGAATAATATAGTTATTACTCTCCACGCCAGCAATGAGTGCTCGTGAGGTGACGCCTGGTAAACGCCCAACAAATATGTCATCATCATTACCGATATCTGCGTACAAAGCAAATGATATATTTATTTTTACTCTTATCTTTAAACAAATTTTAAATTATTAATAATATATAAAATAAATTATAATATATCGAAGATTCACTGATGTCGACGACGAAATTAATATTCATACTTACAAATGTTCATGTAATTGATAACAATATTCTAAAAATAATTAAATTCTCCCGTTATCTAATTTTCCTAGTTTGAAAACAGATGACGAACACAGAACACAGATATTACAACCACACAAACATATTTTGAAAATATTCACTACTTTATCTAATTACTCATTAAATACTGATAATATTATTATTTCCACTTACCAATCTTCAAAGCAATGACCTTTCCCAATCTAGCTAAAATTTAGAAAACAAAAACATCTAATCATTACAAACACAAACACTTTATCTTATTTATTAAACATTGATAATCTTATTTCATAAACAACCTGTGTAACCTCAATAACACCTTATCAATGTTTACTGATAACACCTTATCAATGTTTACTGATAACACCTTATCAATGTTTACTGATAACACTCTCTGGCGCCGACGGTCGACGCCGACCTTTGATCGGATGTGCCAGAGCTATCTTACCCACTACTATCCTAACGTTATCTCAGTGTTTACAGTCTAGCCTAGGTCTTGACATTTATTTGTTGATAATTAAGTCTTCAAAATCATTAAGCTCACATGCACTCGACACAGGGATGCCGTAGGTATTTTTCCCACCCCCTCTAAAATAAACTAAATAATTTCATACAGTAGAAAAAGGATTCTGTCTTGTGCCTTCGACATGATTAGACGTGTTTTAATTTATAAATATTAAGCAATTTTTAACTTTGTGTTAACCATATCAGCTGTTGAACTAAGTCTACACCCAAGGTAAGTGTTATTTGTAAATAAATATCTGCACGTCAATCTATCCGCCTGACACATAAATCTCATCCTCAAAGCTTGTGTTACTTTATAAAAACAAATTCAACAGTCGAAAAAGTTATCTGGATATCAAAATAACATACGTCCCTAATTAAAACGAGAAGAACAAACTCTCGAACTATTAAAAAATTACAAATAATCATTATTAAAAATTTCTTTCTGTTTTACATTAGTAATTAATTTATAATGTTATATATACAGGCTGTTTCCTTTAAAACAAACAATGGTTTTTTGGGCGAACTAATGACTTTAGAGAATGTTATATACCAAAAATGATCAACAATAAGGGGATAATTTATCAGTAATAACAATTTTTTTTAATGGTAACCTACATTTTTAGTCCATTAGATACAGAATTTTTCTCTGATTTCAACGGTATAAATATTGTATAGGAATAGGATTGTATAACAATTATTTCGAAAAAAATTAAACGATATTTTCGATTGTTTGAATAGTAAAACCTTAAATAATGTAAATCCTTTTAAATGTGCCTTATCCTCTTCAAGTCCACTTGTGGAAGAAACATTGGATAATGCTATACATTGGATAAAGAAATGGAAAGTTTTTAATAAAAAAGGAACTGTTCGGAAAGACATCTATTGTGTTTCTGGATTATTACAAACAATTAATGGCATTACCCAGCTATGGAAGGATCTAAAAAATGAAGAAATTTTATTCCTTTTAACTAACAGATTGAACCAGGACCCCCTTGAAAATTTATTTTCATCTATTAGGAGGCATGGCGGACACAGTACTAATCCCACAGTAAAATTATTTAGAATTGCTTTACAACGAGTTATAACTTCAGGCTTACAGGATCAAGTAGAAAATTCAAATTGTGAAATTGACAATAACAAATACATTTGTGTAGATTTAGAAGATAAAAGCGAAAACAAAAATAATACGGTTGAAAATGTTGATAGTAATGTGGTTGTGGAAATATCAACTTCTTCCTCCGATGAATCAACTGACCTAAGTTTAAATTTTAAGACAGGTACAATGAGTTCCAATAGTATAGTATATATTTTTGTGGATTTTTAGTAAAACGGTGTATTGAGAAATTCAGATGTGAAACGTGCAATAAAAAACTTCATACAGCAAAGAATATGAGTGATCCAGATCAACTATTAATAATCAATAGAGACTATTCTTCTAATGAACAAATAAATTATTTAAAAATACCTACTAAAGATGTTCGTCAAATCATAAATTTATGCTGCGAAATTTTTTCAAATAATTTTAAAAATCAACTATATAAGATTGGCATAAAAAATTATTTGTATGAGAAATGCGTTAATATAATTTTGAAAAAAATACCAACCTGGTTTGATGAATGCAAAATTCATAAAGAATATATTGTACTCTATGGAATTCATTGCTTAATAATGAAACATGTGAAATGGTTTAGTAATGACTTAAAAAACAAATTAGTTTCTGATAAAAAATTTAAAAAACTGAAAAATAAATAAATATTCCAAATTCCAGTACGATGTATATTTTTCTACATTACAGCATTTATTATTATTATTATTATTATTATTATTATTTTTATTATTATTATTATTATTATTATTATTATTATTATTATTATTTTATAATTTATATATTTTTTGTAATTCGTAGTTAAGTTTAATTTTAATATACAGTGAGGGATTAAAGTAGGGAATATTAAAAAAATAGTATTCAACCGGTAAAAAGATAATTATTTAATTAATAATAAATTGTATTTTGACGTTTGCAAAATTTATACCAGGCTGAAAAATAATGTTCGTAACTTGTATGAAATTCAAATATCTCAGCTCGTGTGTATTGACTTGCACTCGCATGATATTTGGTATTTTTCATAACTTGTTACTAAAATAACTCTTTAGTAGTGGAATCCGATAGTGATTTTTTTTTCCTTTATAATCATGCAAATAAATCATAAGTTTGCATAAAAATAATTCTGAGAAAAATCGATCTAAACAATAATAATGAATAATTCAAGGTACATACCTTGATAAAAAAATCTAACGAACTTTTTCATACAAATTTTCTGTCAATCTTCAATGCTCTTGACATAATCATTGTAGTTTATTGTAGTATCTTGATTATTCATTATTATTGAATGTTCAGCTCCATTTTTCTCAGAATTTTTGTTATGATTTATTTGCATGATTATAAAGGGAAGGGGAATCACTATCGGATTCCACTACTAAAAATCTATATTGTCATTTAAATTTTTTTGTGATGACATACCTCAGAAACAAATGAAATTGGGAAGGTGAATCGCATATGTAAATTAATGTGTATTTTTAAAAACTAAAATTGACGTATTTCAGCGTTTTTTTTTAAAAAAAAACCGTTGAGTTAACTTGTTACTAAAATAACTCTTTAGTAGTGGAATCCGATAGTGATTTTTTTTTCCTTTATAATCATGCAAATAAATCATAAGTTTGCATAAAAATAATTCTGAGAAAAATCGATCTAAACAATAATAATGAATAATTCAAGGTACATACCTTGATAAAAAATCTAACGAACTTTTTCATACAAATTTTCTGTCAATCTTCAATGCTCTTGACATAATCATTGTAGTTTATTGTAGTATCTTGATTATTCATTATTATTGAATGTTCAGCTCCATTTTTCTCAGAATTTTTGTTATGATTTATTTGCATGATTATAAAGGGAAGGGGAATCACTATCGGATTCCACTACTAAAAATCTATATTGTCATTTAAATTTTTTTGTGATGACATACCTCAGAAACAAATGAAATTGGGAAGGTGAATCGCATATGTAAATTAATGTGTATTTTTAAAAACTAAAATTGACGTATTTCAGCGTTTTTTTTTTAAAAAAAAACCGTTGAGTTCGCTATTTTTTTATATTCTATACTTTAATCCCACTCTGTATGTAAGTACGTAAGTGTAGTGTTTAAAAAATATTTATATATCTATGTATGTATTTGATATGTAATTATTAGAAATAATTATTTTATTTGGTCACTAAAGTGCCCAAAAATCTTAGATATTATTGTGCATGTAAGAAAATTTGAACAGATGTACGCGGAAATTTTGTTACAGAGTAAGTATTTTAAATCAAATATTATATTAACTGAAATTTTTAATTTATTTTTTAATTTCTTATTTAAATTTTTATTTAATTTGTATAATTTGGCAACCTTTTTACAGTTAAATCTTTGAAATAATTATAATAACTTTTTATTTATAAACTTCTATTGTTTATTTTCGTACACACTTTTAACTAGTATTTAAAATTTGATTTGAAAATATTAAAATCATAAATAAAGTAACGTGCCACTATAATCTTTATTTTATTTATTAATTCATTGGAACAAACTTATACTCTTATTAAGGCATGTCCTGCACATATTTAATCAATCAGAAATTCGATTAGCACATATTTTATCAATCAGAAATTCGATTAATTTAAAGAAAATTCTAACAAGACCTTCCTTCAGAAAGCATAAAAAATTCTAATAAACTTCAGTTTGGTAAAATTAATTTTCATATCTAGATATTTATTTATATATTATTTCATATTTTTTTACAATTATTATACTCAAGCGCAACAATTATATTAATTTACATTTTTAATAAATACAAGCACACAGCGTAGCGCCAGTCTATAAGAAATATATTGTGCGCTATGAATGCTACTGCTGGATCACTGCTTGTCGGAACGATGCACGGGGCGTCGGGGGAGGGGAGAAGCGATAAGAGATGAGATGTGGTGGAGAGTTGCGTTGTAGTTGTAGAATATACAGGTATCTATCCGTGGCGCTAGCTACTGATCGCGAACACTACACGCCGCGTAACCCGCTCCAACAAGTTAGTACGCTGAGCGTTCCCCATTTACGTTAGTAGTCTATACAGTGATATTAGTCTATGATGAGATCCAACCTAAATGTTTAAATCGTAGAAATGGGCTTTAGGATCCAGGACAAATTTATTTAAACGAAGAAAGAATTGTGAAAAATTCATGGACCTCGCTGGGAATCTCTAGCCGGCTAGAGATTTCCCAGCGAGGTCCATGAATTTTTCACAATTCTTTCTTCGTTTAAATAAATTTGTCCTGAATCCTAAAGCCCATTTCTACGATTTAAACATTTAGGTTGGATCTCAAATAATTATTCTACGTGTGCGTGACGGCTTAAAAAGTTCACAATAATATAATATTTACTGCGCAAATATTAGCGTTGAGTATTTATCTCTCAAATTGTGAGAGTGTACTCGTTACGATTTGTAAAAAGGCTTGTGAAAGATTCATGGACTTCAACGGGAACTCGTGGCTCAATTGGTAGAGCTCCCGGCTAGAGATTGGGAGGCTCTGGGTTCGAATCCCAGCGAGGTCCATGAATTTTTCACAATTCTTTCTTCGTTTAAATAAATTTGTCCTGGATCCTAAAGCCCATTTCTACGATTTAAATATTTAATGATAAAACTAATACCCGTAATTTTCCTGACAATCTTTGTTAATGACTATTAATAATAATTAAATATTTCATCTTCCAGTTCCTTTTGTGTTTGTATCTTTATTATTCCAAACCCGAGGAAGAAAGCGAGGACTAGATCAACTCCAATAGCAATGAAACACCCAAATATATACTTGGAATACCTTGGTATTAGTTCCGAATTTTCCCAATAAATGCCTTCATTAGAGACCCTTTTGGATCTATTGCCCAAGAAATGTCACCCTTGGGGAAACATCTGACTGGTCAATGTGTTTTTTTTTTGTAAACGCTGTTTGACGTGTTCAGAAATTGATCCGGAATTTTTTAAGTTCTCTTAAGAATTGCGGCTGATGTTACACTTTGGTTTTTAATGTCCGCCATTAAAAAATCACTGAACACGTCAAAGAGCGCTTACGAAACAATTCATACCGACATCTCAGATGTTTCCCTAAGGATGCTACTCGGGTAACAGATTCAAAAGGAAATCGGTTGTCTAGTAGAAGATTGAACTCGCGCCCTACCACTCGCCAGAAAATATTATTATAAAACTTTTAAAAACATATTATATTCACACACATGTTGTAATGATAAATTATTGACGTTATATTATAAATGTATGTTGTGCAGAGTTGATTTCAATTTGAAATAAAACCTTTGTTATGAATTAATGTGTATAAATTGTATTACGAAGTAATAGAAAAATGTTCACAATTTTGTTATTAATAACTCAAAGTTAACTTCTTCATAATAACAATAATATCAGCATCAAATTACAAGCCTTTAAGGGCCAGTATTTCCATTTCAGAATAAAATGTGGAGTAGTTAACTACAGAATATATTTTTTATTCTCAGAGTATTTTTAGGAATAAAGTATTCATATGTATTTCCAAGTGCATTTAATCCGTAGTTAGTTATTCGGCGAATAACGTTCAGTATTTTATGTTGTTAACAAAATAAATCATAAGACGGAGACAGATGTATACATATTTTTATGGATTGAACAAGAATAAAACATTGAGTTTTGTACCCTACTTCATGCTAGTCTTTATGACATTTATAGGTATCTAATCAGTTATCAGCGCTGCTGTTCGCTTTTACTTTTCATTAATAGATTAAAATGGAATCAAAGAGAGACCGTATTTCTAATTTTACGAAACCTGAAATAAGATTATTAGTGAACATAGTTCTTAAATACAAGGATGTTATTGAAAATAAAAGAACAGATGCAGTTGGAATTAAAGATAAAAATGAGACGTGGAAAATAATCGAAGAAGAATTTAATTCGCAAAGTGAATTACAGCACAGAAATTTTTAAACTTTAAGGATCAAATATGATGCTTTGAAGAAGAACGTTAGAAAAAAAGCAGCAGAACAAAAAAGACAGCTATACATAACTGGTGGGTGACCGGTAGTTGAAATAAAATTTGATAATTTTGAAGAAATGTTATTGGAAGTAATAAAAGTAAATGTGGAAGGTCTACCTTCCAGACATGATAGTGATAATTTGGGTACAAAGTTAATATTTTTTCCGTTGTGCCACATACTTCCAAGATTTGCACAGTATTCAGTATGAGAAAACGATAATTTAGATAGAAATGTATCTCAAACCTCAATTATCTCTCGAAATATTAGATCAGTGACGTATGTAACTAGAACTCTTGGGCCCCTATGCGAAAAATATTCTGCCCCCTCCCCTGATTTACAAACCTCCAAGAAAAAAATTAAAAGCAAAAAGTTTTAATTTTTACAATATATGTGACAATAATTATTATAATAATTTTGTTGCGTAATTAGTAATTTTCATTGTTGTAAGTGTCGAATTTGAGGTAGTATCAACTGCACTGTGTCTTTAGATAAACGAAACCGATTTTGAAATTCTTCCATTCCAAATATGAAAGTTATCTGGTCTTCTTCTAACTGTATAAGTACGTTCAATATAATAAATCAATTCTTCATCATCATCGTCAAAAATATCTTCAAAGTCAATATCCATGATATAATCTGCCAGATTGACAGATCAACTCGTGTATAATCTGAGAATTAATATTTATTCGCAGCCCGATGGAACGAATAAGTTAGGAGTAAATGATAACTTTGGATGGAAATACGTAAAACCATATTTAATCTATGATTAAAATTTATTCCAAGAATAAGTAAAAATAACTAGAGTTGGAAATCCCGGCCCTAAATTCGACCCTTATGTGTTCTGTCAATAGAGTCTACTTTGGAAGTATTGTTTTTGCTTAGGACAATGCTTCATATTTCGCGCTATACTCTGACGTCACACTATTCTATCCCATTATCCAATGTATTTTTCATACGTGTCCATGATTATGTTTTATTCAACTGGCCCTAGTGTACAATATGTAAATATGAGCAACGTCCATAGCCTTACAAATATTTGTAATGTAAATAATAAATGATCGAACATTAAAAGAAAATTTAGAACTGTAAATTGGTTATTTATTTTGTACCTATCACCCAAAAAATCGAACAACCATTGTCTGATTTATCATTTTGGATGATTCAATTTTTCTTTATTTACTGAGAGCTGCTTTATAGAATCTAGTTAATTATCTTTAATTAAACAATTACAAATTATACAAGTTAAGGTATTAGGTAACTAGGTAACGAATAATAAGATATTTTTGTAGAAAGGGGACATTCTCTGTCAAGACGTGACAGAGAGTGAGGTACATTATTATATTGGGAAGGGAATAAAGTTTATTTAGTGAAATGAATGGGTTTTAATTTTAATATACGGATTGCCTTTTCCTTTAGACGCTCACAGCAGTGGCAGTGCGTGAATTTAGAGTGAGGTGAGGCCAGATTTATGTCACAATACGGGACATATCGATGGATTTAAAATTTGTGAGAAAAAATGCGCCGCAGGCGATTTTTTTAAAATTTTCAAGGTCAAACGTGTTTTAATGCAAAGTAAGCTAATATAGAGTTCTTTACAATAAAACAAATTTGACAAATTCTTAAAAAATAAAATCGGTTAAAAGTCAAAAACTAATAATTTATTTTGTTGTAAGAAAACAGTTTCATAAATAATTCATTTAAATAAAATATTAACATAAAATTAAGAAAAAATTTATAACAAAAGTAACATTGTCAAATATAATATCATAAGTGGTAAATTTTTGCCGGAAAAATTTTCAGAGTGTTACGAGAGCCGGTTGCCTAGCAATTTATTGAGTGGCATTGACAAAAAAAAAAAAATTTCATCAATGTCACGAAATAAATTGGCAACAGGCTCGAGTAAAGCAATCGGAAAATTTTTCCAGATTAAAATTTAACCACGAATGGTATTCGGATGACTATTTCCAAAATAAAAATCAGGTAATTATTTATATAATTTTTTTCTTGACAAAAATCTTGTAAATATTTATTGTGTTTAGAGGTATTAGGTTTCAGTTTGCTTTTTCAACGTTTTAAATAGATTCATGTCCAAATCGACTCGTTTTTAATAAAAACTGATAACACTGAAAATATACAGACTTTGACAGGTATGTAAACAATATGTTTCTAAAACGTCAAAAAAATTTCGCTTATCAAAACTCACTTGTAAAAATACGACATCTTATTGGCTTAAAGGGTGCGAAAAAACTTTTTTGGCCTCCTAAAGTGTAAACATAACAATCACACATCGTTGGCGTCCATGGTAGTTGCGACCCATATTTTTAAGTTTTAATAGGCCACTAATAAAGAAATCTACTTTATAATAATAAAGAGTGCCTACAAAAACGCTAGCTACCGCAATTTTCGTACAATAATAGTAAATAAATAAATAAATAAAACTGAATTTCTTTTAATTTAATCCGCCAGCGCCATCTTTTGGCATAAGTCTCAGTCGGCAATGTCAATATGTCAAAATTGTCAAATGATAAAATAAGTGGAATGATTGATGAGAATTATTTATTTTATTTCAAATGTTTGAAATTAATTTTAATGAAGAATGTCGAAAAGGGTAGGTAACATTAGAATCATTCATGTAGTCTGTAGGAACTACGTATGTAGGAACTAATCTACCTAACCTTAATTTCCTTCCAGCATAGCAGCATAGACAATAGACATCCTTAATAAATAAAATAATCAAAGTGCAAATTCTTGGTCTTGTCCCAACCTCTCAATTGTTGACTTTTTTCGTCACATCACCGTATGAAAACTTGATAATATCTCTTGTAACGGGCATTTGATTTTTCAGGGAGTAATTCCGATGAAACATTTTTTGCTTGTTCACGTACTCTGGCGGAGTAGATGTTATAGATTCGTCACTGTCTGACATTTTTCTCTTTGATAGATATGATTACAAATATAACAAGAAATACAATTTTTTGATTATTTTGACGTTTCGTTGGTTTTCAAAGCGCCTTGATGCTGAGCCTACAATAAATTGTTTTGATAGCAGCTCGCTTGATGACAACAATGGTTTAAGGTTAACAAGCAAAATTTATAGAAAATACATATTTTAGTAGATATCTCGGCCAAAAAATTTAATACATAATGTGTGCGTTAGGTATTTGTACAACGCTCGGTTTTATTGCAGCACTCCGCTGCGCGTCGTGCTTCAATATAAAACCTCGCGTTGTAAAATAACACCTACCGCACGTATAATGTAAATAACTATTTTGACGCTGTTTTGTCGAAATGAAATTTGGTAACTAGGTAGAATCCTGAATTTGGATTGGTTTATATATTTATGAGTGAAATAGTCAGTCTTAAATATTAAAAATATTTTTAAATTTATATTTATTTTGCGATTTTAAAGCTACCAATAAATTTTTATGTGCATCTTTATTCATTAGAAGACATTTAGTAATTGAATTATAATTATGATGCGAGATGTGAGCATATAAGCAATAACTACAGAAACAGAAAATCTAAAAATACAATATTGCATTAAATTAATATATTATATTACTGAGTTAGCTAGCTGGCTAGCTGTGCGGCGTGAGCGTCTACCGGGTAGCGTAAAGCCCAAGCAGCAGCTAGTGGGTTCTCCCCACCACTCAACCGAGGCTAAAAATTCTCAACCTCACACCTCACCTATTATTCCGATGCTTTTTTATCTTGCTATTTTGCGCTTGACAGATTTTATTTTTTATATTTATATAATTCAAAAGAACTAATAATGAAAATATTAGATGCAAAAGTAATCCTTGTAATGATTTATTTATTTATTTATTTATTTAACTTTTTTCTTGACAGTTCCAATAGATTATTCCCATTGTTGTAAGTAGTTCGAACTGTTGTTTTGTCTCTTGGTTGTTGGTATTTGTATATTTCTACAATACATGATTTATTATTGTTTAATTGTGTATAAATGTTTAATTTAAATAACTGTGACAAGTAACAGTAGGTACAATTAAAATAGAAATAAATAATAGATTCAAATTTATGAAAACATAAAAAAATAACAACAGTAACAATAAATAGTAATTATTAAACCGTTTTTACGAAAACTAATTGAAAATAATACAAATATATTTGTTTGAAACAAGCATTTTCTGTAGTAAGCGCTTACGCTTACTCTGCACGGAACGAGAGAGGCCAACTCATCGCTTGGCTCATCTGTAGTAATGTAAGTATAGATAAAGTATAGTATTTTACTCGCATGTAATGGCTATTACTCATTTCAATGATTTATAACACTCGCCTTCGGCTCGCGTTGCAAACTTCATTCTCGTGAGTAATAGCACACTA
>OY720463.1:12944444-12971944 GCA_963082715.1 Harpalus rubripes
AAAGAACATTGTATTCTCTATACGATTTGACTGCATTTTATACTTCATATTAAATGGATATAGAGTTATAAAATTATAAAGAAATTAAATTTCATAAATTAGCCAGCTATGCTAGAAACAGCTACTATATAAAGAATATTCTGATTGAAAGATGTCAGTGTCAAGTGCAATGACATATTCGTAGTATATTTGTGTTAGGATCTTTTTGTTCGAAATTTACTGTATAAAATTTGTATAAAATGCATACAACTGTCGAAAGGTAATGTACATACAAGAAATTTATAATCTTTTGCAAGGAACTTTATGTATGGATTTTATAAAAAATACATACGCATTTACGAAAATTCTACCGGTAGATACCGCATCTACCGACTGTGTTCGAAAACACGAGTGGTAAAAAGTTACCGTGTTCGAAAATTGTACAATATCTACCAAATCCATCTACTGGATTCATGAAAAATCTAATCTCAAAAAAAGGTAGTGATGCAAAGCGAACCGTGCGCAGTAAATGTGGAAATGTGTCTAAAGTAGGACTCTGCTCATTTTGTTAACTACGTTAAATTTCTAACCTGTTTTAAATTTTCTAATTTTTTCGTTATGGATCTACCTTGTTTACCACTTGCGTTCTTATAATATCGATTCCGGTAGCTATAAACTGATAAAAGCTGTTTACCGGTAACAGTTCACCGGTAGAATTTTCGTAAATACCTCATAACTGACGGAAGGTAATGTGCTGGCCACATCAGATTTTTATTTTTGTCATGGAAGAAATATACTTTTTGTTATTTTTATACTTAATTAAAGGTATACGCAAATGCCAAAATATGGTTTTTATTTTAGAATTTCCCTGAAAGTTATATATATAAAACCAGAACCCCCCCCCTGAAATGAAATCCTGGATACGGCCCTGCCGGTGCACAAAGGGGAAGCGTGACAAAACATAATAAAATTATATTCGTTGTTGCTGGTCACTTTATTTAAATAATAAACAATTATTATAATTACAGCAATATATTTATTTATTTCATTTAATTTCCTACATAAACAAATAAACCATTACAATTGAAATTGTAAAACAGTTTATTTACAAAAAAGAATAAGATTTAGACCTTTACATTTGTGCATAGTTATTATAAACAATTTTTTCGTGCTTAGCCCATAATTATGAAAGTACAGGTATTATTACTTAATGCGAACTATTCCATGATGAGCAGAGGATGAACGAACCTTTTCTGTAAGGTCTCTTATTAGTGCCATCTTGAATTTTGGATCTTTAATTACCATTCCAATTGCTTGTAAAATTTTTGACGCCATTTCTGGAGCAGTTATATTTTTATGTTGTCTACTTCTACGCGCAACTTTAGCAATAGCACCAATAGCATTCATAAGACCGGTAAAGAAACCAAAAATCCGTTTTTGACGTATAAGTCCACTATTTCCTGGCTGAGGTAATTGAAGTTCAGATGCAACATATTCAGTACTGTTATCATTTTTATCTTTCATTATAAGTTGCTCGATAGCTGGAATTACTTGACTACAGGTAAGTAGGTAGATAAATAACGTCAAATACATGTCTTCGTTTTTGCTCTTTAATTCTTGAACGAACAGATCTTGTGCACTGATTTAGCACACATGTTCTGCTTTTTTATATTAGAAATAATGTAAACAGTTTGATAGTTTATAATTTTGTTTTTCTAATGGCGATAAGCAAGAAATTTAACCAACATGATTTATAACGATAACAATATAAATCGAATTTGAAAAAAAAATATAATATTATTAAATTTAAAAAAAAATAGGATAAACAATTTCACATAATTTGTAAAACATGAATGTAAAGAGAAATTCAAAAAAGTTTTAACAAAAGGGCAATTTTTCCTTTCCGTCGATAATACGTAAGAAAGGTAAAGGTACGTTTTTTTCTTGAAGCAAGAAATTAGATGTTAAATAAGAATGTTTTAGGGTCCCAATATTGCGATTTTACTGTTTTTACAACGATCTCTCTATGTTAGCGTGTGTGTAACGATCCTTTCGGATTCGATAATAAAGATTTTTTGTAACCTGTGTACAGGGCTGGACTGGCCCGGCGGGATACTGGGAATTTCCCGGTGGCCCGTGACGGCTCGTGGCCTAACGAACTTAAAAAATAAATTATAAAAATTTACAGTTGACTATTTCACTCATAAATGTATAAACCAGGGACTCGAACCGAAAAAATTTGGGGTTCGGTTACGGAAAACGGTTTTTACATTAACAAAAATTCGGTTTCGGTTTTTTTAAATATATCGGTTTTCGTTTCGGTTAAAAAAACAAATAAATTTCGTTTTCGTTACGATTTCGGTTCTTTTCGGTTTCGGTTTAAATGAAAAATTAACTTAGTTTTATTTTTTTATTTTGCGCAACTGCGTATCGTAATGACCTTCATTTCGATATGAAATTTTTTGTTTTAGACGGTTGGTACTAGATGACGTTTCTTTAACCCATTTTTACCTAATTTATTTTTAGTTAATTGACAATTCATTTTAATAATATAATGTCGAAATTATTATTTTTTTTTATTTAGGGAAGATTATTTACATGAAAATGTACAAATGGTTACAAATATAATCACAAATTGAGTAAGTAAATGTTATTGTAGAAGGCGGAAAATATAAAAAATAGTATAAAGAACTCAGTTTATAAGACTTTCTTTCGCACTTGTCAATTAGAAAACTCGCTAACGCTCGTTTTCTACATTTGGACGCGTGCGAAAACAACATGTCTTAGAAAACACGTTCTTTAATATACTATTTTGCAACATGAAATACATTTAATACCTATTTCTTAATGTAATAACATTTTAATTCCACGTTTTACTAACAACTAGTACTAATAGATATATTTGGCTTGTTCGGAATTCAAAATTCGAAAAGAATCTGTATGTAATTATTTTAAAGTGTGATCTAAAAATAAAAACTGCGGTTCAAGAAGTAACTATAAGTTTTCACATTAAAGTTCTAAAGTTTATTTTTGCAACAAAAATTAAGTAAGTTTCGTAAATTATTATTTTAATTTTGTTATAATAAAAATTCTATTCCAATAACAATACTTAAATTAAATGAGTGATTGAATGAAACATGTCGACAAATGAATAATTTTTTTATTATAATTTTTTTTTAAATAAAAAACTACTGTTTTATGACCTCGATGGTGAGCAAAGTATTTCTATGAAAAAGATGTGGGCTAATAAAAAATACCTATTTTTAAATTTACGGTTTTAGTATCGATATTATTTCGGTTCGGTTATGTTTTCGGTTACAGAACGAACTTATTTTTTGTATCGGTTTTCGGTTTCCATATTTGAAGAAATAAAATATAGGTTTCGGTTTTCGGTTACGGTTTCATAAAAAGTCAAATTTCGGTGCGGTTTTCGTTTACAGTTTCGTTACGGTTCGGGTCCCTGGTATAAACCAATCCAAATTTAGGATTTTACCTAGTTACGGAGTTTCATTTCGACAAAATAACGTCACTAAATTTTTTTCGCACCCTTTAAGCCCATAAGATGTCCTATTTTTACAAGTAAGTGAGTTTTGATAAACGAAAATTTTTTGACGTTTTAGAAACATATTGTTTACATACCTGTCAAAGTCTGTATATTTTCAGTGTTATCAGTCTTTATTAAAAACGAGTCGATTCGGACAGGAATCTATTTAAAACATTAAAAAAGCAAACTGAAACATAATACCTCTAAACAAAATAAAAATTACAATATTTTTGTCAAGAAAAAAATTATATAAATAGGTACGTTTTATCGGTGTCAGAAATATTCCTACTAGAATAAGATTATTCTTAAAGCAATAGAACGCCCAGTAGCAAATAACTGTCAAGTGCTGTCAAGTAAAAAATAAATACAATAGAAAAGTGGCAGTGGTTATGTGTTATTGTTAGTTAACAACTAAAAATAACTTTGTATCATTATTTTGGATCTTCAAAATGTTATTATGCAAATATTATAAAGATTATAATTATATAAAAATATATTAAATAATAAAAACATAAAGGAGATATTTTTGTTGAGCACAGTCTACTCTAAACATTCACAAATGTGACAGAAGCGTACGCGCGACAGTCGGCTAGTAAAATTTTGAATTTATCTCCACTGTATATATCTTCCTACTAACGCTTCCAACTCTGAAGTTGGAATGATTCGTAGGAATATTTCGATTTTTTTGACGCAAAAGAACGACCATTGATGTTCTACTAGAAGAAGTAGGAAGATTTCTGACACCAATAGAACGTACCTACAGATTACCTGATTTTTATTTTGGAAATAGTCATTCGAATCATGGGCGCCCATACAATGTTGTTCAGGGGGGGGGGGGCAAAGTCAAGAATACAAAAATATAATATACTAAAAATAAGTATATTCTTAAAAATATAAAACAACATAAATATTTATGGAAAAAAATTACAATACAGTAATAGTACATTACTAACCGAGGTGGAAAGTGTTTCATTACTGTCGAGGGCGAAGATAGCTGACCAAGGCGCGAAGGTTAACAATAACTAACTTCCCAACTTTTCAGTCAGAAATCGTTATATTACCAACTGATTGTGAATAAACAACATTACCTACTTATTCTTTTTCCGAAAATTCAAATTTTAAATTCCTTGCATCTTTGGCAAATTCATTTAGAACTTCCTCTATATATTTTTGTTTATTTTCGCTTATGTAATCGCGATGGAGGCTCATCATACATAAACCGTCTATCTTCGCTAATAGTAGATCTAATCCATGTTTTCACTCTTCTTAAAGTGCTAAAAGATCTTTCCACAGAGCATGTAGTTGGAGGAAGACAAATTAAAATTTCTAAAGCTTTGGAGATTGCTGGGTAAAATGTACAATGTTGTAAAAGTTCTGTTACAGGAGTTTCTTTAGTAATAATCATTTCTTTATTTGAAACCCAATATTCGTGCCATGCTAAAGCTTCTTCAAAAAAATTGTTAATTTTATAATATGAATGAAACTCTTGAGCTAGTTTAGTAAAATTATTATAGTTTATTTGTTTTAAATTAATCGGATGCAAATTATAGAGCAAAAAGGCAACATTTTTATCTTTCGAAAACCGAGAATTTAAAGAACTAATTAAGAAATCTAAGTAATTTATAAAAATTGCTTTTTAAAAAAATTCTCGCACAGAATTAGCTTCGTAGTTTGCACAATGTGTCTTTTACCACTAGCGACTAGCATTTTTAATTCAAGATCAAAATTTTGTGCAACTTCTTCAGCGCTATTAAATAGTTCACTAAAAATTATTTCTAAATCAGAGTTCCTATGTTTATTAAATATATCCAATAAGTGATTAATATGTTTCTGTACAGCTAGCATATCAACAGAAATACCCTGCAAAATATTTATTACGGGTTCCAGAAGTGCTGAATATTTAGAAATTATTTTAAGGGAAACAATAAAATAGCTCTCAACAGTAGCACTTCATAGTTGTTGTGCTCCTAATCTAGTAGCACGATTAACTTCAGCTATGGTATTGGTAATATTTTTATTTATAATTTGTACTGCGGATGTATCTTTTAAATTGTGTGCGCCCGGAGCTTATATACGCTAACTTCATGATGAAGATTTGAACGTTAGGAAACAGAACGAAAAAAGAAAACAACAAGGCGATGTAAAGACATTAGGATGCGACATAAGCAGCCGTGGCAAAACAATTAAAAATGGTAACTTTGCTTTTAAAATTCTTAAAATTAGAGAAAAGCCAGGGGGGGGGGGCAAGTGCCCCCTCTTGACCCCCCCCCCCAATAAATTGCTAGGCAACCGGCTCTCGTAACAATCTGAAAAATTTTCCGGCAAAAATTTACCACTTATGATATTATATATGAAAAAATAAATAAATCGATACAAAAATAACATAAATTCTTGATTTTGAACTAATTCCCTACTACTCTTGAATGTGCGCCAATATTTATAGCTATTTTTCTTTTTGACAACCAGTTGTTAAATTCGCAATACATACTTATTTTTTGTATTACCGACATCATACACATGAAATGATCATTTATATAAGGATGTATTTTATTTAGATCCAAATAAGTTTTATCAAATTACCTATAAATAATAATATACCTGATACACATTTTTATATAGTAATTGATTTAATTAATAAAAAATGACAAAAATATAAATACGGATGATACGCGGTCAATAATTTTCGTGACTCGGCAAGCTTCGCAACGAAATATTTGATCTCATGGCATAAAGCTTGTGTTTACACTTTTGTTGCATAAATAACTATTACATACATTAGCATATTAAAATTTATTTTTAATCTACAAATTTATTGTCACATTGTTATCAATCCATGTATCCTGCGAACGATCATTTTCAAAACTAAAATACCTACATTTTAAACAAATTCAGAAATTGTTTTTGTCAAAATAATTTAGAAGGATTCATGATTATGTTATGTGAAAAAGATATATTAAAGAATATTAAGAATGCATAGACGTTTTGAAAGAAAAAATCTGATGTGGCCAACACAAAACCTCTCGCCATTTAATTTTTATTAATTTAAATACATAAGTACTTACTCATGTTGGAAACTATATCATATTTAGCCTTTTCCATATAACTAATGTTCAGTTTACTATTTTCTTTTCAAAACGTTACCACTATTAATTTGAAATGATTAGTATTTTGACAGTGATAGTTATCTGACAATTACGTATATTGGAGATCTGAATTATGTAACGAAGGAGTTTTGTTTTAATCGTAGGCTCCGGGATTTAAATTATATATTATTTTATAAATTTATCCGTATATATATATATATATATATATATATATATATATATATATATATATATATATATATATATATATATATAAAGTATAATATAAATTGCGAAAAAAATAACATTTAAAGGTGTTTTTCGAAGAAAATCTATTTTGAGCTCCAAATAAAGTGCCATTTCCTGTTATCTAATTTACACCAAAATGTAATGGTTTCTTTTCATATTTAAATAAGGTTTCAAGATTTTCTGATTGATAGTATTTGAGTTAGAGTGGAGGATCCATACACACAAACACACAGACATCATCGTGAAAATATTAAAATTGAATTCTAAGGGCCTTAAAACGTGGTCATTTACCAAAATCTCGATAATGCGATTTTTAGCACGATCCCTGTACCGCCCTTGCCAAGGGTAGCGGGGGAGTTAAAAAGTATATTATTAAACAAAATATTATAATGATTAAAATTATTTGTAAAAAATCGGTTCAAATGACTGGCCTGGCCCGACCCCATCCGGATTTCCCGGTACTAAACATGTTCCCAGTCCAGCCCTGCCTGTGTAGTTTTTAACAATTACTTTACTTTAAGGGAGGTGCTGTTTTTGATCAAATAATACAATATTTCCTAGTATGACGGTGTGTCTGTATACGTGTGTGATTTTTATTGTTAGAAATAATGTAAACAGTCTAATAATTTTTATTTCGGAACCATGACAAAGAAAAAATATGACCAATATAATTTATTCCAATAAATATAAATCGATTTAGAAACAAAATCTGAAATGCGATTAAATTTTAAAAATATTTAGAAAACAAGTCATTTATTCAAAAAAAAAAAAACATCTTAAGGCAAATGTAAAATTAATAGGTAACATTATATAAAGTTAAATATTATTGCAAAAGATTTTAGGAGTGATTTCAAACAAAAAGTTCTAAGTGATGACCAACTTGAAAACGGATGTATGTGTAGATAAAATTATGTTACATTTGCTATATCATGTATGAAAAGGTTTTTTTGTTTATCTTTTCTGGCCGCCCCGTACAGATTTACAAAATTAATTTTGGAATATGAAAAAGGAAGAAAAAAAATCGATACGTCTTTCTTGTAATAATACCTACAAGTTAAAATAATAATTATTAATTTATAATAATGAACAATATTTACAAATTATAAACTAAATTTTATTCTTTAAACCAATACTCAGACATTTACAGTTAATCATATTAAAATTTATAAATATATTTTTCTTCTTGTTATACTGAAGGTAAGAGAAGTAATGCTTTTGGTTAAAAATTCGATAGTTTTATTTTTACGATGATGTTTGCGTGCGTGCGTGCGTGCGTGTATGTGCGTGTGAGTGTGCGAGTTCGTGTTCGTGTCCGTGTGTAAGTGTGCGTGTGTGTGCGCGTGTGAGTGTGCATGTGTGTGCCCGTGTGCGTGTGTTCGTGTTCGAGTGCGTGTGTGTGCTGTGTGCGCGTGTGCGTTTGAATGTGCGTGTGTGTGCGTGTTCGTGTGCGTGTGTGTGCGCGTGTGCGTTTGAGTGTGCGTGTGCGTGTGTGTGCGTGTTCGTGTGCGTGTGTGCGCGTGTGCGTGTGTGCGCGCGTGTGCGTGTTCGTGTGCGTGTGAGTGCGCGCGTGCGTGTTCGTGTGCGTGTTCGTGTGTGTGCGCATGTGCATGTGATTGTGCGTGTTCGTGTGCGTGTAGGTATGCGTGTGAAAGTGAGTGTGCGTGTGTGTGTGTGCCAGCGTGTGCGTGTGTGTGCGCGTGTGTGTGCGCGTTTGCGTGTGAATGTGCGTGTTCGTGTGCGTGTGGGTGTGCGTGTGTGTGTACGTGTGAGTGTGCGTGTGTGTATGCGTAAGTGTGTACCGGAAGTAATACTTGACACCCACAACAGTTTTAAATGGAAAACTATATTTAAATTATAAAACTTTTAAATTTAATAATAATAAAATATTACATTTTGGCAAAAATTGATAAACAGATTTTCTAAAAAGAAATTTGGTTTTTAAAACTTGTATTAATTTGAAACATCAACCGGAAGTGATATGTTACGTAAAGGTCATTGCTATTCAAATTAAAATTGGAAATGGTGGGAGGACATGTGCTGGCCACATCAGATTTTTATTGTACCATTAATTCCAGTAGAAAATTTGTCGTATACAACAATCAAAACATTTTGCTCATGATGAACCACTTCCGACGTAATTTTGATTTTGATTCTTCCTCTAAAAGCGGCCACGTATTTATCACTCTAATGGTATCGATTTTCTACAATCTGTAAAAATAGTTTTATAAAAAAAGCTTTTGTTTACACTAATATAAAACAAACTTCCGAAAATTTCTATTTTCCGTATTTAAGCTTTCTACATTCATATAAAAAGTTAATTTGATTTTGGGTAACATTGGACGACCGAAAGTGATACTTTACTCGAAGCCGATAGCAGTTTTTATTAAAAAATTATATTAAAATATAATCCAGAACTTCTCAATTCTAGTATTTAAGACTTTAATATCAAGGGAAATAACATATTAGTTTTTGGTTAAAATTGATAAACCGGAAGTGATACTTTACTTGAAGCTCTGAACAGATTTTCGTGAAAAATATATTATGATATATTCCAAAACTTGTCAAGTTTGGTATTTAAGACTTTTATATGAAGAGGAGCAACATATTGGATTTTGGCTAAAATTGAGACACGGGAAGTGATACTTTATTTGAAGCTCCGAATATATTTTCGTGAAAAATATATTGATACAATCCAGAACTTTTCAAATTTTGTTTTATATTAATGAGAACGGCATATTAGATTTTTTTTCTAAGATTGATAAACCGGAAGTAGTACTTTACAGGATATTATAAACAGATTTCTTGAAAAAATATATTAAAACATGATCCAAAACTTATCAAATTTATTTAAAACTCGTGTATAATTTGAAACAACATGTTAGATTTTGACTATACTTATATGATAAACCGGAAGTGGTACTTAATTTGGAGCTCTTAACAAGAAAAACATAATAAAGTATAATCCAATATTTCGTATTACATATTTTTCTATTTATTGGAACAACAAATTAGATTTTGTTTACAAACGATCAATCGGAAGTGATACTTTACTCAATATTGATAGGTTTTTGTAAATTTGAAAATATGTAAACTGCATTTATTTACATAGGTTTTTCAATTTAAGTAGGCCATGGTAGAGTAACAAAAAAAATGTGTTCAGTACCTGTTTATTATTTTTATTTTAATTTTTTATTTTTTTTTGAATTACTATCATATTAAAGGCAAAATACTAAAAAAATGTTCATAACCTATTAAACTAGACTTATAAACAAATACTAACACATGCAATTTATATATTTTCCATTTTACTAAACATCTATCAACGTTCAATATATGATGTGCTACACAAACTACCCCTACTTTTTACCGAAGAATTCATTTCAATAATAGAAAATGGGTTATTCCATTTAAAAAACTTGAGTTTTTTGAGCTTTTTACCTCCCGCTACCCTTGGTAATTTCAATCCCAGAGTCTACGATTTAAACAAACAAAACGCAGTTATTCAAATGTATGTAACTGACAGGTAAATGTCACTATCAAAGAACTAATAATTTCAAAATATTATTTGTAACGTTTTAAAATGTAAATAGAACAATAGAAAAGGAATTCAATACAGTTTCCAGCATAAGTAAATATGTAGATATGTATTTAGATTAATAAAAATTAACGATTCACAAAAATGTTTAAGCTATTCCTAATTTTTGGATTAGTGAATTCTATTCTATCCTGGTATTTAAAATTTAATCTTCATTCTATTATACGCCCGTGAACTTGTCCGCACCCATTTAAAAAATTGTTTTTTTAAAGGTGGCATTCGTTTGTTTATCGTTTGTTTAGGTTTGTTTAGACAATTTTTCCGTTTGTTTAGGTTTATTAAGTCTAATTTTTAAAAATGTGTGTGGGCGTGGACAACTTCACATATCCGCGCCCATTTAAAAAACTATTTATTTAAAGGTGGCATTCGTTTGTTTATCATTTGTTTAGGTTTGTTTAGATATTTTTTTCGTTTGTTTAGGTATATTAAGTCTAATTATTAAAAATTTGTGTGGGCGCGGGCAGCTTCACATATCCGCGCCCATTTAAAAATCTATTTATTTAAAGGTGGAATTCGTTTGTTTATCGTTTGTTTAGGTTTGTTTAGACTTTTTTATCGTTTGTTTAGGTTTATTAAGTCCAATTTTAAAAAAATTGTTTGGGCGTGGACAACTTCACATGATCCGCGCCCATTTAAAATATGGTTTATTTAAAGTTGGCATTCGTTGGTTTATCGTTTGTTTAGGATTGTTTACACATTTTTTTTATTTGTTTGGGTTTATTATGAAGCATCTTTAGAAAATTGTGTGGGTGCGAAAACCTTCATTCATCCGCGCCCATTTCAAAAATTGTTTATTATTTAAAAGTGATAGTTGTATGTTTATCGTTTTTAGGTTTGTTTAGCCAAAATAAATATTTCATTAACTTTTAATTTCGTAATTCTGTATTATTTAATGTGGCGCGGCTTCACACATGCCCGAGGAATTTGCAAAACGTTTGTTTAATAATAATAATTATTTCTCGGTTTATTTATGTTTGTTTTGATCAGTAATAACAATATTTGTTTACCACTACTAGTTTCTAAGTTAACTATTAGGTACTATACTTACAAATTCTCACAAAAACGATATTAGTCTAAGTACTAGTTAAAATTAAGTCACATTTTTCATCATATTACCATAATTAGAGCTATATATTTTTAATAAAATTCTTTATATCAATAATTGAAAAGAAAAAAATATATTTAATTTCTGTAATTCTGTATTGTTCAAACCACCATCTAAGTACAAAAGCAGCATGATTCAATAATATGATCCATGAACATGTTTTTGTATTTACATTTTTGTTTTACAATTAATAGGACAGAAATTATAGGCAAATGACACTTTTACCATATTTCCTAAGGTTCATAAAAAATATACTTACGGTATATTAGGATGGTCCTTAAAGAAAAAATATGCCTATCTATATTAAAAAGAAATGTTTGTAAGTCTTTGGTTTTGTTTTTTCGTTATTTCTTTGTTAATTAAGTCAAAAGCATTTTATTTTACAAATTTAATAGTAAAATAAAAGTATAATAAAAATATTGAAGTAATTTTGTTAAACATAAATTTTAAGGAACTTCTCCGAAATAAATATAGGCAGGTACTATAAGAAAATCTAGGATTTGAAATTACAGGTAAATTATTATTATTATTATTATTATTATTATTTGATACACTACCCGACAGGCAGGTGCCCAATTAGGGGGTAGGAAGAAATCAATTAAAAGAAGTAAATGCAATTTTTAATATCACGAACGTTAGAATTAAAAATATCTACACGATTTTGAATTTTATGATAAGACTGAATCATATAATGAATGGGTGATTTAACTAACGTATTCGATCTAGCAGGGGGTAAATAAAATGTGTAACTATATCTTGACGACAATCTGGGGACTTGAAAGTATATATTATGTACTATGAATGCACAGTCAATAGTACCGGTGATGGTTTTAAGCAAAAAGATAGTTGCGTGCATATTTCTTCTTTGATATAAGAAATTCAGATTAAACGATTCCAATAATATAGTTTGCGGGATACCTCTTGCTGGATATGTGCCGTTCAAGATAAATGTAGCTGCTTTTATGAATTTTCTTTGTACACTTTCAATTAGATCAATCATGTTATTAGTAATAGGGTTCCAAACTACTGAGCAATATTCCAAATGTGGTCTTACCAGGGTTGTAAAAAGTCGAATGAGTGTGTGTAAATTTTTAAACATTTGTGAATTTCTAATGATAAAACCAAGACATTTAAATGCCGTTGAAACTCGAGTTTCTATATGTTTATTAAACATTAGCCTAGGCTCAAAAATGACTCCTAAATCAGATATATGATTTGACCTACAGATTGAATCACCGTCTAAGGTGTAATTAAAAGTGATTTTTTGATGTTTCGTGGTGTATGACATAACATTGCATTTGCTGATATTAAGATGTAAGTTATTAATATTACACCAATTTCTAATGATGTTGATATTTGTTTGGAGGTTCATACAGTCTTCGATTTTTGATATTCTACAAAATAATTTTAAATCATCAGCGTACATTAGGTATTCCACATTAATATCAGTCGTAATGTCATTAATAAAAATATTAAATAATAAAGGCCCAAGAACAGAGCCCTGTGGCACTCCAGAGCTTTGAACGAAATTCTCAGATTTGAAACCGTGTGTACTCACATATAGGTGTCTGTCTTGCAAGTAAGATGTTATTAGTTCGATTAAATTATAGGAAAAGCCCATGGATTGCAATTTCGCCAATAAGATGGCATGATCGAGTTTGTCGAACGCTTTAGAAAAATCGGTATAAATAACGTCCACTTGGCCACGTTCATCAATTGCTTTACTTATGAACTGGGTTTTGCATATGAGATTTGTCGCAGTAGATCTTCCTCTAATAAATCCATGTTGATTAGGCGATAAAAGTTTTGAAGAGTGGTTGTACATTTTATCATGCAGTAGTATTTCAAATACTTTACTGAAATTAGAAATAATTGCTACTGGTCTGTAATTAACAATATTATTTCTATCGCCCTTTTTGAATATTGGATTTAATCTTGAGAGTTTCCAAATCTCAGGGAAAGTACAATGACGTAATATTAGATTGAAAATTATCGTTAATGGAAATACAAAAACAGAAGCGCAATCTTTTATAATAAAAGAAGGTATTGCATCCGGTCCCTTAGTCATTTTTGGTTTTAATTTTTTAATAGCATTAAGCACATCATCTTCGCTAACAGATGTTATAAATAGACCAGGATTAGACGGAGATAAATTAACTATTGAAGAATTAGTATTATTGCAATTATTATTGTTGAATGACGAAGAAAAGTAGTGAGCAAATGCATCCACAATAGATTGTGGATCCTCAAGAATTTCATTATTGTATGTTAGAACGTTCGGCATGGAAGTAGAATTTCTTTTCTTGTTTATAAAAGACCAGAAACTTTTGGGTTCATTGAAAATATAATTTTGCATGTTTTTACAATAAATAGCGTATGATTTCTTTACTTCGGACTTGATTTGGGCTCTAATGGTTTGAAATTCAGCCTTTTCTTCCTCTAAATGCGACTTTTTATAGTTGGACCAATGTTTATGTTTTTTTCTAATTTTATTTATAATAGAGCCAGTGAACCATGGCGGGTAGGATTTAGAACAAATTTTTTTTAAAGGAACGTTATTATGTAAAACATTGTTAAGCGAATTATAGAATGCTTCAACTGTTGTATTGACATCATTAAATTCATTTAGAAAATCCCAATTGATGTTGGCCAATTCACTATACAGTACAGGAAAATTAGCTTTTTTATAATTTAGACCAGGGTTAGTAGTACATTTCATTGTAGTATTACATTTGATAAATAATTGTACAGATAAAGAAGGGTGATAGCGATCTTCTTTTACAACACTATCGTCATAACGTGTAACGTTACAATTATTGTTGCTTATTACGAAATCCAAAATTTTACCATCGGCGTTCTTCGTAAAATTATATTGAGTCCAATCAAAAAATTGGAGAAAATTAATAAAGGTGTTATACAGAGTGGACGCTGTTTCACCATAATGGCAGTTCACATAGAATGGCATATTGAAATCGCCAAATATTACACAGTTTGAATTATAAAGAAAATCTAGAGTAGAGAGCGATTCAAACAATATATTATAATCATTAATGGAGCAAGAGGGAGGAATGTATATCACTAAGATGTAAAGAGTACTGTGATCAAGAAGTATTTTGACTAGCAATATATCGATATGCGGAATTTCGTTAAATTTATCACTGAAAGTGTTGATATCTATTTTATATGCAGAAAAATCTTTTTTTACAGCTAACAAGACACCCCCTCCCCTTTTAGTATTCGTACGATTAAAATTTCTGTCAGCTCGAAATACATTAAAATAATTGGTATCAAAAAGTTCCGAATTCGAAATGTAGTCATGGCACCAAGTTTCTGTAAGAGCATATACTAGGAAGTGTGTAAGTGTTAGTGAGTTAACGTATAAATCGGTAACTTTACCTCCCAAGCTTCTAACATTTTGATAGTAACAGTTAAAATTATTTGAAGGTTCACTCCTAGAAGAATTAGTAGTAGATTCACTGATGGATACATTCTGTAGTTGCTATGCAGCACCAAGTACATAATTTTTAAATCTTTTAAGGGTTTCCTGATATACATGACAATCAGGATCCCACACAGCATGATCACAACAGATTTCGGTCTTATGAACTTTCATTTGCGAACAGTGGACACATTTCAGTGTAGCAGATGTACAGTTGCTTAAAGTGTGAGATTCGGCACATTTAGGGCATGTAGGGCTTGTTTTAGTACATTGTGCGGCAGTGTGATGGAACCCACAACAGTTATAGCATCTTCGGACATCAATGGCATCGTATACCGAACAATAATCGTACCCAACAACTACCTTACCAGAATTTAAAAGTGCATAATAGGTATTGCGATCTACTTGAATTAGAGCTTGGAACAGATTGTTATTTTTCTTCAGGGGTTTAATTGAAATGACCTCACAACTACTCTTTTCTGAGAAGCTGGTTCTGTTTTGATTTAGTATAAAGTTTAAAAACTTTTGAGTTTCTAGATTTTCCGACATACCAACAATTTTGAGTCTAGGATTCAGTAGTGGTAATTGTTTAATCTCATAACTCTTGCTCATTGTGTCACTCGCTAACTGTTTGAGTTTCGTAACATTATCCTTATCCTCACAGCTGATTAATACACTCCCGTCCCGCTTGCTTTTAATACTGGTGATATTAATATTGGATTCAATAGGGTTCACAGATTTTAATATATCTGATTTAGTTTTAATTGGTTTTTGAGTTCCAGATAAGGGCTTGACAATTAGTGGGGGTTCATAGTTTTTATTTTTAACAACCTTCGAATAACTGTTTGCCTCAGAGTACGGTGGAATAACAACTTTTTCACACAATTCTTTGACTTTACAGTCCAGACTATTTTGTAATTCATCTTTCAACTGAATAAATTTGCTATTAAGATCACTTTGCAAAGAATTAAAAAGTAAGTTTAAACTATCAGCAACATTGTTTTTCATTAATTTCGACAAATTTTCCTGTATTTGTTTTATATCAGACGGAACAGACTTATCAATTATTTCGCATGATCTTTTACATGCTTCGCATAAGAAAAGAAGATTATTATATTTTGATATAAATTCAAAATGTTTTTCATGTATATTAACACAATTTATGTGAAAAGATAAACCGCAAGAACCCTCGCAAGATATTATTGCTTGGTCTGGTCTTTTATATCTACATTTACCACAAGCAGACATTTTTCCTCATAACGACAGTAAAGAAATAAGTAAAATCCTAAAGCTAAAATGTATACGAATGAAACACAGAGG
The DNA here is from genome assembly GCA_963082715.1 of Harpalus rubripes. Taxonomy (NCBI): domain Eukaryota; kingdom Metazoa; phylum Arthropoda; class Insecta; order Coleoptera; family Carabidae; genus Harpalus; species Harpalus rubripes. The sequence goes on from OY720463.1 coordinate 12,960,759, forward strand.
ACACAAGACGGAAAGGTAGCGCCAGTGCGGTCCGTCACGGCTTAGGTTAAAAACATTTGGGAGTAGGACCACGGAAAGGTCGACAATAGAGCAGAAATTGTTACTGAAAATGAAGAAACGGGCGAACGAAATAAAAGCCTGACAGCTATCAAAAAATAAATGCCTAACAAAACAAAAGCTAAAATAAATAAATATATTTAGTACGCCACTGGCGAGTGTAGCACTGAAACAAGGCACGTTAATTCGTGTAAACTTGTCAAGAAATAACTTATCTTATGAAAAAAGAATAACATATATGTGCAATATCATATAAAAACTAAAAATAATTGGAACAGACTCACTTATTTCCAGATACAGGGTCACTCACATATACTGCGGCACCTTACACATATGATTACCCAAAATCAAAATAAAATTAGTACAGAAAACACTGCATAAAATGGCAAAAATTACAGAGGAACGAAAAACACGTGCAACCGTCTCGAGAGTCTACGCACAATATTATCTAAGAACACTTATGAAATGTCAATTTAATTAAATCATATTAAATCTTAATATAAAATGTCTAGTAAATAAAAAGCTACAGTAAACAAATAAATATTTGGAACACATATTTTACCATTCTCTTTATTGCTAAATATGTTTATTAAATCATGTTGATGTTCACTTAGATTTTAACACCATTATGAATAGAACAAAAGATTAAAGAAAACCTAGAAGCGGTGACTGTTAGTTCGTTGAAATTTTTCCATTCATGGTCTCATTGGATTTTCCATTGATCTAGTATAGCTGATTCTAATCCTTTACTCCGCTTATGAATTATAATGAAATTGCCTTTTGAACATCAGGTGTTTGGCACATTTGAAGAATTCGGATAAATGAACATTTAAATGCAATTACTAAATAAATACCAGAAACAAGGTTGGCCGACCATTGTAATAAAGCAGGGCATCTCTACAAAGGGAATTCAAAATTCTTAGCACATCGAAAAAGGGATTAGGATTAAACTGTTCGGAAAATTTCGAAATTAGGAAGACAGTAAGTACAAAGAAAAGACATTGGCATTAGCAGGTAGTTGTTACAGATTCGCTAGTTGTGAATATAAATAGCCATGTCCATCCATTGCCAATTACTTGTTTGATGATATCCGAAAGAATACAACGATTGTCAAATATCCTAGTGTTAAATTTATTTCTTTTTTAAAGAGTTTATACATTTATTATTAATACTGTGCTCAATAATTATTGTGAAAATAAACTACTCTTTAGTTTGAAGGACTTTTAAATCCAGTTAAATAAGCAGAGAGAAATTGAAGGTAAGCTAAGAATTTATTATTCCTTTCTCCAAGTAATAAAATATTTTTTGCACGATCGAGTTTTTCTAGTGTTTACCGATAGGGTTTCCAAGACACTAGGTTTTGTTTATAAATTACTGAACGGTATAAGTAATTAAAAACAACGTTCAGAGCTTACTTTAAAAGTGAATTTTTTAATAATGTCAAAATAATTCTCAAATCTATTTTATTAAAATTTTGTACGTCGATCGTGCAAGAAATGTTATAAGCATAACGAACGATAAGAAATTACTGATCTCAGACAAAATTGGGGTCTTCGCTTCGCCAAGGATTGTCTTTGATCGGTAAATTGTCGTTACCGTTCTTAATACTTAATATACCATACTTATACTATTGTAACTCATCTGGGGTCTCTATCGCGTGCACCTTGATTTGAATTCTATTAAATAGTAATTAAATTCTTTGATAACTTTAAAAATAAATTTAATGATAATTTGATATAAACAAAAACAGAGACCATCTGTCGATTTTAATGTTCATTGTTTATAAATTATTTTAGCATTTTCCGTATTATTATAATTTGTAGTAACTATAAAGGGAAATTCCTGTAAACCTGCAAATACGCACTGTACCTAAATAACGACAATTTTGATTAAAAACTAGTACTCTACACAATATCAGCGTGTAATAACTATTGTCACCTAGTGATGTAATGTTATGACTTAAACATATGTATTTAAAAATGCATTTAGTTTGCAATTTTTAGCATTAGAAACAAAAGGATACTTTATACCACCATCTTTTATAATTAATTTTAAAAAATTTGTGATTAATAAATGATGTTGCAGATAATTTTTAAACGTGATTATATTTACGTAATTATAATGTATGTCATATTACTTAGCCTCATATCCGAAATCAATCTAAAGCTTCTTGAAAAGTGAATGCTGGTTTGTGCCAGAACCCTAAAGTCTGCGCGGTTTCTTTTATTTGTTTTGATTAATATTGTAATCCTTTAGATTAAAATAAATTACAGAAATACAGCATTACAAGTATAAAAAATGTTTTGCTTTCAATACAGAAAATGTAACAATAAATGGTAGTGGTTTTGTCGTACATCATAATAAATAGTAGATTAATATATGTTACAGAAGGCAAAGTAGTCTAGTATGAGTTACAAATTCGCTCACGAGCGCACAGTGGCCAGTGCGAGAACGAACGATTGCTCGAATTGCCTGATGCAACGTGCGTTTTATACTATTTTCACTGTTGAGGCTTGCAGTTACATTATTTTTTTTATAAAAAAAAATATCTATTTCCATTGTGAGAAATTTTTGGCAGAATTATTAATTTGGTAACACTGATTTTTGCTTTTTTTCTGTCCGTTGCCAATATATTTAAAGTATTTGTTGCAGTCATGCCAATCTCATATAAAAAATATCACCAAAAATCATTTAAGAATGAATCTCCTTCTAACATCAATATATGTGACATTTTAATTCCGAAACAGAAAAAATAATTGAACTATATAAATTTTTGAAAAATGTAGTTCTTTCCCAATCCCAATGTAACAATCACAAATAAACCTCGTACAAAAAATTCAATTTGAGTTGAAATTTATAGTTTACAACAGCATTTAATAGACAGTTTTTATTGCGACCCACTACAAGAATCGCATTTTGCGTAAGAACTCAGTATAAATCAGTCAACAAATTTTTTTTTTGTTTTTACTTTTGCGTCCTATTTTATTTATTTTGCTACTCTCTAAAGAGTCAGACCTGCATTTAAAAAACATTGGTTTAGAAAGAGTATATTCCTGCAGTAGTATACTCATCTTGAAGGCATTATTTGCATTATTATTGTGAATTTGTTCACAGTTCGAAAGAATTAAAAAAAGGAACAAAATTATGTCACAAAAATATTAATTTACTACTAAATATGTTTTTATTTTCCTGTAGATATTGAATTCAAGTGAAAATTCTGTTTTCCTTCGCAGGAAACGAATTCATCGTTAATCTTTTAAATGAAAGAGTATTTTAAATTAGCTTTACTATAATACCAAAGCTTTGCATTTTCAGTTATTAAATCACAAGAGCTTCAAAAATACTGCCGGCTGATGAGACGTATTGCCATAAAAACACCCCGAGACGATCGACGGGTGTTTTGCGACAATACGTCGATCCAGAAGGCAATAATATTTTCTATTACTTTTTATACTCGTGTGGTATACAAATTTAACTATTTAACATTAATTATAACGATTTAATGTTGGACATTTTGACATTTGATTACAAAATAAACAAATCAGGTAAACAATTTTCACAGTGAATATGCGGTTTCTAAGCAAAATAAAGCATTTTGATTGGCGTAAAACATGATGAGAATAGCCATGAAAATTTTCATAAAAATTATAGTATTTGCATGTCTTATCAGTTTCCCATGGCATTTGTGCCTTTTTTGTTTGAGAATATATTTTGACAAATAATTCTAATTGTTTAAAATTTAAAAAGAGTATATTGAAAGTAAAAAGTACAAATTAGCTATTTATGTGTTTAATAGCAAAATGGTGGTTTTCCGCACTTGACAAGTGAGTTCGGCAACACAATTTTGCAACGAATCATATACAAGGATTTTTTGTAATTCCGTTTAGTTTCAACATTTCGAGAAAAAAATAAAATAAACAATTATCGCATTATTATAACTTTTATGTAATAATGTAAAAAAGTGAGAGGCTATCGCTGATTGGTTAATTTGGTCACTTTAAGACACTAATGCTTTATAGTCACAGGTGAACACATTGACAACGAATATCATTTTGACATTGAAAATGACAAACAAAATGTCATTATGAAACAGAATTACAAAATATGTAGTTATTTATAAGTGTTAAAAGTGATAGTTTACTTTGCGAGTAGGAAGTTCGCGTCGTATTCCAAACCTTCAAACAAAATAAAATCATCTTTAATACGTATGTTATATACTATTTTTTCTACGAATACTATTTTTTAATTTAAATATGTATTTCTAATAATTTTTTGACGCTGCCAAAAAGACTATTTGTTGTTAACTTTAGTGTTAAATGTAACAAGGATCTGTCACTTTTAACACTGTTGTCATAAAATGACATTTATAATTCTGTGAGTTCAAAATAATCAGAAACAAATAATACGTTCTTTGTAATTTGAAATATAGATCTAAAATTATTAATAAAGAAAAGAGCTATTTGTTCGTATTTTTTCAATAACCTCTGTACAGATAATTATTTTAAGTTTTTTTTAATCTCATGTTAATATACTTCATTTCACGTAAAATAGCATTGGTTTAGATAGGAAAATAAATTCTGCCCTTTGATTCGTCGGAATGCACACCAAGTTTACAAAAACACAAAAATATTACTTGTCAACTGTCAATTATAAAATAAAATCGAAAGAATTATATGATATTTAACCATTTCGACTTTGTTGTAGGTTTTAATATTCAGGTAGCAATGCAGATAGCAGGTGCTTTGCAATTAGTAAATTTATTAGTTCTTTTTCATCTTGCAACTTCTTTAAAAAATATATTTTCAAATTATGTAATATGAATGCGAAATCAGTGTAAAATGTTCCCAATTTTTATTTTTATATTAAATATTTAATTGAAATGCAACTTATTTTTTCGTTTTCTTAATTTTTGTAGATGCCTAAAAAGGCTGACGTCAAATCTGAAGAGCTGCTACCATTTCTTCTTGCTGCTAATGGAATAATAGATGCAAGCGGTTGTATTCCTGGACCTACGCAACAAATTTGGAAAAGTATTAGTGCCCAAATCCCAGGAAAAATTTCGCCAAATTATATTTATCAACGAATTAAGGAAAATAGAGATAATTTGTATGACAAAATAAAGTCTCATCATGGAATTATTCCATTAACAGAGAGTTGCGACCCAAGCTATGATGAAGATAGCTTGTCCGACGTGCATTCGCATTATTCAGAAGAAAGTGATGATGAGGTTGTACGTCCTAAGAAAACTTTTTTAATTACAATACCTTCAATTGAATGGAATAATATTAAGCCTATTGAAACGACATACAGACGAAAAGATCGTAGTAAGATGCGTAAAATTCATATTCTTCCACCATATAAATGGGAAAGCGTTCTTATTGACTTATTGTGGTCACAACATAAGATTCCATGTCCATATACATTTATACGAGGAAAAGTTTCTATGGATGCATTCAACAGGGACCAATTTGTTACAATTGAAGCAAAATGCGAAGAATGCGGTGCCAAGGGCCATGGAATAATTTTAAATGAACCTATAGGAAATGAAGCTCTGCAAATGGAATAGAGAGCAGAAGATACTACGGGAAAGTTACATAAAAAGAAACGTTGCCTTAATGGAGATAAAAGATCTCAAGTGGGGAAGGATACCTCAAATTCATCTTCATTAGAATATCGAAGAAATGCCGCAAAAAATCTTATGGATTTAGGAGACGTGGAACCACCTCATTTATATAATACTGCAGTTTTACGAAAAGCTAAGCAACAATACAAAGACATCAATAGAGAAATTATTCACGGAACTGACCCAATTATGTGTTTGGAAATAATGAAACATGAACAACCTCACTATGGAAGTATTCATGATATAGGACAAGATAAATTTTTTGTTCACTATTATACACCATCTCAACTACATATTTACAAAATGTTTTGGAAATCCCAGTATATTGCACTTTGCATTGATGCAACAGGTTCACTTGTAAAAAAAATTCTACGTTTTCATGGTTCTTCGGATCACATATTCCTATACGAAGGTATAATGATTACAAACGAAAATAATTTACCTGTTATACAGATGCTATCTGAGAAGCAGGATGCAAACAGCATTTTGTACTGGATTAACGAATGGGAGCGTTGCGGAGCACCCTGCCCAAAGGAAGTTGTCATTGACAATTCAGCTGCGCTAAAAGCTGCAATTAGCAGATCATTTGGTCGTTCATCCGATGTTAAAGAATACAAACAGAGATGTTTCCTTTATCTCATTGGCAAAAATAATAACCTGCCACCGTGTTTTATCCGGCTAGACGTGGCTCATTTTATTAATGCAGTAAAGAGATGGAAATGTTGGACCGGAATGTCCTTACAACGTTTGCAAGATTTTTATCTTCGATGTTTAGGTGTTCTTATCAAATCAGAAAATATTAACGACTTTAGACAGATATTTTTACATATTTTAACAGTAGCTACTTCAAAAGTAGAGGGTCTAGACGAAAAAGGCAATTTTATACCTATGGAAGAATCTCTTTGTTTTCTCATAGACAAAATTAAAGGCATTCCGAATTTAGAAATTGAAAATGTAGAGGTTATAAATGATGATGCTCGAAGGGATTATTTTCTTGAAAACGAATCTTTGGAATTTGAAAAGGAAACACCGGAATGTATGACAAATTGGTTACAAAATATTAAAAAAGAAACAGATGCTAGATGTCAAGAAGAGGATGGCAGATTCAATCCTTATTATTCCCTCGATATTGCTAACAATTTTTTTCGTTTGGCTCATGATTTTACTCTGTGGACAGCAGTTATGGTAAAAGCATTCGGGTCTCCTTACATCACAGCATCTACAGCTGCAGTGGAAGGATATTTCAGTGCCTTAAAAAGTCAAGTACTGAAAGGAGAAACAAAACCATTACTGGTCCACAAATTCATAAATAAACATTTAAATTCAATTTCTGGTTCTTGTAAAATAGTCCAAGCCAATATTAATCATAAACTAAACAATGAAAACGAAACTACCTATTTACATAAACAAAATGCACTGAAGGCAGAAGAAGAAAATACCCAAGATCCCTGGATTTTTCGATCTGAAATTATTAATGATAATATTATAGACAATGGAAATGATGAGGTAGAAAACGCACCAAAAGATCTTAATTCTTTTGAAAATTGGAGAAACAAAATAGGAAGAAAAGCATCCAGTAAAAACAAATCTAAGTTCCTCAAACATTTTCCTGAATTAGATGCAGCAATACATAACCAAAGGTTAAAACAACCTACAAACTGTCTTCTAAACAATGGGAATCTTACGCCTTTCATACTCAATGAGAGAAACACTCTAATAAAGATTAAAAACACCTGTGCGTTTGATTCTCTTGCTTCCGTAATAGCAAATGCCTATATAGAAATAATACAATATCGCCACTTTATTGACAAGTCAGAAAATCTTCTTTTGAAGACTTCAAAAAGTTTGGCATTAGTAGGTGCAGTGAAGCAAACGTATAAACTTCGAGCTGAAGCCCTTTGCGAAATCCTAGAGTCTACTGTTTTAGCAATGCCCTCAAATACTCGTACATTGCGAAAAAATCACACTGTTTCTTTAGAATATGATTCGTGGTCCAATATAATAAGTATGGGTAAAAAATTACTTGAGGACATTCCAGGCATTATTATTAATGTTAATTGTCCCAACAAAGAATGTGAGCGTGTTAGAGAAACCAAATATTCTATTATAGACACAGATTCACATATAATAGTAAATGAAGGATTAACTTCTCTTTCACGATCGGTATCAAATACATTAAAAGTCACTGTAAATAAAAATAATAATGAAATTGAAAAAAAATATTATTATCCAAATGTATTACTCCTTGTTCATCTTCGCCAGAAATAATAATTGATGCGCATGAACATATTTTTGTAGATATAGATTATTTGGGATCAAATATTCCCCTATCAGGAAGACAAGGATTTAATAAAGCTCATTCTTTGGAGGAAATTCCTCTTCACTGGAAAGTTGCGGGAAAAAAATATTTGCTACTTGGACTTATAGCCTACCGCCCTGGAAATTATGTAGCTTACAACAGAAGAATTACAAATGGAACGTGGGATCTTCATGACGACCTGTCACGAAAAGTCATGAGCAATATATCTCCCAAGGAAAAAGTGATACCTCATTTATTGTTTTATGTTTCTTATGAAAACTACGAGTAATATATATACTGGGTGTTTATTTTTAAGATGTACATTGGAGATTAACATGGTAAATAAGTTTTTTGCAGACTACTGCCCCTCGTTTTGCCTGACAACAATGGTTGTGATATCAGTAGAAAGATTATGTATCAAGTAACACCAAATACGAGTATCAACTATGTATTATATTAGTCCCACAAATTAATTAAAATTCTTATTACTATGGATAGCCATGACATTTGAACAAAGAATAAACAAATGTTTGACTTTTCATCTGTGCGATTCCGTAAGCTGTAAGTTTTTTCATGTTTTATAAAAGATTAGAAATTACTTAAGAAAATTTAAATTAAGAAAATTATTACATAATAAAATTTGCACAAGTTATAGGTTATAACAAATTCTGGCAGATAAAAGTCAAGTATTTGTTTCTCTCTTTGTTTCAAAGCCAAAAGCTATGTATTATAGTCCGTTCGCCGAAACGAGAGCAATTGAAACTAACCCGGGATCCGAACCAAATCATTCTTATTGGTCGATGATGACAAATTTGAAGATTCACCATCGACCAATAAGAATGGCTAGGTTCGAATCCCGGGTTAGTTCCAATTTCTCTCGTTTCGGCGAACGGACTATTATAAGAAATTGAATGAATTTAATAATTAATATATGGGTGTCATTTGATACAGAATCTTTCTATTGATCCAAAACCATTGTTGTCAGTTAAAATGGGGGGTAACAGTCTGCAAAAAACTAATTTACTATGCTAATCTCCTATCTTCACTATCAAAATAAATAACAGATCACTACTTTTATATGGAATAATGTCTATTTAGTTTATTTAATATTATGCACTTTGTTATATGTATATGACATACGACTATGATGAATTGTTTAATTTTGTGAGTTTTGAGTTTATATTTTTGTTTTATGATTTTATTAATGATTTATTTGCAACATTTCGTAAAAAATATATTGTTTATTAGCGAAAAATGATTTTTTTTATATAATTCCTGTCTTCCTTTATAAGTATAGTTAAGTATAAATATGTTTTTGGAACTTTTACATTATACTTAATAAATATGGACTTTAGTTTAATGTTAGATGAGTAGATCTTTCGAAAAATAACAAGATTGTTATTGTCTATAATTTTCTACCCTATTAATTGGATGTGAAGATTTTTGAATTCCCTTTGAAGAGATAACCTTTTTTTAGTATAATGGTTGTTTCTGGTACTTATTTAGTAATTGCATTTAAATGTTCATTTATCCGAATTCTTCAAATGTGCCAAACACCTGATGTTCAAAAGGCAATTTCATTATAATTCATAAGCGGAGTAAAGGATTAGAATCAGCTATACTAGATCAATGGAAAATCCAATGAGACCATGAATGGAAAAATTTCAACGAACTAACAGTCACCGCTTCTAGGTTTTCTTTAATCTTTTGTTCTATTCATAATGGTGTTAAAATCTAAGTGAACATCAACATGATTTAATAAACATATTTAGCAATAAAGAGAATGGTAAAATATGTGTTCCAAATATTTATTTGTTTACTGTAGCTTTTTATTTACTAGACATTTTATATTAAGATTTAATATGATTTAATTAAATTGACATTTCATAAGTGTTCTTAGATAATTTACCTGTAATTTCAAATCTTAGATTTTCTTATAGTACCTGCCTATATTTATTTCGGAGAAGTTCCTTAAAATTTATGTTTAACAAAATTACTTCAATATTTTTATTATACTTTTATTTTACTATTAAATTTGTAAAATAAAATGCTTTTGACTTAATTAACAAAGAAATAACGAAAAAACAAAACCAAAGACTTACAAACATTTCTTTTTAATATAGATAGGCATATTTTTTCTTTAAGGACCATCCTAATATACCGTAAGTATATTTTTTATGAACCTTAGGAAATATGGTAAAAGTGTCATTTGCCTATAATTTCTGTCCTATTACTTGTAAAACAAAAATGTAAATACAAAAACATGTTCATGGATCATATTATTGAATCATGCTGCTTTTGTACTTAGATGGTGGTTTGAACAATACAGAATTACAGAAATTGAATATATTTTTTTCTTTTCAATTATTGATATAAAGAATTTTATTAAAAATATATAGCTCTAATTATGGTAATATGATGAAAAATGTGACTTAATTTTTACTAGTACTTAGACTAATATCGTTTTTGTGAGAATTTGTAAGTATAGTACCTAATAGTTAACTTAGAAACTAGTAGTGGTAAACAAATATTGTTATTACTGATCAAAACAAACATAAATAAACCGAGAAATAATTATTATTATTAAACAAACGTTTTGCAAATTCCTCGGGCATGTGTGAAGCCGCGCCACATTAAATAATACAGAATTACGAAATTAAAAGTTAATGAAATATTTATTTTGGCTAAACAAACCTAAAAACGATAAACATACAACTATCACTTTTAAATAATAAACAATTTTTGAAATGGGCGCGGATGAATGAAGGTTTTCGCACCCACACAATTTTCTAAAGATGCTTCATAATAAACCCAAACAAATAAAAAAAATGTGTAAACAATCCTAAACAAACGATAAACCAACGAATGCCAACTTTAAATAAACCATATTTTAAATGGGCGCGGATCATGTGAAGTTGTCCACGCCCAAACAATTTTTAAAAAAAATTGGACTTAATAAACCTAAACAAACGAAAAAAGTGTGTAAACAAACCTAAACAAACAATAAACAAACTAATGCCACCTTTAAATAAATATATTTTTAAATGGGCGCGGATATGTGAAGTTGTCCGCGCCCACACAATTTTTTAAAAAATAGACCTAATAAACCTAAACAAACGAAAAAATTGGCTAAACAAACCTAAACAAACGATAAACAAACGAATACCACCTTTAAATAAACAGTTTTTTAAATGGGCGCGGATATGT
>OY720463.1:12976944-12979318 GCA_963082715.1 Harpalus rubripes
TATAGAAACATGCGTCCAAATCTTGATATTCCTAAATTTAACAAAAACTACAAATTAAAATTATGCTTTAAAAATGAAAAAGTATGTAATGTATGGTTTTATCGCTAACACTTACCCTTAAATAATCAAAAAGAACAAAGAAAAATCTTCGGAAAAATCTAAATGCACACGTTCACTCGTAAACACACCTGACTGTAAGCGTTGGTGTTGTAAACATAACCAAACAGAACTAAACCAGCTGATTCTTGTATGCCAAGTAGGCTACTCTGAAATATTTTTCATACAAATATTTACATTCGAATATTATTGTTATTATTATCCATGAAAAAACTTCCATAATAATCCTCCAGAGTCCATACTAAATTTATCAATTCGTTTATCTTTCGCATACCATATATTATGTACACGATCACGTGATATCCGTCACTTAAGCCAGCTGTCACTTTCGCCATTCCATAACCTACCACAATATATCTATCTCAGTCTAACTATCTTCTTCTATCATTCAACCATACCTACGTCACAGATCCCTTCTTCAATTTTTTAATAATTATTTTCTCGTAAACTATGAATAATTAAGCGATTTAAAAAAATACGGGTATTTTATTTTTTGGTCTAGTATCATATATGTAAAAATCAAAATTTGATCACATACCCCATTGCTTTCACACCCAATGGCGGTGCGTGAATTTAGAGTGAGGAGAGGCCAGATTTATAATATCACAATACGGGACATATCTAACAATAACTACAGAAACAGAATATCTAAAAATACAATATTGCATTAAATTAATATATTATATTACTGATAATTTAACTTCAATATAAAGTAAGCCATAAAGAAAAAACAATTTTATCGTTTTGACAGCGGATAAACAGGAAGGTAACTTTTTGCAAGTGATAAAACGTTATTTACCTTTCTCCTAGCAAGCAGTTCAAAACACTAACTACATTAATGTCATTTACATTTTTTGTCCTTGCTTGTAGTGCAAAATGAACAGATTTGGGAATATTTCCGAAGAAAGTATAAAAGAAAATATTATAAATAGTGTGCCTATAAACACAAAAAACAATAAATCATGTATCTGGCGCCAATTTATGACATTTTGTGAAAGCCGAAATTATGTATTAGAACGAGGTACAACGGTATGTAAAATATCAAATATTTTGCTAGATTGGGCTTACAATATGCGAAAGATTAATGGAGAAAATTATAAAGAATATGTAGTGAAGACAATGTGGAATTCAACGGCCAAAATGCTACAGGAGAAATATTTTCAGGAATTCAACATAAAATTTGATCCCTTTACAGATATTATTTTTAAAGAAGCACGCGATGCTAGAAACGCTAAAAGAAAAGAACTCCAAAGTATTCCTGAGAAAAGAAAGATTAGTTCGACAGCTGTAAATAAAGCACAAATAATCAAAATGGCTAAACTTTGGGATGAAAATGAACCTGAAGGTTTGCAAAAAAAGTTTTTTCATATAGCTTCTTATGAGCTGGCTTGGAGAGGAGGAGAAGCTGCTAGTTGCATGGTGTATTATTTTAAAGAAGAAAAAGCAATTGATGGAATGTTTACGGATAGAATAGAATACAACCCAATATTTTCGAAAACTGCACAAGGAGGTGCAAATAAATTGACAGATAGTAAGTGGCTAACAAAAAATAATGAAGATGACACAATCTGCCCAGTAAGATTGTTTAGATTACTTATAAATAAACGATCCAAAAATATAACATCAGAACGACTATTTTTGACTCCTAATCCATTTTGGAAATATAAAAATTCGAAAGGCTGGTACAAAAACGTACCATTGGGAGTAAATTTATTATCTAAGTGGACTAAAAATGCGGCTAATAAAATAGGAATTGATATTCAGAATAATAAGATAACGAATCAGTCAAATCGCGCCAGCACAGTGTCTTCGTTAGCAAAAGCAGGAGTAAGCGATCAACAAATTATTAAAATAACAGGGTCATTCCAATTCCACTTCAATAAAACCTTATCTTCAATTGGACTGTGCACATCATGAAAATTTAATTACAAATCTAAGAACAAATAATATTTCTAAATCTTCTACTGTGACTAATGAAGTAACAAATCTTCGCGAAGAAAACATGTCAAATAAAATGATATATAATAATTGTACTTTCACTAATTGCACGTTTAAATAAACTTTTTCATAAATAAAATGTCGTTAAATTATCTCGCTGAAATTACACTCTAGCATTTTATTTTCTCCGGATAAATTTCTGTTTGACAACTCAACCTTGTAACCTGACAGCAATTTGACTCGAAAACTGTTTAAAAAATTAATTATTAAAAACAGTTTTCTTGTCAAATTGCTAGGTAACAAGGTTTCGTGACCAACA
>OY720463.1:12979518-13109518 GCA_963082715.1 Harpalus rubripes
ACATACATACATACATACATACATACATACATACATACATACATACATACATACATACATACATACATACATACATACATACATACATACATACATACATACATACATACATACATACATACATACATACATACATACATACATACATACATACATACATACATACATACATACATACATACATACATACATACATACATACATACATACATACATACATACATACATACATACATACATACATACATACATACATACATACATACATACATACATACATACATACATACATACATACATACATACATACATACATACATACATACATACATACATACATACATACATACATACATACATACATACATACATACATACATACATACATACATACATACATACATACATACATACATACATACATACATACATACATACATACATACATACATACATACATACATACATACATACATACATACATACATACATACATACATACATACATACATACATACATACATACATACATACATACATACATACATACATACATACATACATACATACATACATACATACATACATACATACATACATACATACATACATACATACATACATACATACATACATACATACATACATACATACATACATACATACATACATACATACATACATACATACATACATACATACATACATACATACATACATACATACATACATACATACATACATACATACATACATACATACATACATACATACATACATACATACATACATACATACATACATACATACATACATACATACATACATACATACATACATACATACATACATACATACATACATACATACATACATACATACATACATACATACATACATACATACATACATACATACATACATACATACATACATACATACATACATACATACATACATACATACATACATACATACATACATACATACATACATACATACATACATACATACATACATACATACATACATACATACATACATACATACATACATACATACATACATACATACATACATACATACATACATACATACATACATACATACATACATACATACATACATACATACATACATACATACATACATACATACATACATACATACATACATACATACATACATACATACATACATACATACATACATACATACATACATACATACATACATACATACATACATACATACATACATACATACATACATACATACATACATACATACATACATACATACATACATACATACATACATACATACATACATACATACATACATACATACATACATACATACATACATACATACATACATACATACATACATACATACATACATACATACATACATACATACATACATACATACATACATACATACATACATACATACATACATACATACATACATACATACATACATACATACATACATACATACATACATACATACATACATACATACATACATACATACATACATACATACATACATACATACATACATACATACATACATACATACATACATACATACATACATACATACATACATACATACATACATACATACATACATACATACATACATACATACATACATACATACATACATACATACATACATACATACATACATACATACATACATACATACATACATACATACATACATACATACATACATACATACATACATACATACATACATACATACATACATACATACATACATACATACATACATACATACATACATACATACATACATACATACATACATACATACATACATACATACATACATACATACATACATACATACATACATACATACATACATACATACATACATACATACATACATACATACATACATACATACATACATACATACATACATACATACATACATACATACATACATACATACATACATACATACATACATACATACATACATACATACATACATACATACATACATACATACATACATACATACATACATACATACATACATACATACATACATACATACATACATACATACATACATACATACATACATACATACATACATACATACATACATACATACATACATACATACATACATACATACATACATACATACATACATACATACATACATACATACATACATACATACATACATACATACATACATACATACATACATACATACATACATACATACATACATACATACATACATACATACATACATACATACATACATACATACATACATACATACATACATACATACATACATACATACATACATACATACATACATACATACATACATACATACATACATACATACATACATACATACATACATACATACATACATACATACATACATACATACATACATACATACATACATACATACATACATACATACATACATACATACATACATACATACATACATACATACATACATACATACATACATACATACATACATACATACATACATACATACATACATACATACATACATACATACATACATACATACATACATACATACATACATACATACATACATACATACATACATACATACATACATACATACATACTGCACAAAAAAATAAAATGATTCAATGACTGTTGCATTTTCAATATAAATTTATTGTTCCATAAATTACAAAAATTTTGTTAATATTTTATAACAAAAGATGCGAATTTTTCAATTACTTTTCTTCTAAGATACAGCTTGTTGCGCCATATATATGAAAAGATATTCTAAACTTGCGTCACTACAGGTGTAGTCTTCAATAATGCTGTGCCTGGATTTTACATCTTCCATGTACTCAAATACTCTTCCTAAAGTTACTTCGGGGTCATTTATATGGTACATCAACATAGACTACAACAAACAATACCAATACTTTAATTTACACTGGTACATATAGTTTGAAATAATATGATCAACACTGAGTAGGGTTGTGCCTGTAATCTATACTATGCAAAATACGTCATTGTCTACGCGTAGACAATGTTGTAGTTTCCGTGATTAAATTTTGTATATAGTCTACGCGCATGTAGAATATAATTATTTTAATTTTTTTTTTCTAAAAAATTAATTTACAATATATATGAATGCGCCGTTGAAAGTATAATTGGTATAACATACGGTGTAATTTTATCGAATAAGTGTAGCAAGTTAATATTTTACGTAAGCAATAGAGGCCACTGTTTGTTGTGTTGGAAATTATCGGTTCTGTTGGGTTGCTAACTACTAGCAAAAAAAATTGCATCAAAAGCTAATAGTACATATTTTAACTAAAATGTGACTTATACCAATCATATGTACGTAAAATTCTAAAAACAAAAACACATTTGAATGAATAAAATTATTTTTTATTAAAATGTTTTCTTTGTTATTACAATTTTTTGTACATATTTGTAATTTAAAACAAATAAAAAATTTTTTTCGAACTCATAATACAACTTTTTTAGTTTTTGTTCTGTAATTTTATGAAATCCCCGACGTTTCGACAACATATACCGCTGCCTTCTTCAGAGAAAATACAAAATAAATAATAACTAAACATTAGCAACAAGTAACCATGATAACAAATTACAACATATAAAACAATGATTGAGATTATTATTCTTAGTTTTTAAATCTTTATAGCTCATCTATTTTCTATGATATTTTCATATCAAATATCACAGAAGAAAAACTTATGAAAGCACTACAAATAATAAAAACAGGGAAAGCACCTGGGCGTGATGGTATAATAGCTGAAAAGCTTGGGAGAAAATGGAGGACAGTGCTTATTAAATGTGTCTCACAACTCGCGCCCCAGACGAAACTGACACTTGCCGACGACAATAGGTTGACAAAAAAATAGCTGAAAAGCTTGGGAGATGGACATTATATATATATATATATATATATATATATATATATATATATATATATATGTCTCACAACTCGCGCACCAGACGAAACTGACACTTGCCGACGACAATAGGTTGCCAAAAAATTAGAAGAAAATAATTTGCGGCTGCTTGCATAACGGAGTTACAAGACTTTAGTCCACCAATCCCAGAAGGATATCTTGAGGTGCGATGATATTATTACAAAATAAAACTGGTTGCTAGGTTTTAAAAATACTACTAGTGAGTTACAAAATTTGTTTGACTTACTGTAATTTTGACACTTTAGAGTTGACTTTTGACTGTCAACAAGATTTCTATCCGGAAAACGTTTCGAATAGACTCGTGCTGCCTCTCTGGTATTACGTCCACATTCTCCGAAAATTATAATCATTTCTAAGTAATCAGCGGCTGAATACAAGGTAAGAATTTTTTATTCACCTTGCCAAATTTAATTTGACACTGACATTTTTCGAAAACTACAGTCGCCCACACATTTTAAAGAAGATTTGATTTGTATAAAACCCTAGTAATGTAAAATTACGGCAAACAGACGTTAAAGGTGTAGGTCTCTGATTGTCCATTTTAAGACGACTTTTCTCGAATATATTTTAAGCTAGATTTTTTTCTTTTAAATTACACATCCGAGTGCAGCCCCGGGTTTCCTCATTTGCTCTGGGGCGCGAGTTGTGAGAGACAACCTGTATATATATATATATATATATATATATATATATATATATATATATATAATAATAATAATAATAATAATAAAGCAGTAAAATACGGAGTACCTTCGGATTGGTAGACGGGGGTAATAACCCCAATCTTCAAATAGGAGACAGTATAGATTGCAAAAATTATAGAGGAATCATACTTCGTAGTGCACCCGGAAAAGTCTATGTCAGATTCATGGAAAACAAAATCAGAGCACAAATAGAAGACACATTAGAAGAAGCACAACGCGGATTTAGACCGAATAGAGGCGTACAGGACCACATCTTCTCCATCAGACAACTCAATAGGCAAAATTGATAGATAAAGAGATCCCAGTGGCGGCTTGTCAGGGTAGGCAAGTGAGACAGTGCCGCACGAGAAAAGAAATAAAGCTTTAAATAATGTAAAGTAGTATGTAAATTAAATTTCAACTTATTCCATTAATGTTTGTCTTTATAAATATCAAAAGAATAATTTAAGCCACCACCATAACTAATCTGTAATGCAGTTCACCTAATTTACACCCTTTGAAGTGCTTCTCGAAATGAGTAGTTTAATGCATAATATTGCCTAATGTTTTTGATACGGCTTTAATTCAAACGTGCGCTAGACAGAGCTTTTCGAGGCATTGCTTCAAATACAAAATACAATGAGTGCGTAAAGGATAAAAGATAGTTAATTTACTTTCCACGCGGCTCTATAGAAGCCGAGACCGTACGTGAATACAATCAAACGCTGCATGCTGACAAATTATGTAAATAAGTTCATATCTCCTGTACATATTGCAAGCCAGATTAAATAACAATAACGACATAAACATAAGATAACCTGTCTAGCATTTTTATTATAATAGGCCCTGATTTGCGACTTTGATACATAGGGTAGTAAGTATTTTATTCTTTTATTTTTTTCGTAGTTTTTATAGTTTACCTAAGTGGGGTTTTTGTATTTTGAATTTTAGTTGAAAACAAAACAAGTGTCATGCTTTCGATTGGGAGTTTAAAAGATAAGAACTTCGAATAAAATGATAATAATATAAGGAATAATTCTGAAGATTTTATTTTTTTAATTAACAAAAATCCATTTCATCGACTGTCTTATGAAGATAAACTGTTTGTCAAAGAATTAAAGCAAAAAGACCATCTCTGCAAAATTTTTCTATCGCATTTGATAGTGCAACAAAAATTGAAATTCAAAACTTTAATTCGAAGGTGGAAGAAATGTTTTGTGGTCTGGCAATTTTGTGCATGAAAGGGGGAAAAATATAACTTTCAAATATAAGGCATTTGACCTTGAATTAAGAGAATTTCGCATTTGACAGAGTCATAAAGGATAAAGTTTGGGAATGCTTAAAAAAAACGCGGAACTAAAAATAAAACAATAAATTACGTAAAAACCTCTACACAGATAACAAAAATTACATCAGATTAAGGAATAACAAATTAGCAGTATTTAATTTGGAAACAGAGCTCAGACAAGACTGCATTCTCAGTCCGCTCCTGTTCTCAGTATCCAAACTACAGACTTTAAAAGTTGGACACTGGAAACTGTAACTTATACAAATAACCGAACTGACCTACGCAGACGATATAGTTATCGCAGCATAGAATAAAGAAGACCTACAATACAATATAAATATCATAAATGAGGAATTTAAACAATGGGACATGAAAATAAGTGCAAAGAAAACTAAAACAATGATAATCAATGGCAAAGGTAAAAATCAGCATCAAAATAGATAACATCGATATAAAGCAAAAAAATCTATCGAGTACTTAGGAGTAACTATAGCTGAAACATGTAACCTAAATTCAGAAATAAATGAGAGAGTAAATAAAGGAGGACGACTCTCTAACTCATTAAAACAAAAATTCCTTGCCAAAAAAAGAAATCTCAGAACAAACCAAAGTCGACGTTTTTAAGAAAGTTGTAGTACCAGTATTAACATATGGCAGTGAGTCATGGACGACATCTGAAAGCCATCTCGGTAAAACAAGAAGCGTAGAAATGAACTTTCTGCGATAAATTGAAGGAAAGACCAAACTAGATAAAATAAGAAACGAAGTCTATAGAACAATCTTAGACACAAGGCCGGTACAACACATAATACTGGAAAACCAATTCAGATGGAGATGCCATATTCATAGAATGACAGACTCTAGACCAGCAAAATGTGTACACGGGGCGAAACTCATGAGAAAAAGGAATAAAAGAAGGCCTATAAAAACATGGGATGAAGACATAAGAGTTGCGACTGAGTGTTCTATGGAAAGAGTGCAAAGAATTAATGGAAGACCGAAACGCATGAAGAAATTTCTGGAAGAAAATACCACAGACAAAGAGACGATAATACATGTACAACCTTCCACCGCGGAAGGTAGAAAGGCTTTAGGATTAATTAAGCAAGTAAGTACAGCTTTTCTAATTACCCTGTTGTTGAAGCGTGTTATTCTTGCAAGAATTTTTGTTTCTTCGAATTTGATTCAGTAAAACTGTTCCAGGGCATGAATTTTCAGGCTGGTTTAATCTGATCTGATGAACACTAGCGATCGATTAGAATAAACTAGTCTGGAAAATCGTCTGTTGCAGAGTATGCCCTGGAAGAATGTTACCAAATCAAATTCAAAGAAACAAACTTCTTGCAAGACCTGCACGTCTCAACAACATAGAGTTATAGAGATTTATAAAACCAATAATAATAACCTCAATCATTGCGACGGATTAGAATTTAGTCGAGCATGGGTTCCTATATCTTGTAATTTGTTATAATGGTTACTGTTTTGGTTAATGTTTTGTTATTATTTATTTATATATTTTCCCTGAAGAAGGCGGCAGTATAAGCTGGTGAAACATCGGGTATATATTAAAATTACAGAACAAAAACTGAAAAGAGTGAATTATTCTTGGTAAAACAATTAGTTTATTTACCTGTGCGATTCAAATCGAGATGCACAAGTATTTGATAAAAATTTTAAACAACCATTGCATAGTGCTGTGTAGTAAAATTTAACATTTTAAAATTTTTATTCAACATCTCTACCTCCTATTTTCGTCACTGGCGCTAACTGGACCGTCAGATTAAGTAACAAATCAGTTGTGGAACTCTTTACGATAGTTATCGCTTGCTATCGTCGCTAAGTGATAAAACGGTCAAAAATACTACTCGGGATAAAAGTTAATCATCACCGATGATTGCTAAACTAAGATAGCAACAAAATACGAGATGTTGCTATTCTGAATGTCAGTTTGCTAAAAGTTTGTGTTGTGATAGCACTAGTTTTACTTCATTATAATGGATGATAAGGTAAAAATGGAATGTATTTCTACAGTATCTTTACTATTAATTTTATTTGTGTAATAATAGGTACAAATATAAATACAAAACTTAACCTTTTAGAACTATATGTTTCATTTGACATATTTGGTTTATAGGAGTAATGAAATAATCTATAACTAGGCTTGAACATCAAAGAGTTATACAGCATTTTTTGGAACAGTAGCATGAAATATTACCAAATTCATTTACTATCAGATACCCGGAAAAATTGCAACACATGTTGGAAATTTTTAACATAACCACTCAATTCAATATGATACGTTAACGTCGAGAAAACTACTGAACAATTACATGTCTTAAAAATTACAAATAAGAGAGCTTAAGCTAAACTGAACGAAGATTGATGCAATTAAATATTCTAGTTGTGTTCATAGTGATGGCAAATCTAATGAGTTTGATGTACATGCTAATTTATAGATAAATATTTTATATTAAATTTGTTATAAATAAAATTTGCTCTAAATTATATAGATTTTTTTGTAATAATTACAATACAATTTTAATATATTTTGCATGTGGAAATGATGAAATTTAAGTTAGAATAAAAAACATCAACTAATAATTTCGACATATAGAGTGACCATATTTTCAAAAGCTAAAACCGGGACGATCCTCAAAAATAAAAATCGTTCGAACAAAATGATTTATTCTCACATAATACACATATTACGAATCCAACAATGGAATACATAAATTATCACACTGACTAGAATATTATATCAACACAAAAAATAATCACATTGAAAAAATATATTCACATATTAGTCCAGTGAACAGAGGTCGAAAAATGGGGTTACTTTACAAAAAGTCGGGTAGTTCTGAATTTTTGATATGTTGTATATGCTGGTTGGTTAATGAAAAATCCAAATTTCCACAAATCCCCTTTCTCCGCCATCATGTAAAAACCACCATAAATCGGTTCTGTTTAAAGTTTTTCGCCTGTAACTGTTATCTGGTGAATTTTAGCAAAAAAAAGTTATTTGCCGACTTGTAGAAAATTTTTAAAATTGAAGATACCGAGAATGTGCAACGCGTAATACCCCTGAAGATGAGATTGAAAGATCTGCAAAAACACCACGTCTCACCATTAGCGTGCCATGACAGCGTTGGCAGAAACTATTATAGATTTCACAAAAAAATTATTTAGGGTAGGAATGAAAAATAATGTTAAATAAATATATCACGGTATATATCACATTGCTGGGTGTGCCAATCTGCTTTGTATATAGATTTCGTTAATAACGACTTATTTGTACTGTGTGGGTATTTACCAGGCGTCACCTAACGGGTACTCATTACTGGCGTGGAGAGTGCGCCTTAGGAGTCAATTTTGCGTCATTTAAAAGGATATTGCTGGATACATTCTAAATAGCCCAGGCAAATTATAGTTTTGCTTGACCGGCATTAATGATCTTTGGTAATTTTTGAGGCTTTGGTATTGGAGTTATATGTTGGTATTGCTGCAAGGTGTCGGCTATGCTTTCGCCTGCAGCCCTGGGATATTATTGAACGCATTACACGGTCAGTGGTGTCAGGATAATAGGGAAGTGCACGCTTCACCTCGTGGTCCAGTTGCAATTTTCCAACCGCGTCACTCACTCCCCGTACGATTGCTACGTTGATAAGACGGAAATGCACGCTCCACTTCGTGATCCAGTTGCAATTTTTCAACAACGTCGTATATCCATATTAATTATCCAAGTAAATGTTTTTACACCATATCATGTATTAAATTTGTATCCTATATCTTGTATGTCTGTGACGCTATATGCACCTTCCTATACCTGGGGGGCCTTGTCCGCGACCGTAGCCATGGTCGATCACGGCCCACGTCCCAAGAAGGCCGGTGTACCTCCCCCCGGCTGTACTGACACACTGCCGGTGCTGCGCCCCGGAGCTTACCACGTCCAAGGCCGCTGCCAACCACATTCCTAACCAGGGCACACCCACGGCGTCCCCGGCCATAAGTAACAAACTGTATACTTGTAATACATATTTTTTCCAATGTTACTTGATGAATAAACGTTGTTTATTGTTGAATCTGCTGTTTTACTTGTTTTATTCCTTACACTACCACGTTTTCAAATCAAGGAATTCTGGGCAGTATTTAAATAACACAATATAGGGTATTATTGACGATCACGATAAATTGTACGCCGGTGATTTCGCGGTGCCGCGTTACATACAAAAAATTTTGGTGCCGTGACCAGGATTTGAAGGTTTGATGTTGGTGGTAAGAGGTTTAAGACAGCAATCTTGTTCAAGATTCTTGTTAGTGTATTTCGTTATTTGCTTCGTGAGTTACAAAAATAATTTTAATACCTTAATTAATGAGTTTTTTTAGGTTAAGTTACCACTAGAAATGGTTTTAATGGACGAACACCACATGGGCCTTCTCATCTCCTGAAGAAGGCCCGTGTGGGGCACGAAACCGGTCGACCCGAGAATTTAAATAAAACTCATTGACTGCAATCCAGCAAAAATTTATTCCCTCATCAATACATCCAGTCAAACAGCCTTTTCTCTTATACTAAATTAATATTGGTTGGTCATATAAATATAAATTTCAGACCAAGATCAAAACGGTTAAATAATATATTAAATTTAATTTCATCTTTTGGAATTACTGCTACAATTAAAGATTTTACTAGAGTTACTGCTCATTCATCAACGTGCATTGATAATGTTTTGATGAACATGGAATCTGACGAATTTCTTTCCGGCGTTTTATACCCACCACTATTTTCATATTACTTTGGTCAGTATATCAAATTGAATATAAATAGTGACTGTACAACCAAGAAACCTTTTTTAGGAGAATTTATTCGCAACAGAGAATACAAAATTTTAGAAATTCTTTGTTGTCCTATGCCTCATCTACCCGTTGGCCCAGGTTAGGCGAATGAAAGCCAACGCCGAGTTTATACCAACGTGTGGAGAGGCTTTTTGTCAAACTTCATCGCGACTCGCATTGACCGATCGCCTTTTGCCGACGCTCGCCTCAGTGTCGGTTTATGGTGCACGAGTAAAAGTAACGAGAAATTTCTGATACTGGCCTGATTGTGTGGGCCAAATACATGCCAACGTGTAGACGCAAAATATTTACGCCGACTCGCCTTGCTTTGCCTCGTCGGTATTTGTTTATATTGGTTTATAGGCGTTAGTTGGCCCAACGTGTAGATGAGGCTTTACAATTGGGATGCATTTTCTTACACGTATCTGATTTAATGTGTAATTTTATAAATATTTTTATCACTACAATGCAAAACAATTTTCTGTTTAAGAAATGCGTAGATGGTAATAAAAATACTTCACTAAATTGGTTCATTGAGCCCTTAAGGATTATGAAGAATATATTAGCTTGTTTAAAAAAAATGTATTTGCAAAAAAATTCAAAAAGATGTCGAGAGGCGAGAGCTATTATTTTTATCGAAAGAAATATAGGCAGGAAATTATCAAGTCACAAAATTAGCTCTTTACAATTTAATTTATAACTCTGCCAATAAAGCAAAGGTTTGTTGGCAATTAGGAAATCAAGAAAAAAATAAAGTGACAAAAAATGTACCAAGCTTAGAAATCTCTTGAGAAGTTTTCAACAAATTTTTTATTTCTGTGGCTAAAAACATTAATAACAAACTCTGCTATGAGCGTACAGGCATCTAATTTTTTTAATTCGCTACTACGTTCTCCTCTTAATTTTGAAATTACTGAAATTAATGAGGATGAAGTTCTTCATGCGACTATATCTTTAAATAATTCCAAATGAAGTGATGTGTATGACATTAATATCGGAATTGTTAAAAATTGTATTGACTAGATGATTGGGGAGTATTATAATTTTTGGAAATTGCGTATGTTAATCTACATGAAAAATTAAGACATACATACTTTATCATTTACTGCGAAAAAAATGGCAGAGACAAAATACAATTGAAGTAAAATATCATATTTGCATCTGTCATATGTCATTCAAACTGTCAGTTTACCGTATTTAACATTTTAGTTTATTGTGAATCATAAAACATGAATTCAAAGATTCTCTTTTCGACATTTCTGTTTTGTCACTTTGCCGGTGTGTAAACTTTACGTATGTATAAAATTGGAGTTTATGGTAAGTTTTCTTACGTTAAAATATAATATTCCCAGGGCCGGATACATCATAACCGGATTTTTATGTGGCGACCGTTTTGAACATGTATTAATTTTAATTTCGATTTTTCATTTCAAGATAATATAAATTTTACTTTTATATTTACTATTAAGCTACTTACATGACAAACTTTCAGTATACATTATAAAAACATTTAAATTGCACTTAGTGGTACTCCCATATTAATCCTTTAACGTTTATTTTCAATAAATGTTCATCAGAAGTTATTTTTCCTGGCTCTCTTAAATTTGCTAAATGCTCTCCTTCATATAAAAAATCTGATGTGTCCAACACAATACTTCCCGCTATTTTATTTTTATTAATTTAAATATACATTATTACATATTTAATTATGCTGGAAACTGTATTAAGATCCATTTCATATAACTATGATTCTATTTACTATTTTATTTTTAAAACGTTTCTATTATTAGTTTGAAATGATTAGTTCTTTGACAATTACATTTATCCGAGCATATATATGCTCATTCACAGCTATGAAAATAAAAATTAAATTATACATAAAAATAGCAATATAAACAATAGATTCTTACAAAAGTGTTCTCAGCTATCGAAAATAAAAATAAACAGGACAAGGATTTGAAAATGTTAAGACTCATTCACAGCTATGAAAATAAAATTATACATAAAATAACGGTATAAACAATACATTCTTATGAAAGTGCTCACAACTCTCGAAAATAAAAATAAACTTAAGTCCAAGGATTTGCAAATGTTATAAATATTCTACACAACCGTAAGCACGTGCATAACAACCGTTATTTGTACTGTCAATTTAGGGGCTGGTAAAATGATTCAAATATAAATATAATTAAAAAAGTATGCAAATCTGTAAACAAATTAATAATCTTTAATTTTTATAATAACACAAATCTCGAAAAAATAACAATTAAAGGAATTTTTCGAAGAAAAACTATTTTAGGCTTTAAGAAACGTGCCATTTCTGATTTACACCAAAATTTAATGGTCTCTTTCCATATTAGAATAAGGTAGTAATACACGATTTCAAATTTTTCTGAATGATAGTACTTGAGTTAGAACGTAAAGAAGATACACACACACACACACACACACACACACACACACACACACACACACACACATACACACACACATCACGAAAATGTTAAAATTGACCTTAAAATGTGATCATTTACGAAAATCTCGATATGCGATTCTTAACACGTTCCTTATAATTCCCTTACAGAGGGTAGCGGGAGGTAAAAAAGTGTTAAAAAGTTGGACAGTTACAGGCCAATATCAATCATTCTCATGTTTGCCAAGATTTTTGAAAATATTGTTAAAGTGAAATTGCTTTTTTTTGGGATAACAATCTGTTCAGTGACAGTTAGTTCGGTTTCTGTAAAAATCTTTGCACTACTCAAGCTCTTTCATTCCCATGTTTCTCTTTCATCTACCGTACAAGACATTATACAAAATTGAGAAAAGGGCTGTCACTCTGCAATTACACTGTTTGACTTGTCGAAAGCTTTCGACAGTGTTTCTCACAGTGTATTAATTAATAAACACTACGGTGTTTCTGACGTTTTGTTTTCGTCATATCTGTCCAATAGATTCCAAAGTATGGAGTTTTTTCCGTACTATGTATCTTAATAAACGCCCCCAGTAATATCTCAAAGTTGGTGGAATTAGTTAAACATGATCTCCAGAAGGCGGAAGTGTGTTACAGCTAATAAATTAAAGTTAAATTCAGATAAAATTCAAGAAATTATTATTTCTTCAAACCACAGTATTACGAAAGAAAATTCAGTAAATGTTCTTGGTACATATACTTGTTGATGATGGTCTGAACTGAGATAATCATGTTGAAAATCTTGCTAGTAAACTATCTTCCATCAATTTTTTTATATGCAAATTACTGCCATTATTCAATTTAGATTTTTCAAAAATTATATATTTTGGACTCTTCCATTCGTGTATTAATTACGACGTCATTCTATGGGGTAACTCCAGAAATTCAATCAGAATTTTTAAACTTCAAAGCAAGCGATTAGAATTATGCTGAAAACATATTATACCATTGCAAACCCTTGTTTATTAGTTTGGGAATTCTTCCCTTTCCATGTCTTTATATTTTTAATTCTTTAATTGAAATTCATAAAAATTAAAACAGTTTCACGGTTGCATCAGATATTCATAATTACACAAGGTCAGCAAATCTTATGAGAAATGCTCATTTCACGCTTAATAAATCTAAAAATAATTCTCTTGACTTAAATTTATATATAATATTTTTTCACCATCTTCAATTAAAAACTTACATGATTTAGTATTTAAAAAGAAAATTAAAAGTTGCTTATCAAAATATTGTTTGTATTCGGTTTACGAATTTAATAACCATAAATTCACTGATGGACTGAATTTGATAAGTGAGTACACCAATTTTTATCATAAATTAATTTGAAATGAATTATTTAAGCCGTTGAAAACCAGAGTGGTCTATGTCACAAAATTACGTTTTTTGAGCTATTATATTGAATCCATTTGCAATACAGAAATCCAGAGATTTCTGATAGTGATCAAAGCCAGAGTGGTTGGTACAAGCGTGATTTAGACCACTATGGTATTAAATATATTTGTCACATGGTTTCAAGCGGTTAAAAAAAGTTCAAAATGAGTTCCAGTGGTATTAAATATATTTGTCACATGGTTTTAAGCGGTTAAAAAAGTTCAAAATGAGTTCCAGTGAATCTGAAGATGTAACTAATGGAACCGTATACGAGCCAAGTGAGTTGGAGGCTTTGAATTCATCATCTTCAGGTAACAATAAGCTAAACTTTACCAAAAAAATAATTATAACCTCAAATTTATTGTAGAGAAAGATCAAGAAAATGATCAAAGTGGGATTGTTATTAAACCAAAATATCTTGGAAGAAAGCGTTTTAGAGAGCCCGAAAAACACATCAAGTTAATTCGAAAAAGAAATAAGAATATGGGACAAGAATATAGTAGTACATCAAAGAAAGTGGTGCCCGCTAAAACTTTTACTAACACAAATTGCAACTGCAAGAAAAATTGCTTCACTAGAATAACGGAGGAGGATAGAAAAACCGCTTTTACAAATTTCTGGAAAATGGGAAATTTCTCTTCACAAAATGCTTTTTTGTGCGGCTTGACAAAACATAACGAAATAAAAAGATCTCGTCCAAGCAACCATTCTTGATATGCGAAAAGTGTTTCGAATTTATAATTTGTAAACACTGACAGTTCTTCACAATATGTTTGTAAACAGTATTTTTTGCAAACTTTTCAAATATAAAATGAACGGCTAGCAAGAGCTCAAAACTTGCGCGTGTCTCATCTCCGGACGAGGATTTACGAGGGAAACATACACCAGTGAATAAAACTTCAGAAGAAAAATTACAAGATGTTCGTGATCACATAAATAGTTTTCCTGCATACCAATCCCACTATACACGAAGTCATAATCCTAATAGGAAATACATAGATTCCAACTTAAACTTAAGGCTAATGTACAATCTCTACAGAGAAAAATCAAAACATTACTTTTGTATCCGAATCAGTCTACAGGAATATATTCCATCGCGATTTTAATCTGCACTTTCACGTTCCGTCGAAATATACTTGTGTAAAATGTAACATGTTCAAAGCAAAACTAGAATGCCAAAGTGATAAACAGAAAAAGAGAAATTTGAATACAGAGCACACATTGCATTTACGCCGAGCCGAAAATGCAAGAAAGAGTTTGAGAAACAATAGATCTTTATCTGTAATGAATAAAAGCAGAGTTTATGGATTCACTTTCGATCTAGAAAACGCATTACCTTTTCCTACATTAACTTGCTCAATCGCATATTACAAAAGAAACATGTATGTTTATAACCTAGGCATTCATGAATTAGGTGACGAAGAAAAAGCATTCATTCATGTATGTATGGGACGAAACTACCGCATCCCGGGGAGCACAAGAAATAGGATCATCTATCCGTAAACATATCTTACACAATGCGGAAGGAGCAAGTCACATTATTGCTTATAGTGATGCATGCGGCGGGCAAAACAGAAATTTTAAACTGTGTTTGATTTGGCTTAAGCTTTTAGCGGATTCGGAAGCGCAGAAAATAGATCACAAATTCATGGTTTCGGGGCATTCTTCGCTACCAAAGGACAGAGATTTTGGCCAGACTGAACAAAATGCTAAAAACAAGATAAAATATGTACCAGAACACTCGTATACAATGATAAAAAAATGTAGAATTAAAAAACCATTTGTTTACGAAATGCAGAAATATTATTTTTATTCTACAAAATTATTAGAGAAGGCTGTAACACGCCGAAAAATAAACGAAAATAAAACTACAGTGGCCTGGTTACAAATTCACTGGTTACATTTTGAAAAGAAAAAAGATTTACTACAAGCAAACTTAAAACGAAGATTTTCCTTTTGAAGTCATTTACTTGCTTCCAAACTGAAAAGGTGTCCCCCGAAAATTCAACAATATTGATTTAACACCATTATACAAATCATCCCTTCCAGTCAATGGCAATAAGTAGAAAAAGCATGGAAGAACTTTTCCAATTTATTCCACAAGTCCATCAACAATATTTCAGAAACATTATTGTAGATAAGAATATTGATGACACCGGACAAAAACATTAATTTTATTTGTTTTATTTTTTTCAAATAAAAACTAGTTCATTTTTTCTAATGATTTATAATAATTATTCTCTTCAAATAAAATTTTGAAAATTTAGCTTTAGTATTATTTTAATACCATATGGAATACACAACTAATTTTGTGAAACGTTGGGAGACAGAGTAGTCTAAGTCACACAACACCCAAAAAAGGTAGTAATAGAAATATTTTCCTTCTAGAAATTTATGTTTAACTCCTTGTATTTCAAAACAAACTTTTTGGACATAGACCACTCTGGTTTTCAACGGCTCATTTATGTATTTTAGTACAGGGTGCCCATTTTATTTGTTCCAGCCTGAAATTTTAAGAACAGTCAAAACAGGATACATTTCATAAGTCACTTATGAAATATGGGGCTCAACAGTCTGTGGTTACTCTGCGTACCTGTAACCACAATAAGATAATTTAAATAAAATATTTAATAATAATATCTCATTAATTTTAAATACGGCACTGTGAAGCACAAATTAAACACAAGTGAATGGAAAGCACAAAATTTGGGGCACAACAGACTGTGGTTACATAGCATACTTGTTTCCACATTTAGCTTTTTTCAAAAAACTTTGTTTAAAAATTAAACACATTTGTTGTTATATACTGTACAGTGCAACACAGAAGAGGTACAACTAAATATAAAAAATGGGTATATGAGAAATAAGGTTAGTTTAGTTATTCAAATCGAGTTTGAAATTCCACAAGTAACAATATTTTTCACTGTTTTGGAATGATTTAAATGTAGCGTATATATATATATATATATATATATATATATATATATATATATATATATATATATATATATATATATATATATCAATGATTAATAGATAAAGTAGATGATTTCATTCTTATAGATAATGGTATCCGGCAATGATTCTATTTCTTTGTTCTTATATGAATTAGGAATGGAAACAAACAAAATAAAGTATAAAAACCACGAATTTTGAGATAATGACTCAGTTCTAACAATGATTGTAATTGTTAAACTTGTTGCTGATAATAAACAAATCTTTTTAATTTATAATAGTTTTAAATCCTTTTATTTAATTGGCGCAGTCAGCAGGATCCGGAAACACTACCCTTTAGGTCGAAAAAATTGTGCAAAGTGTTCAATTCATTTAAACCAAGCCTGGTTTGTTTCTACAATTTATTACATCAGCAAACAACAAGAAGTATCTACAGAAGCCGCTATACGCAGTGCCCAGATCTTCACCACATTATAAGCAAGAACGAGAACTTCATACGATAGATCCTGCAAAGCGAGTGCCCGTTCCGTCAACCCATCGTCAACTCACAGTGCCCGTACATCGAAAGCCAGAGTCAACACTTCCAAAGTGCCCGTAAACCGAGAGCCTGGAACCAGCAGTGCAAATGAAGATTGCAACAATATTAATAAGCGTAATTGTATTGTAAGTTAAAAATAATAATAATATACTAACATACAATAAACACAAGGGATTTCTGGAACAGCTAAAGGTGTTATGATAGAAATCGAGCTCCGGCACAGAGACATATATAACAAATACACAATATATTACTTTGTTAATATTGTAACGCGGCAGTGTGAAACCACCGGCGTACAATTTATTGTGATCGTCAATAATACCCTACGTTGTGTTTATGTAAATAGTGCCCAGAATTCTTTGATTTGAAGTCGTGGTAGTGTGAGGAATAAAACAAATAAAAACATAGATTCAACAATAAACAACGTTTATTCAACAATAAAAACATGGATTAAAAATATCTTCAGTACAATGAAAATGTCTAATACTTATGGCCGGGGACGGCGTGGGTATGCCCTGGTTAGGACCGTCGCTGTCAGCGGGCTCGGACGGGGTCCGCACCGGGGCGCAGCGCAGGCAGCGTCGTGGTACAGCCGGAGAGCGGGACAGCGGCCTTGGTACGGGTGCCGTGGTCAGCCGCGGCTACGGCCGTGGACGATGTCCCTCAGATGTAGGAAGACGCATATAGCGTCACAGACATACGAGATGTCCAATACACATATAATACTTGGTATGGTGTTATATTTATTACATGGATATTTAATATCGATATACGACGTAGTTGGAAAATCGCAACTGGGCCACGGTGTGGAGCGTGCGCTTCCCTGTTATCGACGTCGTAATCGTACGGGGAGTGAGTGACGAGGTTGGAAAATTGCAACTGGACCACGATAGTGGAGCGTGCACTTCCCTGTTATCCTGACACCACTGACCGTTTATTTATATTATATTAAACGGAATACAACATTGTTGGAAAATCGCAACTGGACCACGGTGTGGAGCGTGCGCTTCCCTGTTATCAACGTTGCAACCGTACGGAGAGTGAGTGCCGTTGTTGGAAAATTGCAACTGGACCACGATAGTGGAGCGTGCACTTCCCTGTTATCCTGACACCACTAACCGTTCAATGCGTTCGATAATATCCCAGGGCTGCAGGTGAAAGCGTAGCCGACACCTTGCAGCAATACCAACATATAACACCAATACCAAAGCCTGAAAAATTACCAATGATCATTAATGCCGATCAAGCTACCATAGAGGCTGATCCTGGTCGAAACCAAGATGCCTTTCCAAGTGCCGTGCACCCAGTTTTAAACACATAAGCGTCACCCCTAAAGATTGGGTGTGGAAAGGATGGAAGATTAGATGTCCATACGTGAAACTGTAACAGACAGAAATTTCTGAGAAAAACATCTTAATGATAGGCGCCTCATTCGTTGATGTCCCGATGTAGTGGGGAAGTTTCTGCATATGCAGATTGTATGTTGAACGGATACAGCTTATAATTGTTGACCCTGATTTGTTCGAATTCATCCCAAGTAGCCACCCTTGCTTCCATGTGCCTGTTTGTGGAGAGAATTCTCGTCTGTTGATTTGCTAATTAGTTGCATTCAAAAAATCACATATGCCCTATATATTAGACAAAGACACCAAGATCTGTATTCTGCGTGAACGACAAAGATGCTACGAGGTAGTGGTGATTTCACCCCCTACTTAAACAAAGATACCTTTAAATCTCGGACTGGTGAGTGGGACAGAGATGGCCTGCGAGAGTGCTGCTTTCAACCCCCACTTTATAATGTTCATTTAATTCTTGGTTTACCTAAAGTGAAAATATTTACACAAAATAAAAATGTTTAAATAAATAAGAAATGTTTATCTACATCAATGAGGAGCCTAATAAATATTTCGTTGATTATTTTGTTTATTGTTCATGTTTTACCTGGTAATTCATAGGTTCATAGGTGTCAATTTTCTCTGTCAGAGCCGGCTTCGAAATAAACTTGTGGAATTTATTTAGTATCACACTGCTATATTGTTTCTCATGCTACTACAATGGCAAATTAATTAGTTAATGTTAGTTAGTCATATTAGTTGGTTATTAATTGTCAAACATTCTAAATATTATTGTAAATTCTTATATTCATTCGAACTGTAGACATTCTCACGCTACAATCTCATGCCTGACCTGTCTTAACTGTCACAACCCTCAGACCTATGAAAATTTATTACCCTCTTGAGTTGGCCGGCAAATATTCTTGGCACCATTCTAATCGGTAACACGTGCACTATATTTTTGTCTCCATGTAGAAAACTGATACTAAAGATTTTAAATAATACCTAAATAAATATGTCATCGTCATTAAAGAAATCTGCGTATACAGCAGCTTGGCCCACCCAGCTATAGTACTATGCCGTGTTGATATATTTATTTATTTGTTTATTTATTTATTTATTTAATTATTTATACAAACCGTATGTCGTCGCGTTTCAATATAATTAGTTAATAGTATTTCAAATTAATAAATATTCAACCTGATTAATACATTCATATCAGAATGGCTGATAGAATTCAAAAAATGAACTTCGCTTGGAACTCGATCCCAACTTACAATGGAGACCTTAATATAATGTTCTTTCATAAACGCAGTAAACACAGTTCACATCCTACTTGGGGCATTGAATCCACCATTAGACGATTTTGACAAATCTGTCGCATTTTTACATATAAAAAGTAAAGTAATTGATAAAGCCCTAGATAGTATCAAGGATACTAAATTCCAAAATTGGAATGAGTTAAAAGATCACATGACGAACAATTTTAAGGATAAAACAAATTCCGCCACAATAAGTAATGAAATACTCAAAATTCAAAATATGAAAAATCCATAAAAATTATTAGAGATAACAAAAGAAAAATTCCTCTCATTCAAATCTCGATTATGTATTGAAGAAAATAATTCCGACAAGAAAACAACAATACATCAATTTACAGAGGAATTAATTGTTAATATGATCTTGCTACTAGAAATCCTACTAGTATTGCTGAAATAGAGAGATTATTACAAAATGATTTCCAATATTTAAAAAATAATAATTCATAACTTACCAAACAATTACCTAATATTCCGCCACAAAGATTTCCTTGAACAAATTTTCCTACTGGACCAGTGAATCTTAACAAAGGCCCAAATAATCAAAGATTTGCTCCGAGACAACAAATTAAAAATGCGCAAAACATTAAACCAACTCCTACGTCTATGCAAACAAAACAGACGTTCCACCCAAAACAAACAAATTCAAGACCTAATAATTATTTTACACAACAAAATAAACTATTTGGAACACACACACGCCAAATTATATAGCTGAAGAAACTCTTGAGGAAAATAAATATTCCGAAACACAGTATTCCAATGACGAAGAGAATTACATTTTCCTTTTAATAAAGATTTTGAAACTTTTTATTTTTGAAAATGAAAAATTATAATATGTTAATTGTTACCGGATCTACTATAAATTTAATAAGTAAAACATATGTTTATAACAATTTACAAAATTCAAAATTTATAAACAAAATTTCAATTTTAAAACAGCAAGTGGAGAACATAACTGCGACGAATATGTAATCCTACAATTCGAAGGTAAAGATGTGAAATTCTATTTACATAATTTCCATACTTAATTTAATTTGTTACTAAGTCTACCAACAATGATTGACATGCAATAAAAACTGATTTTAATAAAAATATGATAACTATTTAGAATAAAAATACAAAATTTCAATAATCAATATTCTGTTAATACTGTTGAAGAAATTAAAATTAGAGCCGAACATTTAAATTCTGAAGAGAAAAAAGAATTATTCGAATTAATAAAGGAGTATGAAAGTATTTTTCCAAAAGAAAAATACATTTTATTACATACAGATACAGATAATACAACACAAAATAATCACTAAAGACGACACTCCGATATATACTAAATCATACAGATACCCAGAAGTTTATAAAGAAAAAATTAATAACCAAATTAACAAATTAAAGAATAAATTTATTAAAGAAAGTCAATCCCCTTGGTCCTCTCCCGTGTGGATGGTCCCCAAAAAATTAGATGCCTCAGGTAAAAGAATATTTAGAATGGTTATTGAGTACAGAAAATTGAATGCACAGACTGTAGACGATAAATTCCCAATTCCGAACATTATAGACGTTTTAGATAAATTAGGTAAAAATATGTACTATACTACACTAGACTTAACTTCCGGATTCCATCAAATCCAAATGCACTCCAGCTCTATTCCAAAAACATCTTTTAATACTGACAAAGGTTATTTCGAATTTACTAGAATGCCTTTCGGACTCAAAAATACCCCAGCTACTTTCCAGAGATTAATGAATTACATACTAAAGATTATATAAATAAAATAGGCACATCACTACAGGACCATTGCGAAAATATTAGGAAAGTCTTTTCAAAATTAAAACAATATAATTCAAAAATTCAACTTGATAAGTATGAATTTATGAAAAAAAGAAGTCGCGTTATCTTGGTCATATAGTTTCACAAGAAGGAGAAAAACCAAATCCTGCAAAAATAGATGCTGTCAAAAATTTCCCCATCCCAAAGACGCAAAAAGAAATTAAACAGTACTTAGGTCTTTTAGGCTATTATAGAAAATTTATCCCAAATTTTGCAAAATTAACTAAACCTATGACTAAATATTTAAAAAAAGGGAATACAGTAAATATAGAAAACAAAGAATACAGACAAAGTTTCGAAGATAGTAAAAACATACTAATCAACGCACCTATACTGCAGTACCCCGAATTTGAAAAACAATTCATCGTAACCACTGATGCACATAACTTTGCCATCGGTGCAGTCTTAAGCCAAAATGTAAATGGAAAAGATATGTCTATAGCTTATGCATCTCGAACACTTAATGAACATGAAATTAATTATAGCACCACAGAAAAAAGTGTCTTGGAATAGTTTGGTCAGTAAAATATTTCACTATATTTTTCAAAAACCGCAAAATTTAGTACATTGTATTTCACAAAATTTTCAATTAGGAAAAGGAATTGCTAAACAAATTAACGAACAGATCAATAGTAAAAATTATTTAATAAACAAAAAAAATAAAAACCAAATTTATTAATTCTACCTATTCATGGAAACAAATATAAAATATTTCATCTCGTAACAAAACAAGAACATTCTAATAAACCAATAATAGACAATAAAGAAGATTATTTAATTAAATTAAAAAATTATTTCGTACAAAACGATATTTTCGATATTCATATGCTAAAAATTTGTTCAGGTTTAGATAAACAACCATTTCAAAAATCGAGAATTTATTAAACAAAATTTTTAAGGAAACACATGAAAATTGTAATTCATGAAGTATTAGAAGAATAAATAAATATGAACGACGACTCAGAAAGTATAATTGCCAATATTGACAACGAAGAACTGGATACAGTACATTCCGCAGATGAAAATGAAATTATATAACATAAAGATAGCTGCATTAATGTAGGAAAAAATCTTATTATTATTCAAAAGTGCAATAAAGAGACAAATTGTCAATTAACTACAAAAAACAAATTTAGAAAATTAATTTTTAAATTAATAAAAGATTATTTAGTGCCCTATGTAAATTATTATTGTTTAATTAATAAAGATTTAATAAATTTAATAAATATTGTCCTACAAAATAATTTTAATAAAGATACTTACAAATTAATTCAATGTGAAGAAGTACTAAAAGACAATAAATACTGAAGAGGAATTGGAAACAATTCAAATTATCACTTAGGCAATACTAATCACAGAGGTATTATGGACACATACCAAAAATTAAAATATAAATTTTATTAGCCTATTATGATTACAAATATTCAGAAATATATTAATAACTGCGATATATGTCAACAAAATAAATACGAAAGAAATCCTTACCAAATTCCTGACAACCTTACTCAAAACCCGAAATTCCCTTTCGACATATTACATATTGATACATATACTCTAGAAAATAAAAAATATCTAACATTAATAGATGCCTTTTCAAAATTCGCTCAATATTTAAAATCAATGTCTGCCACAGATATTACAGATGCACTTATAAAGTATTTCTCTCAATATCAAGTCCCTAACGAAATAATATTTGATAGTGGAACTGAATTTAATAACAATTTTGTAAAAGACCTATTAAAATCATATAAAATAAAAATTTACATGACATGTGTAGACAATCCTAAAACAAACGGATTAATTGAAAGATTCCATTCAACAATAATTGAACATTTAAGAATTTTAAACCAAAGACAAAATTTTAAAGAACAAAAAATTTTCAAAAAGGTACCATTAGCCCTAATAGCTTATAATAACTGAATAAATTCTGTTACTAAATATACCCCAAATGAAACACTATTTTGGTTCAGATAAAAATAATGAAATTTTAAAATTTAAAAATTGTAATGAGGGTTATTTACAAGACTGATAAAATAAGCTTCAATTATTAAAAGAGGAAGTAAGTAAAAATATTCAAGTAGAGAAAAATAAACGATTTTTGAAATAAAAAACTCATCAAAATTTAGACAATTTGAAATTTAAAAATGTATTAAAGAAGGGTATAAAAGATTAAAAACCCCTGCTTCAAAAATCATGTAATTGAAGATTATAACCGCAAATTAGGTATAGTAAAAATAAATCCTAATAAAAGACACAAAATTGATAAAATTAAAAGAAAACATCTTTTTGTTGTAGATGCTTCTGCAAAGGGGAAGAACTAATCAAATTAACGGATAATTCCGGAATTAATATATTTGAATTAGGACAGGTAAATATTTATAAATAAAGTAAATATTTATAAAGATTCATATTATTCTTTAAATAATCATAGAAATGAAATAATATCAAAATTAAATAGTAATGTGAGTATAAAATCAACATGTAAAGAGAAACCAAGCTTATATAAATATTTCAAATTTTAATATTGTTAGATTAGAAAATAAGATTAATAATTTATTCAATAATAATCGAAATAAAAGAGCAGCATTTAATGGACTGGGAACAATAATTAAAAGTATTAATGGAAATTTAGATTCAAAAGATGCAAAAAATACGATACGTTATTTGAAAATACAAAACAAAATCAAATCACTCTTCAAAACCAAAATTTAGAAAATATTCATATTAACAAAGAAATTATTTCAAAATTTAATAGACAAATGGAAAATATTTAACATAATGAAATTGTATTAAAAACACGTATAATGCAGATGAATGCTATCATCAAAGAGGTAATGAACCGGGAAAACATTTTAAGAATCAAAGACATAATTAGTCAATTAATTTTGGCAAGTATAAACTTAAACGGAATTTTGGACGAGATTGAAACAAGTTTGACTTTCTGCAATTTAAATCAAATCTACAGTTCTTTCATTTCAAAAGAAGAATTAAATTGAACAAGTAAACAAAAATCAAAATTTTTGGGAATTAACAATACAAATTACCAGCCATAGTAGAATTAATAGAAGTCAGATTAAATATTTATTGGATACATCCATGTATTATAAAATAAAAATAATAAATTATTGCAAGTTACTCCTACACCCAATGTTAATAATGAACAGATGTTATGAAAAACAGAAAAACAATTAGTAATTCTAAAATCAAAATGTATTATATAATACACTTGATTGTAAGAAAATAAATAACAATTATTTTTGTAAAACTAAATATATAGCAACTAAAAAATGCATTAAGAACATTGTTCTAAAACACAATAATGAAGATTGTAAGTACCACGAAATCAATTATGCCTTTTTAATCATGGAAATAGAAAATGGAAATTTAGCAATAATAGCAAGCACTGAAAATAAAAATATAGAAATAAAATGTGAAAGAATTAAACATCAACAAATAAAAGAGTATATAAATTTCTAACTAATGAAAATTGCGATATAGATAATTATAATTTAGATAAGAAAATAACAATAGCAAAAGAAATAATATTTGAGAATATAAAGTTTGATATTAAAGAAAACCGGTATAGTAATAAAACTTTAGTATTAAAACAAATTGATAAAGAAAATATTATTTGTTATGAAACCCCATTGATACAAGAAAATGGAAGGAAAAGAAAACATAAGTATATTAATTCTTTTGCAATAATTACTATCATATTAATATATATTATGTAATCTATAGATATAAAAAAAGAATTTATTTTGTAAAATAAATAATTTAAAACAACAGACAAATAATGTGTTAGAATTAACAGACATCCAAAACCAAAATCGAAATCCCTTGTAAAAGAATAAAATCATCTTTTAAAGAAGGGAGGAGTTTTATATATATAACAATAATTTTAATAGTTAAACTTGTTGCTGATAATAAAGAAATCTTTTTAAAAATAATAGATTTAAATCCTACTGTTTAATTCATACAATGTAATTGGATATAAAGTATGTCGTTTGTTGTAAAATGTATTGTTGCATTTTGTTTAAAGCTGCTAATGTTTATAGATTTGTTGTTTACCTGACAGGTACCTCAAGGTCGAGTAGTTAGCACGCTCGCCCAGGACGATAGGAATCTTAGGTTTAATTCCACGTGAATTTGTATTTTTTAATTTTTTATTTGAAACAGCGAGTATTTGCAGAATCACTAGTATCAAATTGAAAACTTTTTACGTATTTTAAACGGTTTTTCGGGGTATAAATACTGCCCCAAGAGACAGTCTTAAGCAGACAGTGTTTGCTCTGTCAGGAAGACGGTGTGTGCCGTTTTTCGAGAACCTGGTGAGTCCGGTCGAGCAAGTTTGTTAGGACCTTGGCTGTCTCTGACTCAGCTCTGTTGGTCTGTGCCGGCAGCTTATGAGAGTTAGTAGGTGTACCGTATGGCTACGGATACCGTAATAGCCGGATGTTTCGGCACAGTGGGATTTGCCACTGTTTACCGTAATCGCGGATGTCTATGAGTGTTGGAGTTTGGAGTCTGCCAACAGGATCCCGCTTCCGTTCCGAAATAGTAATTGCCAGCCTGTTGACGAGGACAACGCTGTTTCCGCAACTTTGATATGTGACATTATTGCCCGTTTTTAACCCCCCTCCCATTGTTAACCAATCATTGTTAACCGTTTGTAGAACCGAAAAAAATCTTGGAAATATTGCTGGTTCATTCGGATATTTATTAGGCGATTATATGCTAGCGATTGCTAATTTAATTTTGTTTGTTAACATTTTCGCTTTTAAAATATTTTAATAATATATTAAAATTCATAACATTTGATTTCATTGTCAAAAACCGAACTCTGTCTCCACTAAGCTACCCGAGCTTTTTTGGCCTTCAAGCCACTCTTTTCAGCAACGTTATGAAAGCGTACTTTACCGGATCTACCACCTTTCCCGTGCTGTGTTACCGATCAAACGATTGGCGCCCGAGAAAACCGTTTTGACGGCAAAGAGCTCTACAGAGAACGTCCAGTAAAAGTAACAGGTCCTTTTGGACATTACAAATGGCGCCGGAACAGGAACCAATGACGTCATCGCCCTTTGACCATTGCAAACCTATAGAATAACAATAAGAGATTTAACGAAAAATATAAGCCATGGAAAGGAAAACAATTTTGAAATAAATTAACTGTTTGTACGAGGGCCTCGTCAACATATAACGAGGTTACCTTCTTCAACTTGAACAAAAATGAACGATAAAAGTGGACTGTATTAAGAGAATTGAGCCGAATAGTTAGACCGCGAGTTGTGAGCTTAAAACCGTCATAAAGTGAATAACCGACTATATTAGCCATCGTGCTCTGATTAAGTTCTGCGGAGATGATGTTCGCTCCTCTAGGTTGTTGGCTGGCCAGCTGGTGAACGGTGGTTGCATACAATGTCGTGGTCAAATTTGTTTAACACTAGGTCGCCGAATGCAAACGCACAAACACATGGATCGCCAAATGCGATACCACAAATAAATGATGTTTAAAAATCACCGTGTCTGATTTATTAAACAGGCAAACTATGAGTAAGTTCATATCAAAGTCCTTAATCGGATTTTTAATCAAATCGGATTTAAATAAATCCTAAATCTTGTCTGTTTGTACCAGAAAAATTTAACGCGATTACGTACATTCGAATTTACTGTAGATTTTATTGGATTTATTACTGACACTGTTGGCATAGTAGCATAGAATGCGTGGAACATAATTGACTATATTGCACCTGGTGTAAGATTGCAGTGGTGGGAGGAGCTGTTTACGCAGCAACATTTTAAGGTTAAATACGATTCTAAGATTTAATTCGATAAAATTAAAATATTACTATAATCGAAAATTTCAGACACATCACTTACGTGTGGGACTTCTCCAATATCATCCATTTGAGAACAATTATCATTGGACATGCGAAATAGAATAAATAATGAAATATTTTTAACAGTTATTGACAGATTGACATGTGATGTGTCTTATGTATTTATATTAACTATTTACTTTATATTATTAGTTATTTTCAATTATATTTATATTAATATTATTTATTTCACTTACATTCAATTTAGCTAGCCTTAATTATTGTAGGCAAATGCAGGAAAAAACTTGCAATAACATTGGGATAGTTTAAAACTGTCTTGAGTTTGCACCAATCACAAACCGTGAAACGTTGTCCTTATACCAAGGTACACTGCATTGTTATACCAGAAACAGTATAGTATTAATTTTGACTTGATATTCACTTAGATTTTCATCTAACATTTACTTAGTTTTTTCACACAAATCAATTATTTTTCCTTTTAGGATTAATTTCATAAAATATTCTGTTACTTGTTGCGTCCACGGATTTCTCTTTGTTTTTTTCTAGTAATTATACTACGCTATCGTTAACACATATAAAATGTCAAGCCATGAAAGATAAATATACTACTCTACGTTTTTTTCATTCTTTCAGTACTTAATATTGAATTTTCAGTTAAATCGCTGTTTGTCTTGCGGAAGTAAATCGGATTTATGCATAAATCTCGTTGGTAAATACGATGCAGAATCCGATTCTAAATTCAATCCAGATTGTTTATGTCGTTTCTTTAAATACGATTTCTAATTCTAAATCCACTTAAATTCGATTAAGGCCCACTTTTTCAATTGATGGATAAACTATGGTATTGTTATCGGAGGTTTAACTTTATACTAGTAATTATACCTTCGATAAACAAGACTGTTTTTTACAATGC
Source organism: Harpalus rubripes (assembly GCA_963082715.1). Classification (NCBI taxonomy): domain Eukaryota; kingdom Metazoa; phylum Arthropoda; class Insecta; order Coleoptera; family Carabidae; genus Harpalus; species Harpalus rubripes. The sequence continues at coordinate 13,008,939 of OY720463.1, forward strand.
ATTTTTATATATCAGATAGTTATACCAAGAATTACGTTATATCACTTTACGTTGGTACTGACACAGTAAAATTATCTTCTTGTCAGACTATTTTTTTTCAATATTGTTATTATTTCTACCTTCTAATTTGCATTTTTTACGATGTTCCATGATATAAATGATATTTTTGATTCTGACACTGATGATGAACTTGATTGACACCTGTCAAATGTATTAATAATAACACATCGTTTTTGTTTACGTGGTATCCATAAAAACATGGGATAAAGTTATCCGAGTTTTATACATCCGATTTCCATGGGATAAGAAATACTGGAGTTTATTGATATACGGTTTGTAAAATACAATTTTCAAATTTATACCTGGTATAGCGTTCTACGAGGTTTATCTAATGATTGTAAAATGGCCCTAAAGGTGTCGATATAAACTTAGTCTATTTTTTAAGTACAAAATACTTTTAAATAGTATAAATTCGTCGACAGTGCGAAATATGCACAACTAAACGATTTAAATGTTGCTAAATCATATCTTTTGCACGCGGTCAGCGGCTACATAGGTCACATGACAACAACTCACAATTACGTGCAAAATTCGAAATAAGTTAGATATATAAATTTCTGTGAGTTCACGAACGAACACTAACTTTATACCAGTTACAAAAGAAAGTATTTTTTTAATAAAAATCAAATAAGGCTTCCTTTAAAAACAATTAAATTTGTGTTATATCTCGAAAATTTACTGTGAGAATAATTATTTTTTTCTACAGCTTATATACAAAAAGTAGATATTTGCGCTCTCTTTTGTCAACGCAAAATATCGACAAATTAGAAAAAACTCTCGTTGTCCAAATTTCTAACTATGCAATGTTGAGATACATGTGTCACTTGTCTACATTCTTAGGTAAACGTTTAGTCAGAAACTATTGGCATTGTAGTTACACATTTATCACCTTCACAAGTCAATATGACATAACTGCTCTGCCGGTATACTACATAACCAAACAAAATAGCGCACTTCTGTGACAATAAAATAGGGCATTCATTTACAAAAACGAAAGTATAAAATGCTTAGATTAGATTGGAGCAATACCAAAAGTTTGGCATGAACGCTCCCAATGGACATCCACTTTTTCACTGCAATAGTTTAATGTACTTGTAACAAATAAATTATACAAAAAAAACTTTTTTTTATGGTGGAGAACCCCATTGTGGCGATTGTACAAAAAATCTTGTGTGTTTCGAGCGCAAAATGGACATTGTCGATTTCGAGAGAATGCCGCGCTTCTGCGTCGGGCGGCGACAACATCTCAATCGACAATGTCCCATTTTACGCTCTTGATACACAAATAGCTATTGTACTTTACTAGATAGAAAAGAAAAATATATGACTTTTTATTGAATTTTTTTTGTCGATTACTGATAATTTAGAAGTAATTTCAAAATGAAGAAATAAACCAAATTTAGTTTTCCGCCATCGTTTAGTTATAGTTACCTACGAGAATTTTTGGCAACACAAAAGGCGCACTACATCTCCCATTTAACCGGAGTCTTAGCTTTTGAGATACCAATGGTAGTCTTTTAAATCCGGTCACTTTTTATACATTGCCATAGCGTAAGTGTGTATTCCGAAGATAATACTAAGTCGAAAGCATGTTCGAAACTCAATATTAGATAACTTATGAGCGATATTAAATTTAACAGAGCCAGCAGAACAAACTAATGACATATTTATTTATTAATAGAAAATATCTTTAACACAACGTTAATTAAATTATTTGAAATGTCCTCTTTTAAAAACTTTAACTTGTGGTCAACTAAATCACACAAGTTTTCTGAATATGTACGAGCACGAGTATTATAGCGCTACACCCACTGAACTCAATATATACTACTGGAATGCGCCGTCAGCTTCACATTGTGCGATGAGAGAAGACATGACGTGGGAATTTTCCATCTTTGTTTTATAAATTCTGAGTTAAAAAAGTATTTTATTCACAATCGGTTAGTAATATGACGATTTACGATTTCTGACTTTTAAAAACTTGGGAAGTTAGTTATTGTTAACCTTATATTCCAAGAGGTTGGAAAGTCTTTAAACAATTTAAACAATTAAGGCCCAACAGTGAAACAACAAATAATCATACTAGTTTTAATATATATATTATCAGAATATGCGTGGACTAAATAGTAAATGTGAACAGTTTTATTCCTCACCTCATGCTTATTTGATATAGTTTGTATAACTGAGACTTGATAGTTTGTATAACTGAGACTTGGATAAGTGACTCTATAGGTAGTATGGAACTCTTTCCTGAGAATTATAGTGTTTTTCGAGGTGACAGACAATTTGATAAAGTAGGACTGAGTAAGGGCGGTGGAGTACTACTTGCAGTCAATCACATTTTCTCCATTAAAGAACTTAATCTGAGTACAATGAGGGACGCATTTCCCTCAATTGATATTGTTGGATGCCGACTTAATGCTAGGAATTCTAAAATTCTTATTTTTGTTATTTATATCCCACCAAATACATCTGCGTCTGAAATGGAAGCATTCTTCGATACCTTTATTACAATGGAATATTTACACAACAGCAACATTATAATTACTGGTGATTTTAACATCACTAATTTAATATACGGTAATATGAGTGATAGGAAGACAAATATATTCCGTCAGTTTTGCAAATTTCTAAATATAAAACAAACAAATACCATACCAAATGCACATGGAAGGATCTTAGACATTATCGCATCTAATATCAATTGTATGGTTACAAAATCTGAATTAGAATACGTCCATGAAGATTTGCACCATCCATCTTTGGATATCACTTCCAATCTTGGATTAATAAAACAGCAACTTTTTCGCTAACCATCACGGAAAGAACTATAACTTCAAAAAAGCTAATTTTCCAGCACTGTATGCTGATTTGTTGAATGTGGACTGGACAACTCTTTATGAAATTAGAACCGTTAACTATGCTTGTGCTGAACTATATAATATACTAGAAAATATTTTTGATACTCACGTTCCATATTATAGACTAAATAAAAATTATAATAATTTTCCTTCGTGGTATACAAAAGAAATTATTATTAACATAAAGAAAAAGCATAAACTTCACGAGAAATTTAAAAGAATGATGATAGTTACTTAAAAGAGTTTTGGACTCTACGGAAAACAATTAAAAATCAAGTGGCAGTTGCTTATAAAGACTTTCTATACAAAACTGAAACTTCTGTAAAAGAAAATTCAAATAGTTTCTGGGCGTACATTCACTCTAAAAAAATTGTCACGTATTCCCGGCAATATGTACCACGACCACACACAGTTTAATGATTCGCAGTCCATAGTAAATGCTTTTGCATGCTACTTCTCCAGTGTTTATCAACAATATGCATCAACGGACATCTCAGAAGTTAACTGTGGATCTGATATCATATCTTTACCGGCAGTCACTCCAGCGGAAGTATTCACCAACATGCGTAAAATGAAGAACAAAATGACTTCAGGAATAGATCAGGTCCCTGCTTTCATTATTAAAGACTGTGCGTATCCGTTATCTGAACCACTTTGCTATGTTTACAACCTAATTCTCGCCAATAGTGAGTTTCCAGATATGTGGAAAATTTCTAAAGTGTGCCCTATTTTTAAAGCAGGTGATGAAGCCAATATTGCCAATTATAGACCTATATCCATATTGTGTAACTCCGCCAAAGTTTTTGAAATGTTGTTATATTCATGTGTATATAAAAGTGTTAAACATAAACTTTCAGACTCTCAGCATGCCTTCCGAGAACAAAGGTCTACGGCAAGCAATCTTATGGTGCTTACGCAACATTTATGTGAAATTGTGGATAAAGGAGGACAAGCAGATGTCATTTATATGGATATCCAAAAAGCGTTCGATCAAATTGATCATAGTATATTATTACAGAAATTATACAACTTTTAAATCGTATCTTAATCAGAGACAACAGTTTGTTCAGTATAATAGATACAAATCACATATGTTTATTGCGTCGTCTGGTGTGCCACAAGGCTCCAATTTAGATCCTTTGCTTTTCACTTTATATATAAATGACATATGTAATGAACTGGAAAGTACGAATTTATTATTTGCAGATGATCTTAAATTATATTCTGCTATGGCACAAAAATGACTCCTGTGGTTCACTCTCCACGCCAACAATGAGTGCCCGTGAGGTGACGCCTGGTAAACGCCCGCACGGTACAAATATGTCATTACCGAAATCTGTATACAAAGCAGATTGGCACACCCAGCAATGGGTAAAATGCCGTGATGATATATTTATTTATTTATTTGTTTATAGCTACCTCAAACGATTGCAATACTTTACAATTATCTATCAATACAATCAGTAACTGGTGTACAAATAATAATTTCAAATTAAATCCGTCCAAATGTAAAGTAGTTTCATACCATTGTAAAAAATCCTATTTTACATTTTTATTTAGTCTTTTATACAGAATGTAGCGCTGATGTGCCAGTGCGTAAAGGAGGAAAAATTCCCGTGTTTTTTTCGCTCTCGGTCTGTTTTGTTGCTCTAGGAATCTCACATCATGGTACATTCCAGTAATATAATATTGAGTCCTGTGTCTACGCCCAGATGTAAGGGCCCGTGCAAAGGACGGATTGTTGTAGGCGGGTAAGTTTAGTGGAGAAGGTCGTAGACCTTAGCTAAGAGAAATTCCAGGGCGCTAATCGATAAATTACGGCACAACAATCAAGATGATCGACTCACCTTTGGATTGGGCGAGTAGTTTTAAAGGTTTCGAATGTAAGGGACAGGTAAAAATTATAATACTTTTAATCTAATCTCTCGCCTGATAGATGGCTCGCATGCGAGTAAATACTCAAAGCCAGTAGATATACTAAAGTACCGCCATGGCGACCATAAAAGCAACAATAACAATTGCGCGAACGTCAAATATATTAAAGTCATTAAAATACCTGTATTCTCAGTGAAAATTTGTATCGTTGGACATTTTACCTTCAATAAAAGCTTTTGTAACTTATTTCGATAAGATTTAAGTTAACTGAGATATTCTCTTATTTTACGTCTAAATAGGATATTACAGCTTAATCGAATTAAGAGAAATTAGCAAAAATAGTAAAAGTATATGCTTAATAATGAATATTAATAAAGAAGTAAAATGATACAATTGAAATACTTCGGAAATAAGGGGTTTTTTGTTCTAGCAGCTCGTCACTCGTATGAAATATATATTATTTTGATTGGCATCTCAAAGACCACCTATAAACATATAACGAATACCGAGTTAGCGGCGAAGCCTAATACCATGGAAGTAGAGAAATTTAAATAGCGAAGGCGTGGCTATAAGTCCAGTAGTGCAATTTTGCATTAAACTTAATAATTTAAATACATTTCCAATTATAAATCATGTTGACTTGTACAGTATAATAATATTTATTTATTTTTTATAAATATAATTTAGAAATAGCATATATTTCAAAAACATTTAAGTCCACGAAGAAAATAGTTTGATACGAAAACTTATATACGTGACGTCACATCTATATTTTCAAATTTCGGAGGATTGTAACTCACTTATTAATAGGATTTTTTTATCGGATTTTCACCGACAGTCTTAGTTCAGATGAAATTATAAAAAAATGGTGGAATCCCGTTTTTTTTTAAAACAAACGCCATAGATCTCAGTTGTTCTTACTATGCGCAGATCCCCATTGCGCATATCTTCTCTACTTAAATTGAAAAGGTCCATTAATTGTCATTATAACAAAAATAGAATATGTACTTAATTTTTTTTGGCATACCAAATGTTGAAGAGAGGCGTCATCAGTGGTTTACAAACATTGGAAGAGCCGATATTTAATCGAAATATGCAATGCATCGTGAAGCAAGAAGTTTTAATTTGAATAGTGTTGTTGAAATTAACATTTTCCATTACTAATTTGACATTGCCAACATTACAGAATCCTGCAATAACACAAATACAAATAAAAGCGTCTCTACCGGCGGAAAAAATAGTTATTGTTGCTTTTTGAGGCCAAGATGTCCGCCATATCCACTGGCTTTATAATTAGTAACTAAACTTGAGTGCGCTAACCTCCTAATAATCACTGGGACGAAATTCGCGCGTAAATATTAAATAAGGTTATAACAACTTTGCGGACGCACAAAATCAGAGCAGATAGTAATTTTTAAATGAAACTAAACAGTGAAAACGATCGCGAATCGGCTAGATTAGATTACAGGCACATATATGATAAGTATAATATAAATATGTACATACGAGAAAATCAATAACAATATATTGAAATTTGAAATGTGCAAAACTATTGAGAGGTAGTACGACAAAATAAATGACTAGTTTCTAAATATTTCCAAGGCTCGCCAGATGAAAGACGGAGATGAAAAGTGACGGCGATGATTTTCAACACTCCAATAATCTCCACCCATGTAAAGCGTGTGCGTAGGCGTAAATGGCACTCTAAATATTACCGATACGATACGACAAGAGCCCAAACGTGAACGTCGAGAAGTTCAGAATATTTGTATGTCAGTTTAAATCCGAAATATAACAATCGGTAAAATGAAGTAAAATAGAAAAATAAAATGGAATAGAAAATGCCTAGAAAGAGTAATTAAAATTAGTGACTGAGGTATATGAAACTTGTAGTTGATAGAAGTTAGTAGTCTTTAAAATCTCACCTAGGACCTTGTGCGGCTTTTAAAGTGTACTCTTATATAAGGATGAATAACCTCAAAGGTACGTAAAGATAAAAGAAAATATTGTAACGTGTGGTTATGACGATTATTTGCAACGGGAAAGAAAATTCTGGACCATTTACCACTCAATTCAATAATGTGACTCCCGTTTTCAGGACGACCAGCGTCGAAAAGGGTTCGTTCATGTATTACAGAGGGCGTTCACGAAATCGGATTGTAATACAAGACATCAAGAGCTTTGTCAAAGCACGAATGTTTCACAAACATTTGAAACACACCAGGGATTAACACAAGGAAGCAAACGAAGTCCACTGCTCTTTAACATATATTTGGATGATAACCTAGTCAAATTAGATCAATAGAAAGTGATCGAAGGAAAAAAATCATGGAGTTTTGAAACTTGACATAATTATTCTGTGATGCTTACTGTACAACATAGTAAAAGTCCCCGTCGATGGGGGATAATTGGAGGGTGAGGGACTCGTTTAAATTTATTATTTTAACGATTTTTGCAAAAATCTCCGAAACTATGGGCCCTAGCGAAAAATATGCTATATACAAAATTAAAGTAGATAAGATATCCTGTTTGAAGCATTATTGTCAAGGATGGGCATTTGCGCGTAAAAAAGTATTTTTTACGTTTACATGTAAAAAATGTAAAGTAAATAACGTAGATAATGTGTAAAATTAGTTCTTAATAACCACATTAGGTGGCTTGGCATCAGTTTTGTGTTTAGGAGCCAATGCATTGGTTTAAACAATAGTGAAGTTAAATATTCTAAAAATACTACAATATATTTCAAATTTACGTATCTTGTCTCGATTATACGTAAAAATTATTTAAAGTTTGCTTGTATTTTACATATTATACATTATTTACGTAAAATATCTCAAAAATACTGTCATTGTAAAGAATATTTTTTACAGGTAAAAAATGTATAATAGGTCACATATTTTACGTGCCCATCCCTATTGTATAAAATTTATATGCCACTTTTGCGCAAGGAGAGACTTTTTTCCCATGTTAAACGCGTATGGCCCGGTTTTCGTGTTAACTTGATACACAGAGTGTTCATTTTATTTTGTCCACTATTGCTATCTCGAGAACTATAAGAGCTACGCGGTCGGTTAAATAGGGTATACCATAGTCAAATTTTAACTACCTTAAATAAGAAGACGAAAATATACATAACATTGATTAGGTCGCAAACTATAAGCGATTAAAGTTGATTACTAATTAGGTATGACGCGTTAGGTCCTAAGAATTCAATTGGTCGCCTGATTTTAAAAACGAGATTCGTGCGTCTGCTGCGGTCACCTTTGAAAGATTATGAACTCTCACGTTGTTGTATAATCTAACAAAAAAAATACAATTTTATGTTTCATGAATTTGTTTAATTATAATATCTCGTAATATTAACAATAATAATGTAATTATAATTAAATCAATTTGTAATATATATTAATTAAATTGAAAATAATATTAACTAATCAAAACAAACAAACACCAGCGCCATCCGCCGTCATACTTTGTGTCGTAATATTGTCAAACTGTTTCAATGTTCTATAATTTATTAAGAAAAAAATGGTTATTATTTATGTTATTTATTTTAAATAATAACTTCTCCGTGAATATAACGTACAAGTTTTTATATAAAAATATTTCAGCTATGCAAACATGAAAAAATCTGTTCTCTCTAGAACTAACAGTTTGTCGACAACTGGATGTACCAGCTACGTCACGCACGAAATTCTTAACTTTAAAAATTTATATCTCGCTTATTACGTAGAATTTTTAATTCGCATTTGCAATAAAATTCTTATTTCGTCCTGTTTCTACAGAAAAAATAAAAAAAACATGGTATAGGACCCTATTAGTAAACAATTTAAATTTTACAAAACTATTTTAAAGAGCATAAAACCCGTGGTCCAGAAACTGTGCAGACCAACCTTGTTATTTTAATTGAAACTATATATTTGTTTGTTCAATAGAAAATTTTATTCTAAATTCAGCGATATAATAATTTCATATCCATACATAACAGTTTTTTGAGGAAAATGCATATAAAATTTTATATTAATTTGATTAAAATATGGATTACGATACCATAAAGGTAATACTCGAAAAATTTTTGGCGTTGATATTTATGATCAATTAGAAGAACAATAATCACTTTTTATTGTCAGAGCCGAGGTGAGGGCACTTTGATTTTATGAAAAACTAACACGTACTCTATTTTTCCATGCGTACTGTAGCCGCCATATTTTAATCAAATTAACATAAAATTTTATATGCATTTTCTCAAAAAATGGTTATTCATTTAATAAATAAATAAATATATTTATAATAACAAAGTTGGTACCCACAGTTTGAAAACCACTGGCCGAAAAAAATTATGCTCATTAAAATAGTCTTGTAAAATAGAAATTATTTGCTAATTCAACCAAACACGTAGCTCTTATAGTTTTCGAGATAGCAATAGTGGATAAAATAAAATTAACACCCCGTATTAACATAAATATAGCAACTATTTAGTAAAAGTATTGTCCGAAAATCCATTTGCTGTATATTGTGACGAAAAATCTTCAATAAATAAATTTTTAAAAAAATCGTTATTTTGTCCACCTTGAATCTTCAAAACTATTAATGTTACAAAAAAATTAACACAATTTTTGTACAAAATTTTATCTACTTAATTCTGTATATAAAGTGTTTTCGCTAGAACCTATAGTTTCAGAGATTTTTACAAAAATTGTGAATGAACACCTTTTGCTTATTAGGAGTAAACGTTCAGTTCTTTTCTGGGTTGGTTCCTTTAGGAAGAGCTTTCAGTGTCTCTGCCCTGGTGACTCCAACCAGTGATTCTTGTGCCATTGATTCAGCAATGTTTTTATTTCCAGCTTAACTGTATCCGCTGAGATTTCGAAAGCGGATTCTGGTCCTGTGAAAGGAAAACTTGGCCTCTTCTTAGCCAGACTATCTGCTACCTGGTTTCCTTCGATCTATGAATGCCCGAGTACCCATAATAATTTCAATTTGTTCCTCGCTCCCAGTGCATTTAATCTGTGGATGCACTCTAGAACAAGTCCAGATGCTGTCTTACAGGATTCTAGTGCTTTTAGTGCGGCTTGGCTGTCTGTTACTATAGAGATTCTTCTGTTGCCAAAGTGGCTCTCTAGTAATAATTTGGCGCAGGTTTAAATTGCGTACAATTCTGCATGGAATACTGTCGTATAAGTCCCGGGACCAATCGACTGTTTGTGCCTCAGTCCTGTAGCTCAATGTATTCCTGCGTGATGATATGTTACGCAGACGACATGGTGGTTATGGCAGAAAACGCAAAAGGCTTGTAACAACGTCAATGTAATAAATGAAGAATTAAGGAGGTAATAATAAACTGATGCCGGAACACCCATGTAATGAAAAAAAGACAGAACAAGTCAGTACTGTCAAATATTTAGCTGCAGTAATACAGGAAAACTAAAGTATAGACCAGGATATTATATAACGGGTAATAAAAGAGGAAGACTATTTAATGCTCTCAATTCTAATTTCTTGTCTATGAAGTAAATACCTAAAAAGACGAAAATAGTCTTCAAAGGATAACAGCACTTATCCATGCCGTTACTAATGAAGAAAAACAAGTAAAACATCGGGGCAGTATAAATAACTTCGATATTAGATTCCTACGTAAAATAGAAGGAAAAAAGAAACTAGACCACATCCGAAATGAAGTGTGTACTGAACAGATCTTGACGCACAACCAGTCAAAGACATAATTTATAAAGGACAGCTAAGATGGACAGAGCATTTATAGATGACAAAAAAGAAGGAAAAACTGTACGAAGCCAGGCGCACGGAGAAAAGGAAATGAAGAAGACCAATAAAAACTTGGGATTAGAAGAATAAAACAGCTATAGAAGCCAGGGGTCTCAAATGGAACAAGCAAAGCCTTTAATAGAGGATTATTATCTGGAAGACAAAACGAACAGAATATCGAGAAAGGTACAAATGTTTTAGGATTATGGCTCGGTTTTTCCATCTCTGAAAAACGAGTTGGCTAATTTAACTGCCAGATAAAATGAAAATATCGCATGAATAGAAGAGCGTAAAGTGACAAAATTATATACATATAAATTATATGTTGCGATATTTTACTTTTATCTGGCAGTGAATTTAACTGACACTTTATCCAGAGATGAAAAAACCGGACCTAAGTAAATAAGTAAGTAAAGTATTATTTTGCATCATATACATGCAGTACAGACAACAAAATGATTAAATTACATTTACCTAAATTTTAAAAATAAATTTATTGTTTCGTAGAATACAAAATTTAATTACAAGACAATTTTTTTAATTACTTTTCTTCTTAGATTCAGCTAGTTGGGCAAGAGATAAGAAAAGATATTCTAAACTTGCGTCACTACAGGTGTAGTCTTCAATGATTCTATGCTTGTATTTTACACGTTCCATGTAATAAAATACTCTTCCTATAGTTACTTTGGTGTCATTTATATGGTACATCAACGTAGACTACAACAAACAATACTTTAATTTATACTCGTACATATGGTCTAAGATAATATGAGCAACAATGGTTGAAATATCACGGTAGTTATCATAGAAAGTTAAAAAATTTCTGTATTAAATGACATCAAATATATGTAGATAAAGAAATATTTTAGCACCATAATTTTTTATTCAATTTCTTATTATTAGCGATAGCTACGGCGTTTGAAGGAAAAGATAAACAAATGTTTGACTTTTATCTGCCACAATTCATAATAACCTCTGGATTCTGCAAAATTTATTTGGTTATAATTTTGTTAGCTAATGGCACGATTCTAAACAAATCTGTAGGTCTTACATACCTGTAAATCTGCCTACTTGTAATCGGATTAATATATTATTTTAAAAACATGGTTATCGACTTATAGCTATTAACATACCTAGGATTGTTTTATATATATATATATATATATATATATATATATATATATATATATATATATATATATATATTATATATATATATATATATATATATATATATATATATATATATATATATATATATACAGAGTGTCCCATTTAAGGTACGAATGCATTGGGATCTCGAGAACTGTAAGAGCTACGAGGTTGGTTAAATTAGACAAAAGTTGCCCCATTAGGAGACCATTTTAATGGTATTTTGTTATTTGCGAAAAAATGCATAGGTCACTAGATATAGGCGAAAATGTAAATCTTGCAGTTTTTTAATTTTGCAAATAACTTCGAAGTGTGAAATTATACCGGATTTTGGTTTGCACATCTTTAGGGCACTTTTTTATGTTATTTCGACTGGCGATGCTTAATTTTTTTTATCAATGTTGGTTTTCGAGGATTCATGTCAGAGTTTTAATTTTTATATGGACGCCATATTGGAAAGTTACGCCATTGAAAAGAGATTTTTTTTAGATTTACAATGATATAAAATAGTAATAATTTATTTTTATAATTATCAGAGAAATTAACAAAAAATTATTACTATTTTATATCATTGTAAATCTAAAAAAAATCTCTTTTCAATGGCGTAACTTTCCAATATGGCGTCCATATAAAAATTAAAACTCTGACATCAATCCTCGAAAACCAACATTGATAAAAAAAATTGAGCATCGCCAGTCGAAAGAACATAAAAAAGTGCCCTAAAGATGTGCAAACCAAAATCCAGTATAATTTCACACTTCAAAGTTATTTGCAAAAATAAAAAACTGCAAAATTTACATTTTCGCCTATATCTAGTGACCAATGCATTTTTTCGCAAATAACAAAATACCATTAAAATGGTCTCCTAATGGGGCAACTTTTGTCTAATTTAACCAACCTCGTAGGTCTTACGGTTCTCGAGATCCCAATGCATTCGTACCTTAAATAGGACACTCTGTATATATATATATATATATATATATATATATATATATATATATATATATATATATATATGTCGCGGGGTAGTATCACTGGCAAACTCTATGTCGACCAACACTATTTCAGAACCACATCGATAATATAAACGTGATGATCTCAGCGAGGCAGACATGCACTCACTCCTGAGTACCGCTACACTGTGATTCCATCCATGCATTGTTGCCAAGAATGCTTGACGTTTCGAATACGACAAGACATGTAAATGATTATAAGTAATTCATGTAATACTTGATTCATTAAATGATCGTTACGACATGCTTTGATATTACAATCTCCGACACGGCCTTTCTGACGTTTCACACGTCCTCGTGTGAACTATCTGAAAAGAAACAATTTATCCACAGTATTTTCGCTCGGCTATCTCTGAGCAATAAGTGCTCAAATAGTTACAACTTTGTTCACATTTATATTAAGCTCAAAAATTTAGCTATAGTACACTTTATAATTTAATGGACGTCGTTTTTACAAGACGTCACACAAAACATAATTCTGTGACAATACATTTCACCAGTAAATACATGACTACCAATATCAGTATTCAAGCATTGTTATAGCTTGTCCAGCAGCGACAGACCATCATTGCTTAACCAGCAATCGATCGCTATTCCATCTTCGCTTAACCAGTGCAAGAAAACCATACCGTCATTGCTTACCCAGCAATGGAACACTATTCCCTCATCGCTTAACCAGCTCAGGAAAAACCACACCGGCATTGCTTACCCAGCAATGGAACACTATTCCCTCATCGCTTATCCAGCTCAGGAAAACCACACGACAGAGGCACCTAGTTAGCATGTTACCTTCGGCAGAGGTATCACAGTAGCATACCAAAACACCATGACAGAGGCATCCAGTAGCATGTCATCTTCCATCACGGTTAATAATTCTAAAAAGTTTAACGAAAATGTCTATTCACCAGACCAACGCCTTAGCCACTTGTGTTATAAAAGTTTGTCGGCTCTTCAAAGTTTTAGTCACCCCTGTGGATTTTCAACGATCCACTCGATTAGCCTAACTAAATTGTGGTCTCAACCTCCAGAAGGTTCATTATTGTACGCATGAACCGCTCTTCTTAAAAATTAGAACATGGATTCAAGTGTTATGTAAATAATACGTAATACCAAATCGAAATAATCCGGCATGCTTTGTAACGCTATTTCGCTCAGACGCGAAATCGTAGCGTTGAACGACGTCTTCCGCTGGTCTCCTGTGCTGTCAAATGCTTTGGTCGGGCGCCAATATGTTGATAACACAGCACAAGGAGAGATGGTCGACGGTACAGGATGCTCTGGCAGCGTCGCTAACTATTGCTCAAACGTGAAAAGTATTTGGGTAGCTTAGTGGAGAAAAGAGTTTGGTTGTTTTTCCACAAAAAGAAATTATAATAATTTTTAACCTTTTATTAAAATTTTTTTAGAAGTATATATAAAAAAAGAATGTATTTACAAAAGGTAATAAACAAATAGAAATGCAAAACGAAAGATTCTATTACAAAACAGGCAGTATTTGCAAGTTGGTTTTCGCTACTAAAAATGGTCAACAAAGGACGGTCAATAATGTAGACAACGCGGTTAAACGGGCAACAATGACACACACCAAAGTTGCGGGGACACGTACGGGTAACAATGGCCCTCGCCAAAGCTACGGGTACGCGGTACGAACGGGCAACAATGACACACACCAAAGTTGCGAGGACACGGACGGGTAACAATGGCCCTCGCCAAAGCTACGGGTACGCGGTACGAACGTTAGTATCGACACACACCAATACTAACCACGGAGTCTTGCTATCTCGTTTAACAATGGCACTCACCAGAGCTAAACGACGAAAGCACAAGAACAGAGTAAAAACTTTACTCACCAGCTCGAGGCTCAAAGACACCCGCTGTCGGCACTCACCAACAACTCAGTCTATACGGCAGAGAGCACACACTCTCTGAATAAATCTGTCGTTTGAGCCCGCATTTATACCCCGAAAAACCGTTAAAAAATACAAAAATAAGTTTAAACAAGATTTTAACCATCTTGCAAATACTCGCCATGTTCAACATAATTAATATAAAATAAAAAAAATACATTTCATGGGGAATCGAACCAGCGATCCCCAGCGCGCCATCCAAGCGCTCTAGCCGCTCGACTACGCGGCATATGACAAGCATAGACAACATCTGTAAATATTAACATCGCAAAAATATTTATAAATACAACAAAGATATATTTATAACAATGCACATACAATCTAACTACTTTATTGTATTGTATGTGTGTTTTACATATTTACAAAAATAATAAAAATATAAAAATACAAAATTATATTTTATCACATGAGGGATTTGAACTAGTAAACCCAAATATAAAATACAAGCACGCTAGCCACAAGGCTACGACGTGAATATGAGATCAAACTTAGTGACCGTCGTCACACCCCCCTCTCACTTCGGAGAAAAAAGATAATGAAAAACCCATTTAAGTTAACCCTAACCCCAAAAGAAAAAAATTAACTATCCCAACAAAAAACCTTAACTAACTCACACTTTAGTGTCTAAAGGCGCGGCCCCCTGGCCGGCCTCCACTGTCCCAAGGGTTGAATGGCTGCCTCGAAATTCTCGGTGGATGACATCTGGGGCACTCGCACTGGCAGCCACCGGTTGAGAGTTCTCCAATCCTTCTCGTTTAAGGGAGACAGAACTTCAACCGGAGCAGCTGCGGGTTGTGATGCGGAGCGTGGTGGGGTGCAGCATTCTCGGGTTGGTTTGCTGGTGGCCCTATCCGGACTAGGGCCAAACAGCTCCAGGAATCGCTCGCTGAAACGGCGGGAAGCCTCGGTCGACGAGATGGCGGGTGCTCTCGTTACATCCCGAATACAGGCCGGTTGGTCTTCCGGGATGAAGTAGAGGGTGGTGCCTTCTCGTCGGTCGGCGGTTGGCAGGGCGAGCAGAGGGGAAAATAGCCTGCGGACTGGAGGGGTCCCCGGAAGCGGCGACGCGTCGAGGCACAACACATCTTCGGGACTGGGCCGGTGCTCAGGGGTATCTGGCAGGGGGGACAGCGGCGGTGGAACGGCCTTCATCCGCTGCATCATCGTGGCAGTTGATAGCTTCGGGGGTTTGGTCGGGGCAACCATCTTTCGTCGGTCGTCGGCCATGTCTGCAACAACTATACTAGTCATGGGCATGCTTCAGGTCCTTGACATGGACGCGGCGAACTCGACGGCCTTGTACGCCCCGCAGGTCATAGACTTGGGCAGACAAACGTTTGTCCACCGTCCATGGCCCCGAGTACCTGGGGGCGAGCTTTGCGGCAAAACCTTTGACCGCAACGGGCAGCGGGTGCTCGCGTTTCATAACGCGATCTCCAATTTCGGGAGCCCAGTTACGACGCCGTAAGTTATAATGATGGGCCTGTCGCGTGGCAGATCGAGCAATGTTAGTCCGCGCTAACTCTTGAGCGTCCCGCAGTCGCTGGAGACGTTCCAAATATTCTGGAGGAATAGTGTGAGCATCCGCGACCTTGATCGTGTCGTCATCAAGGTCTTTCTGTCTCGGCATCTGGAGTTCAAGGCCGAAATTCAAATACGCCGGTGAGTATCCAGTAGAATCATGCCGGCAGGTATTGATGGCGTACGTTAATTCGGGCAGGTACTCATCCCACAGTTTCTGGTCCCCATCGCAATAAATTGCCAGCATGGGTTTCAATACCCGATTGACGCGCTCCACGGGATTAGCTTGCGGCGTGTACGGCGGAGTTAAATGATGCCGGATCCCCAAGGCTTCCAGTTGTCCCCGAAATTTATTGTTGTTAAATTCGGTGCCGTTGTCTGTTATGACGGTTTTTGGACATCCGTATCGACATACGACCAACTCACGAAAAGCTTGAATAATATTTACTGCAGTGGCTCTACGGAGGGCTCGGCATTCCACAAATTTTGTCAGCCGATCCTGAAATGCCACTAGGTATACGTTCCCTTTTTTGGATCGTGGCAGGGGGCCCACAATGTCGGTTGAGACGACCTCCCATGCACCCCGCGTTTTGGGTGCCGACATCTTTCCAGCCGTCTTCGCCTGGTCAAATTTGAAACGCTGGCATTGCCGGCATGCTCGTACATATCGCACAACTTCCTGGCTCATGCCAGGCCAATAGTATTTCCGCATGATCCGATTAAGGGTTTTAGCGATACCCATGTGCCCAGCGTACGGTGCGTCGTGGTAGGTTTTAAGGACTTCAGCTCGTTCGTTTACGGGCACGCAAAGTTTCCATTCTGTGCCGCAGTCGTCCGGTTCCGTTAAATCGTTGGGGTCCCAGAAACGGCGGTACAATTTCCCCTTCTGAATTTGATACTCTGAGTATTCTTTCGCTTTTTCCTGCACGGCCTTGTATTTTTGATCATACCAGGTGTCAACGGAATTAATGGCCATCAACTCGTCCATGTCAATTTCTTCGCGGGTTAAGGGTTGCCGAGATAGTGCATCCGCTAACTGGTTCAGCGAGCCCTTTCTATATTCGATCTGCATATCGAATTGCTGAAGAAATAATGCCCACCTTGCCAATCTACCGGAGGGGCTGTTGCAACTGTGCAAATAGTGCAGGGCCTGATGATCAGTAATAACAGTAAAATAGTATCCTTCTAGGTAGTGGCGCATCTTCTGTATACCCCAGACTACTGCAAGACATTTTTTGTCGGTTATGCTGTAATTTTGCTCGGTTCAGTGTGCGGCTGGCATAGGCGATCACATACTCGTGGCCGTCGATGCGTTGCAGTAAGGCCGCTCCTAAACCTTTATCGGATGCGTCCGTTTGTAAAATGAATGGGTGTTTAAAATTAGGACAGGCGAGCACTGGTGCAGTAGTTAATGCGGACTTTAACTGGTCGAATGCACCTTGTTCTTTTTCCGTCCATTTTCATCTCTCGGATTTCTTTAGTAGATGGGTCAGAAGGGTAATGAGGTCCGAAAACCCGTTTATAAAACGACGATACCAAGATGCAGCCCCCAGAATTTGCCGTACTTCGCGTACATTTCTAGGAGGCGGTATTTTTACAACGGCCGCTACTTTGTCCGGATCGGTTTCGATACCCTGGCTTGATACGACATGCCCCAAATATTTAATTGACTTCTTAGCAAACTGGCACTTCTCCGTATTTATTTTTAAGTTTGCCTCACGAAGTCGCAGAAACACTTGTCCTAAGTGTTCTAAATGCTCCTCAAAAGTCGAACTAAATACGACAATGTCGTCCAGGTATGCAAACGCGAAGTAGTCCATTTTTGGCCCGATAACCCCATCTAGCAATCGTTGAAATGTAGCCGGCGCCGCATGAAGTCCGAACGGCATAACTCGGAATTGAAAAAGCCCCCTTCCCGGAACGGTAAATGCGGTAAGAGGCTTGCTGGCTTCTGTTAGCGGAACTTGCCAATACCCATTTTTCAAGTCTATTGTTGAAAAATACTTGGCATGGCGAAGTCGATCGAGTATCGACCGGTGTTTGCCATCACGCTTTTTAACAATCACCGTCGGAGAACTCCACGGACTTTTGGATGGCTCGACGACTCCATCTTTTAACATCTGTTCTACCTCGTCGTTGATGATTTCCATCATTTTAGTGTTTCGTGGCGTATACCTCTGTTTTATTGGGGTAGAATCTTTTAGCCGGATGTGGTGCTGCACTAGCTTGGTCGGACCCCTTAGCCTCTTAAAAATTGGCAATTCTCTTCTGAGGAATGCTTGTAGACGTTGAGTCTCCGTTGGCTTCCACGGATTACTAGTAAGTGTCCATAGCGCATTGGTGGTAGGTAATCTGTCGTTATCAAAATGAAGCGTTACCTTCCACGTTTTCAGTGCATCGATACCCAAAAGTACCGCGGTAGTTAGCGTTGGTAGACACAGCCAGGTGAATTTCTTATAGACGCCGTCTATCATGGTGCCGATCGTGCATTGCTCGGGTATGTGCACCAGACTTCCATTTGCAAGTTGGGCGTGTTCATTATCGCTCCGAACGAACTGTACCCCTTTCCTCTTTAAAGTTTGTGCCACCTCCGTATTTATATACGACCGCGCTGAACCAGTATCGACCAACCCGGAGTAGACTGTGTCTCTTAATTTTGTGTTCATGAATAGTCGATGGCCATCAGGAGCGTGTGAGCCCACAGATGACAATTGAGTAAGGAGCCTAGTGGGTGTGGACTGGTCGGGCTTCTTTATTCGTCAGTCCTGTTGGCATTTCCCGAACATGGGCATGCTTGGTTTTTTATGCATTGTTTGCCGCAACCAGGACAGACAGCGGCATTTGGGCATGCTCGACGTACATGCCCCTTTTGTCCGCACAGCCAACATATTACTCTGTTTTTGGGTGGGGGTAACGGGGTTCTTTGCTTCGCTGGTACCGAGTCATTTGTTATAGCAGCTACCCTAGGCGTACTTTGTCGCAATTCTTTGCGCAACCGCTCATATTCTTCGACTTCCAGCAATAGTTCATCGACATTCCGGAAGTCCTTCCGTCGAATGTATTGCCGATACTCGGGTAGCAAATTTTTATAGAGCCTGAACAATTTTTCATCCTCGGTTAGGCTCTTATGACGTCGCATCAAGGTTTGCAACTCGACGATATAATCGCGGCCTCGTTCTCCAGATTTCTGGTTTCTTTGGCTGATTTCCTCGGCGAGTTGTAATTTGTAATCGGCCGGGAGATAGAACCGGCGGAAACTTTGGATAAAATCGTCCCAGGTGTCCCAGTCCTCTTTATTGTTTCGGTACCACAAGATCGCGGAACCACGTAGAAGTTCAGGAATCGCCGTTTTTAAATCTTCGTCGGATACCTCGAAACTAATTTTTGCTTCTTCCAACCTTTCCAGGAACACGACGGCATCCGTCTTCCCGTCAAAGGAAACATTCCATTTCCGGACTGTTTCACTTGTCAAACGAATTTTTGATGAACTATCCATCACAAGCTTTGGCCCTTCGTCCTTCTGTAATACAACACTTGGACCTGCTTTCACCTCCACATTCAGGAGATCTTGTGCCTGACGGGCGAGTAAAGCTAGTCGCTGTCGGAGTTCATCTACAGTACCCTCGGCTGCTAGGCCAAACTTTTGAAGTTCCTTTTGTAATTCCTCCTTTTTTAATTTGTATATCCAGCTAGTCTTAGCTGGAGTAGTATCGGTATCGGCACCCGTTGGTTTTGGGTCCGTCTCAATATCTTCGTTTCTCATAATTTCTTTTTGTTTCTAAATGTCCCTGCTCGGGCGCCAAATAGTAACGCTATTTCGCTCAGACGCGAAATCGTAGCGTTGAACGACGTCTTCCGCTGGTCTCCTGTGCTGTCAAATGCTTTGCTCGGGCGCCAATATGTTGATAACACAGCACAAGGAGAGATGGTCGACGGTACAGGATGCTCTGGCATCGTCGCTAACTATTGCTCAAACGTGAAAAGGATTTGGGTAGCTTAGTGGAGAAAAGAGTTTGGTTGTTTTTCCACAAAAAGAAATTATAATAATTTTTAACCTTTTATTAAAAAAATATTTTAGAAGTATATATATAAAAAGAATGTATTTACAAAAGGTAATAAACAAATAGAAATACAAAACGAAAGATTCTATTACAAAACAGGCAGTATTTGCAAGTTGGTTTTCGCTACTAAAAATGGTCAACAAAGGACGGTCAATAATGTAGACAACGCGGTTAAACGGGCAACAATGACACACACCAAAGTTGCGGGGACACGGACGGGTAACAATGGCCCTCGCCAAAGCTACGGGTACGCGGTACGAACGAGCAACAATGACACACACCAAAGTTGCGGGGACACGGACGGGTAACAATGGCCCTCGCCAAAGCTACGGGTATATAAAATAAAAAAAATACATTTCATGGGGAATCGAACTAGCGATCCCCAGCGCGCCAGCCGAGCGCTCTAGCCGCTCGACTACGCGGCATATGACAAGCATAGACAACATCTGTAAATATTAACATCGCAAAAATATTTATAAATACAACAAAGATATATTTATAACAATGCACATACAATCTAACTACTTCATTGTATTGTATGTGTGTTTTACATATTTACAAAAATAATAAAAATATAAAAATACAAAATTATATTTTATCACATGAGGGATTTGAACTAGTAAACCCATATATAAAATACTAGCACGCTAGCCACAAGGCTACGACGTGAATATGAGATCAAATTTAGTGACCGTCGTCACAGCTTAAACTTAAAGCAATTTGTTCCAGCGTCCATCACGCTGCACTTAGGCGTCCCAAACATTAAGACAAACATTTGAAAAGCAAGTTCCGTCTTGTCAGACTTCTCTGCTTCCAATGACTGACACATTTCTGTTGCTCAATTGTTTTTCAGGTAAAACAGTCGGCTTCGCAACCGTGGCAGGCTCCAGTCCGCGCACCAGCTGTCCTGTGCAACTCCTCTGCGGATGATCTAGCTTGCTACAATTTAAACATTCAACAAATTCACAATTTGACAAAACTGGCATGGTCACCCCGAAAACGGTCACGAGGAGCCTGATCGGCCACTGCCCCATCAAAACCAAAACGCCAAGTTTTATAGCTACGACCATGCTCACCGGAAATTCAATAAAGTCATATAGAATGTTCTGGGAATAGACTCAGGGACTATTTCAAACCACTACCATATTTGTACATAAATTTCAATATTCATGAAAGTTTCATCCGTAATGACTCAGGATTTTGGAAAATGGATGTGCAGGAACTTGAATAACTTCACACAAATTATACCATGAACAATTGATAAAAGTTCACTCAGATTTGAACTGTCTGCACAGCGCTATATTATTCACGCTAACACGGTACATCCAATACATTCTCTCACTATTAGTGCTACACATCGCCTCATTCATAGATCTTGGGCAGGACGCTCGCCCATTCTGGCTTATTATTTCGACACAGACAATATTTTTCCCAAATAGCATTATCGTACGGTAACTGATCGAATGCATCGATCTCTCACTTCAATCACATTACCCTTAATGTCAACGCAGATACCTGAAACTTGAATACTCAAAAGCCCACTTAGAACTTATTAACAAAATTATCAA
Organism: Harpalus rubripes; assembly: GCA_963082715.1. Classification (NCBI taxonomy): domain Eukaryota; kingdom Metazoa; phylum Arthropoda; class Insecta; order Coleoptera; family Carabidae; genus Harpalus; species Harpalus rubripes. The sequence goes on from OY720463.1 coordinate 13,030,720, forward strand.
AATAAATCCTTCAGCAGACTCAAACATATGCCGCTGTCCTCTTAGAGAAACTGGGAACTGCAGGCAGGAACGACCCACTGGCCATACATCACCGTAATTAAACCAATGATCATTCATGAATCGTTAGTATGGTGGCCAGATATTAATAAAACACGGCATAAGTGTCGTTGCGGAAGCGCCATGAATACCTGTCCAACTGCTGTAATGGAATTGTTAAAATACCCTTTAACAGATGGTCAAACTGAACCACGTTACACTATAGTGAGTACCGTACTATAAGTGAGTCTCAGGCACTTCTTGTAAATACCTGAAAAGCCATAACGTCATAGCCTGGGGAAACACTCTGGGCCTCAGTCAAACGAAGATATTCATTTCACCCTCGACGATAAACCTTAAAGAGTTATCAGCTCTTAACAAAAGGGACTTTGAATTATGACAAGTATCTTTACTAGTCATTGTTTTATAAAATACCAAATTTCAGTTCATCAAAACTTTGGAGTAGCTTCGAGACATTCAGTCAAAATACGCTACAGCAGATCTTACTGGTCGCGGTGACAAAAGTCACCAGCGCTTAAATCCCTCAACCTAATAATGATAATAACAACATCACCTATCTACAATTTGTAGCTCAGTAAACTTTATCTGCAGTTAATAAAATATTAATCTTTAGCATAATTTTCTAACATATTTCCACTTTTAACTATCTTCCCTGAAGATCTCCAGTGAAATTTTAATGTTATAATTTCTATTTCGGTACACCATGGTTCTGCACCCGCATCGGTCATATCTGGATAAAAAGTGAGTAACGATATATCAGGTGCCTCAAGGTTGCAGTGTACCTACTCAGCAGGTCTGTTAGTCTGCGAAACTTCTACAATGAAAACATTTTACAATCTTTCTTGACATACCGAAACGCTTTGGAATTTGTATTAGTTCGTTTGTTATTTCACAAATAACTAACTAAATCGCTAACTGGTTGATACTCCCGATCTGTGACTACTTGACCTACATTCAGTTTAATAATATTGTCACGTCGCAGACTATGTAAAGGAGTAGAATCAAGCTACCAAAATTGAAATACTTATTACTTCATACAAGTTCAATGACAAAACATCAAACTTCACTTTATAATTCACCAACAGAGCACAAACCCACATACAATATTGTGGATCGCAGGCGAATCCCACTTCTGATGTCGCGGGGTAGTATCACTGGCAAACTCTATGTCGACCAACACTATTTCAGAACCACAGCGATAATATAAACGTGATGATCTCAGCGAGGCAGACATGCACTCACTCCTGAGTACCGCTGCACGCTGATTCCATCCAAGCATTGTAGCCAAGAATGCTTGACGTTTCGAATACGACAAAACAAATAAATGATTATAAGTGATTCATGTAATACTTGATTCATTAAATGATCGTTACGACATGCTTTGATATTACAATCTCCGATATACATATATATATATATATATATATATATATATATATATATATATATATATATATATATATATATATATATATATATATGTATATCGGAGATTGTAATATCAAAGCATGTCGTAACGATCATTTAATGAATCAAGTATTACATGAATCACTTATAATCATTTAATTGTTTTGTCGTATTCGAAACGTCAAGCATTCTTGGCTACAATGCTTGGATGGAATCAGCGTGCAGCGGTACTCAGGAGTGAGTGCATGTCTGCCTCGCTGAGATCATCACGTTTATATTATCGCTGTGGTTCTGAAATAGTGTTGGCCGACATAGAGTTTGCCAGTGATACTACCCCGCGACATCAGAAGTGGGATTCGCCTGCGATCCACAATATTGTATGTGGGTTTGTGCTCTGTTGGTGAATTATAAAGTGAAGTTTGATGTTTTGTCATTGAACTTCTATGAAGTAATAAGTATTTCAATTTTGGTAGCTTGATTCTACTCCTTTACATAGTCTGCGACGTGACAATATTATTAAACTGAATGTAGGTCAAGTAGTCACAGATCGGGAGTATCAACCAGTTAGCGATTTAGTTAGTTATTTGTGAAATAACAAACGAACTAATACAAATTCCTTAAAGCGTTTCGGTATGTCAAGAAAGATTGTAAAATGTTTTCATTGTAGAAGTTTCGCAAACTAACAGACCTGTTGAGTAGGTACACTGCAACCTTGAGGCACCTGATATATCGTTACTCACTTTTTATCCAGATATGACCGATGCGGGTGCAGAACCATGGTGTACCGAAATAGAAATTATAACATTAAAATTTCACTGGAGATCTTCAGGGAAGATAGTTAAAAGTGGAAATATGTTAGAAAATTATGCTAAAGATTAATATTTTATTAACTGCAGATAAAGTTTACTGAGCTACAAATTGTAGATAGGTGATGTTGTTATTATCATTATTAGGTTGAGGGATTTAAGCGCTGGTGACTTTTGTCACCGCGACCAGTAAGATCTGCTGTAGCGTATTTTGACTGAATGTCTCGAAGCTACTCCAAAGTTTTGATGAACTGAAATTTGGTATTTTATAAAACAATGACTAGTAAAGATACTTGTCATAATTCAAAGTCCCTTTTGTTAAGAGCTGATAACTCTTTAAGGTTTATCGTCGAGGGTGAAATGAATATCTTCGTTTGACTGAGGCCCAGAGTGTTTCCCCAGGCTATGACGTTATGGCTTTTCAGGTATTTACAAGAAGTGCCTGAGACTCACTTATAGTACGGTACTCACTATAGTGTAACGTGGTTCAGTTTGACCATCTGTTAAAGGGTATTTTAACAATTCCATTACAGCAGTTGGACAGGTATTCATGGCGCTTCCGCAACGACACTTATGCCGTGTTTTATTAATATCTGGCCACCATACTAACGATTCATGAGTGATCATTGGTTTAATTACGGTGATGTATGGCCAGTGGGTCGTTCCTGCCTGCAGTTCCCAGTTTCTCTAAGAGGACAGCGGCATATGTTTGAGTCTGCTGAAGGATTTATTTTGATGATTTTGTTAATAAGTTCTAAGTGGGCTTTTGAGTATTCAAGTTTCAGGTATCTGCGTTGACATTAAGGGTAATGTGATTGAAGTGAGAGATCGATGCATTCGATCAGTTACCGTACGATAATGCTATTTGGGAAAAATATTGTCTGTGTCGAAATAATAAGCCAGAATGGGCGAGCGTCCTGCCCAAGATCTATGAATGAGGCGATGTGTAGCACTAATAGTGAGAGAATGTATTGGATGTACCGTGTTAGCGTGAATAATATAGCGCTGTGCAGACAGTTCAAATCTGAGTGAACTTTTATCAATTGTTCATGGTATAATTTGTGTGAAGTTATTCAAGTTCCTGCACATCCATTTTCCAAAATCCTGAGTCATTACGGATGAAACTTTCATGAATATTGAAATTTATGTACAAATATGGTAGTGGTTTGAAATAGTCCCTGAGTCTATTCCCAGAACATTCTATATGACTTTATTGAATTTCCGGTGAGCATGGTCGTAGCTATAAAACTTTGCGTTTTGGTTTTGATGGGGCAGTGGCCGATCAGGCTCCTCGTGACCGTTTTCGGGGTGACCATGCCAGTTTTGTCAAATTGTGAATTTGTTGAATGTTTAAATTGTAGCAAGCTAGATCATCCGCAGAGGAGTTGCACAGGACAGCTGGTGCGCGGACTGGAGCCTGCCACGGTTGCGAAGCCGACTGTTTTACCTGAAAAACAATTGAGCAACAGAAATGTGTCAGTCATTGGAAGCAGAGAAGTCTGACAAGACGGAACTTGCTTTTCAAATGTTTGTCTTAATGTTTGGGACGCCTAAGTGCAGCGTGATGGACGCTGGAACAAATTGCTTTAAGTTTAAGCTGTGACGACGGTCACTAAATTTGATCTCATATTCACGTCGTAGCCTTGTGGCTAGCGTGCTAGTATTTTATATATGGGTTTACTAGTTCAAATCCCTCATGTGATAAAATATAATTTTGTATTTTTATATTTTTATTATTTTTGTAAATATGTAAAACACACATACAATACAATGAAGTAGTTAGATTGTATGTGCATTGTTATAAATATATCTTTGTTGTATTTATAAATATTTTTGCGATGTTAATATTTACAGATGTTGTCTATGCTTGTCATATGCCGCGTAGTCGAGCGGCTAGAGCGCTCGGCTGGCGCGCTGGGGATCGCTAGTTCGATTCCCCATGAAATGTATTTTTTTTATTTTATATACCCGTAGCTTTGGCGAGGGCCATTGTTACCCGTCCGTGTCCCCGCAACTTTGGTGTGTGTCATTGTTGCTCGTTCGTACCGCGTACCCGTAGCTTTGGCGAGGGCCATTGTTACCCGTCCGTGTCCCCGCAACTTTGGTGTGTGTCATTGTTGCCCGTTTAACCGCGTTGTCTACATTATTGACCGTCCTTTGTTGACCATTTTTAGTAGCGAAAACCAACTTGCAAATACTGCCTGTTTTGTAATAGAATCTTTCGTTTTGTATTTCTATTTGTTTATTACCTTTTGTAAATACATTCTTTTTATATATATACTTCTAAAATATTTTTTTAATAAAAGGTTAAAAATTATTATAATTTCTTTTTGTGGAAAAACAACCAAACTCTTTTCTCCACTAAGCTACCCAAATCCTTTTCACGTTTGAGCAATAGTTAGCGACGATGCCAGAGCATCCTGTACCGTCGACCATCTCTCCTTGTGCTGTGTTATCAACATATTGGCGCCCGAGCAAAGCATTTGACAGCACAGGAGACCAGCGGAAGACGTCGTTCAACGCTACGATTTCGCGTCTGAGCGAAATAGCGTTACTATTTGGCGCCCGAGCAGGGACATTTAGAAACAAAAAGAAATTATGAGAAACGAAGATATTGAGACGGACCCAAAACCAACGGGTGCCGATACCGATACTACTCCAGCTAAGACTAGCTGGATATACAAATTAAAAAAGGAGGAATTACAAAAGGAACTTCAAAAGTTTGGCCTAGCAGCCGAGGGTACTGTAGATGAATTCCGACAGCGACTAGCTTTACTCGCCCGTCAGGCACAAGATCTCCTGAATGTGGAGGTGAAAGCAGGTCCAAGTGTTGTATTACAGAAGGACGAAGGGCCAAAGCTTGTGATGGATAGTTCATCAAAAATTCGTTTGACAAGTGAAACAGTCCGGAAATGGAATGTTTCCTTTCCTGGACGGGAAGACGGATGCCGTCGTGTTCCTGAAAAGGTTGGAAGAAGCAAAAATTAGTTTCGAGGTATCCGACGATTTAAAAACGGCGATTCCTGAACTTCTACGTGGTTCCGCGATCTTGTGGTACCGAAACAATAAAGAGGACTGGGACACCTGGGACGATTTTATCCAAAGTTTCCGCCGGTTCTATCTCCCGGCCGATTACAAATTACAACTCGCCGAGGAAATCAGCCAAAGAAACCAGAAATCTGGAGAACGAGGCCGCGATTATATCGTCGAGTTGCAAACCTTGATGCGACGTCATGGGAGCCTAACCAAGGAAGAAAAATTGTTCAGGCTCTATAAAAATTTGCTACCCGAGTATCGGCAATACATTCGACGGAAGGACTTCCGGAATGTCGATGAACTATTGCTGGAAGTCGAAGAATATGAGCGGTTGCGCAAAGAATTGCGACACAGTACGCCTAGGGTAGCTGCTATAACAAATGACTCGGTACCAGCGAAGCAAAGAACCCCGTTACCCCCTCCCAAAAACAGAGTAATATGTTGGCTGTGCGGAAAAAAGGGGCATGTACGTCGAGCATGCCCAAATGCCGCTGTCTGTCCTGGTTGCGGCAAACAATGCATAAAAAACCAAGCATGCCCATGTTCGGGAAATGCCAACAGGACTGACGAATAAAGAAGCCCGACCAGTCCACACCCACTAGGCGCCTTACTCAATTGTCATCTGTGGGCTCACACGCTCCTGATGGCCATCGACTATTCATGAACACAAAATTAAGAGACACAGTCTACTCCGGGTTGGTCGATACTGGTTCAGCGCGGTCGTATATAAATACGGAGGTGGCACAAACTTTAAAGAGGAAAGGGGTACAGTTCGTTCGGAGCGATAATGAACACGCCCAACTTGCAAATGGAAGTCTGGTGCACATACCCGAGCAATGCACAATCGGCACCATGATAGACGGCGTCTATAAGAAATTCACCTGGCTGTGTCTACCAACGCTAACTACCGCGGTACTTTTGGATATCGATGCACTGAAAACGTGGAAGGTAACGCTTCATTTTGATAACGACAGATTACCTACCACCAATGCGCTATGGACACTTACTAGTATGCCGTGTGTCTCAAGCAATCCTTGACATAGGCGTTTAACATGGGAAAACTGATTTTTGTGAATAAAAAATGTCCGGCATAAAATTAATCCATGTTATTTAACATTACCTCGTGTACCTTATTTAGTATTAAGTACGTTATCATTGCGTAAATCAGAGAAAATTATAAATATCTGTAAATAAATATTTGTTTCAATATTTTATTCCGTAATATCAAAATATTTGCAATTGTCATTGTAGGTGAATGGTTAGGGTAGCTGACTGTGAATTAAATGACGTTTAAAAGTTGGGGTTCGAAACTCCAAGACAGTTTTTTATTATTTTTATTTATGAATTAATTACGAATTATATTAAAGATATTATGTATTATATTAATACGGATGAATTAGTTAAATAATTACAAATAAGTTTCTATCATGATATAATACTAATTTCAATGGAAGTAGTAATTATCAGTATGACACAAAAGCATAAGAATTTAAACTATAACACATACTTTTACAGTAAAAACACAAAACATACACATATTCATTTTATCTCAATCATGTTTTGTTAATATTAAAAGAAAATATAATGCATTTTTATTATATCAATGTTTTCATTATTGTAATCAATTTTTGTCATTGTTTAAAACCAATTATTTCATATTATGTACTTGGTTATAACAATGAATTGATTACAATAATCAAAACATTGATATCCATATTACTATAATATATAACATCTTTAATATAATTGGTAATTAATTCATAAATAAAAAAAATAATAAAAAAACTGTCTTGACGGAGATTCGAACCCCAACCTCTAATCGTCATCGCATTCCACAGCCAGCTACCCTAACCATTTACATAATAAAATAGTGAAACAAATAGTTATTGACAGATATTTATAATTTTCTCTGATTTACGCTATAATAATAATGCAATTAATATTAAATAAGGTACACGAGATAATGTACTATTGTCGTGTTAAATAGCATGGCCTAATTTTATACCGGACACTGTTTATTCACAAAAATCAGTTTTCCCATGTTAAACGCCTATGTCAAGGTTTGCTTGGGACAGACGGTATATATATATATATATATATATATATATATATATATATATATACAGGGTGTTAATTAAAAAGCGGGCCATAGGCGTTTAACATGGGAAATCAGTTTTTCCTTGCGCAAAAGTTCCCAATTAATTTTAGACAAAAGTGTTTCAAATAAAAGTTGTAGATACTTAAATTATACACCAGCATCACTAAACAGATTTTATTTTGCATGTTTAGTAACCTGTAAAATTCAAATTGAAATTCTATAAATATTGCTCATTTGTAGTGATAGTCATGGAATTTAAAGAAAATTACAAAGAAATGCATATCGTTTGAACTGTCAGAAATTCGATTTTCAAATAAAAATTACTGATAAATATATTCTATCGTAAATCCTTAAAAATATTTTGTTCTTATAATCTACATCTAAATTATTGCTTAGATTTTATTTATTTTTATTTTGTAACCTGCAAAATCGAAATTCTGACAATTCAAGCGATATGCATTTCCTTGTAATTTTGTTTAAATTTCATGGCTATCACTACAAATGAGTAATATTTATAAAATTTTAAATTGGATTTTACAGGTTACTAAACATGCAAAATAAAATCTGTTTAGTGACGCTAGTGTAGAATTTAATTCTCTACAATATTTATTTGAAACATTTTTGTTTAAAATTAATAGGAAGTTTTGCGCAAGGAAAAACTGATTTTCCATGTTAAACGCCTATGGCCCGCTTTTTAATTAACACCCTGTATATATATATATATATATATATATATATATATATATATATATATATATATATATATATATATATAAACGCGAAACATAGGATTTGCAATTTCCATAGTAACTAAATGACAGCAATGTATAAGAGCGTTCCTTTTAAAATAGAACATAGGCTGTCATTGTAAAGTGAATATTATCTGTCAATTAGGGTTGTATTGTCACTTCTGAGTTAAGAATAATGTATGTATACAGTTGAATAAAAAGTACAAATAATTCAATAGTATAATGCACACGTTAGTCTCAGACAGGTATCTGATTTATTTCGTAAATCATTTATTAATTGACCAACATCAAGTGCTTCAACTATATCACGAATTGTTAACAATTTTAAGAGATGGTTGCGTTAACCGTGAACATGTAAAGAAATCAAGACGAATTAATGTTTTAACGGAGGTGAAAATGACCGAAATTATTACGCTGGTACGAAATAATAATAGATTATTTACGAAAACGATAGGGAAAGCTGCAGGTGTAAGCAAAACTAGTGTACATCGTTTACTAAGGAAAGAACATTTTACATCGCACTTCATACCCATCAAGAATTGGTTGTGGATGACAGTGAACATTTATTAAATGTTTATATTATTGAAATCTTTTTTATTTCTAAAATGATTAAATCAAAATACATATTCTATTTGCTATGTTCTATTTTAAATGGAACGCTCTTATACATTGCTGTCATTTGGTTATGACAAATCCTATGTTTCAAGGTTAAATAAAACGCACGGTATATTTATTTATTTGTTAATCACTCAACAGGAACAGATGTTCCCAATTACAGAGGATTATTGACAAAAATAAAGAAAAATACAGTGTAGTTACAAGAAAACTTTGAAATAATGAAGTGACAATATTATAAATAGAAATAACTCAATTTAGTTGCTAAAGATCAGACAAGAAATAGTTCATAATTTGTTTTCCAAATTTGGACTGAGTATCATAGAAAATGTCAATATTGTTAATGTATATGGACACAGTGTTGAACGTAGCACACAACTGTCTAATTGGTGATCGAAGTTCATAGTTTGTTCTAGGGGTGCTGTATATGAAGGTTAATTTACGCCGAGAACCTAAGCGAGGTACTCCAAAATTTAGGCAAGCTAGCGAATGAGCATCATCAATTAGATTATTAACAAGTTTATAGAGATATAAACATGATTGGATTTTTCTACGGCAGTCCAAAGAAATAACATTGAACGCAATTAGACAGTTGGAGTAATAACAAATCGTATCAATGCGACGATGGTGGAATTTAGCACAACAATACCTTATAAATATTTTCTGTACACTCTCCAGAGCTTGTACATGTTTAATATATACCGGATTCCAAATTTGTAATCCATATTCCAGTTTACTACGCACAAATGAATAATACAAAGATTTGAGAGTCTGTAAATTATAAAACGCTTGTGTATTACGAATTATGAAGCCAAGATTTCGGTAAGAAGCTTTTCGAGTATCATTAAAATGGGGTATAAAGCTAAGTTTAGGAGTGAACAGAATTCCTAAATCTTTGAATAAAGTTACTCGCTCCAAAATTGTGTTATTCATTTGATAGTTAAACGGTATAGTTGTTTGCTTTAAAGAGTAGGTCATAATTTTACATTTGCTAAAATTAAATAAAAGCTTTGAGGCTAAAGACCAATCAAGAACATTATTAATGTCAGTTTGTAATAAACCACAATCATTAGCATTGTTAACAATTCTGAAAAGTTTCAGGTCATCTGCATATAAAAGAACGTTAGAATGTTGAATAATATTAGTGATGCTATTGATGAAAAGAAGAAATAGTAATGGCCCTAAATTAGACCCTTGCGGGACACCAGAGGTTGCGTAATAACATTTAGAAGTTATACCATCAACACGAACACAAAGCTCGCGATTGCTCAGATATGACGACATGAATTGTAGCAAGTCATCAGAGAATCCAAAATCAAAAAGGAGCCTACTTAGTAATATAGAGTGGTCGACTTTGTCAAAGGCTTTCGCAAAGTCAGTATAAATAACGTCTACCTGAATGTTGTTATGTAGCGAATTAAGTGCTGTATCCGTGAAGTTCATTAGGTTAGAAGTAGTAGAGCGACCAGAAAAGAAACCATGTTGGCAAACGGATATTTTATTTCGCACGGAACTAAAAATATATTTATATATTATCTTTTCAAAAACTTTACCCAAGTTGGAGAGAATAGAGATAGGGCCAGATTTAAAAATAGGTCGAATATAGGAAATTTTCAAAGCAGAAGGAAAGATATTTTTTGATAGGGATAGGTTAAAAAGAATATAAAGAGGCTCAACAAGGATATCACGACAGCCTTTGATGACATAAGATGGTAAATTGTCAGGTCCGGGATTAGGAGAAGATTTTATTGCATTAATTGCTGAAATTATATCTGTTCTAGTAATATGATTAATTTTTAAATTATTAGAATTATTTATACTTGAATGAAGACCAGTGGGTGAAGGTGACGAGTTTATCGGCTGGAAAACAGTGGAGAAATAATCTGCAAACGCGTCTGCAACGTCTGCAGTATTGTTGAGTGTATTATTATTGAAATGCATAGTGGAAGGCAGGTTAAGATTTCGTTTTTTTGAATTAATTGGGACCATAATTTCTGAGGATCTTTCGCGATATTTTTTTCAATACTCTTCATATAGTTTCTGTGTGCAACATTGATTTCCTTCTTTAATAAGGCTCTAAGGCGTTTGAACTCATCACCATATTTCGTCATATTGGTTTGTTTATACAATAAGCGAAATTGATTTTTTTCTTAATGTTTTCTATAATAGATTTATTGAACCAGGGTGGATACATCGATTTACGTTTTTTGGTGACTGGAACACAATTACAAATAATTTGAGAAATGACCTGATAAAATTCTTCAAATGCAGTGTTGACATTATCAAAAGAATTAAGAAAGTCCCAGTTAATCTGAGATAGTTGCTCGTATAGTAAAAGAAAGTTGGCACGGCGGAAGTTAAAAGAAACTGATTCATTGGAAAAAAGACGGCTATGACGTAGATGCGAGCTTGAAGAAGGTTCAGGAAAGAAGGAAATTTCGAGAGTAGGGTGATACTTATCTTCATTGACTAAAGGTGAAGAGCAGCGCGCGACAGTACAGCATTTATTAGATACAACAACATCAAGTAGTCTGTTATCACAGTTAGTAATATTATTATATTGCCTAGCATTAAAAAAGTTACAAAAAAGATCAAATCTAGTAACGATATTATTCGTATGTCCAGTGTTGTGGCAATCCGATAGTTTGCTAATATTCATGTCTCCTAGGAAAATAAAATTATTATTTAAGAGAAGAGGATTTGATTCAAGACATTCATAAATGAGTTCGTGTCGATTTATAGAAATTGGTGGCGGACAGTAAATTACAATAACATATAAATTCTCAGTATGAGACAATTGTATTCTGACACATAGCAAATCACAATTGGATTGTGCATTTAAGTTTAAGTTAATTTGAGCAGAACGATATTTATTTTTGACGGCACAAATGACGCCGCCTCCACGTGACTTACTCCTGATTGAAGGGTCTCTGTCTTTGCGATATACAGTATAGTGTTCAGCAAATAACTCATTATTATATACAGAATCCTGGAGCCAAGTTTCAGATATTGAAACAATATCAAATTCAGGAGACGAGGAACAATTATTTAAAAAATTTCAAGTTTGGTATTTAAACCTCTAGCGTTTTGATAGTAGATCAACATGCTCATCAAATTTGGAAAAAAAAATTATAAATATATATGTATGTTACCGATTATAATGCGTATGGGACTAATGCTTACCAAAAAAAAAATATAATGTGCAAGAAATTTACAAATAAAAAATAGCCAAGATTAAACGAAACGGTAGGTATTTGAAGAAATTTACAATCAAGTCAAGATTAAATGAAACGATAGGTGTTTAATTTCTTGTTAGATCTTGCGCAGATATCTTGAGAGGTACAAAAATAAATTATATTCACAGCAAACAAATGTTCAAAGATGAGAAATTTATACTTAAAATTTAAATACTGTAACCTCAAATAATATATATATATATATATATATATATATATATATATATATATATATATATATATAATAAATACCGCAGATGTCGATTTGAGCTCGTAGAGCGAGGATTTTAAGATAACTAAGGCTTGTTATGATTTACAACATTCGTGGTTTGTTCAATAGTTTATCGATTTCAGAAAACGTAGACAATATTAATAAATATTATTTTTTGACATTCTCTCGTTAATGCTATTCTCAGAATGCTATAGTTAACCGAACATCTTTTTTGACATATGTCAATATGACAAATATTTAAATTATGTGCTTTATATCTCATGTTTATTATTGTGGAATAAAGTAACCCGTATTTAGAACGATACACTAACTTTATCTGTATGTATTAATGAGGACATTATACTTTCATTTTATTTTACTTTCATTTTGTAGACAAGTCAATATGGTATTATTAATACCGTACAGATACAGTTATTACTTAGTTACCCGCCTACTTTTGTATATGAAAACTGTAGATTAATATCCTGAAACCAGTAAAATAATTAAAACAAATGAAAAAATTTATTTAAAATCATCATTTTTTATTTTGATTCAATATCTATTAATTTTGTTCTCAAAATTATTCTTAAACTATTATTTTCAGGATAGTTAAATTACTATTTATCGGCGTTACAATTGGCTTTGATACGATCTAAACAAAATGCTTTAATATGGAGACTTGTTAAATCATTGAAAAGCTTATAAAATAAAAAAAGATAAGACTATTTTTATCATAGGTTCCCATTTAAAAAATCATAAGTTTGTGTTATATTTGCGGAATTATTGTTTTCAAAAAAATTTATTACGCCATTTTATTCTATTTCATAATAAATAAGATATGATCTATTTTCAAAATGAGCGAAAAACGAATTTTAGCCTGTAGCTCAGAAACAAAAGAAGATCGAAAATTCATGTGGTGACTATTAAACTTTTCTTGAAATGTTGACTATGCAATGTGCAAACGGTTTTGCTCTATCATTAATATTACCCGAGGTACTTTTAAAAAACATCGAAAATGAGACACCTGTACGTGAAGTTAAAGTTACAAAATCACAATGCCACATCTTACTTCACATAATGATTTGCTTATATTTTGCTGTACATATATAGCTATTCTCCTAGCTATTTATATCATTAGACAGTAGCTAAGCATTTACGGGCGAGCTATTACGAGACCTTAAATGCTGCTACCGGCTGTGTGTATTATAAAATTTTACTGTATATCCAACAAGTATTTTAAAAGCAAATAATTTAGAATAATTTTTATTTAATCAAAAGCGTCCTGTGTTAATAATGTGGAATCCCAAGAATACCGTTCAAAATTTTATCTATCACCATATCCCATTGAGTGCTTTAATGAAATTTGTTACCACACTAGATCTTCATTACCATACTCATTGGGATAACAGGGCTCTTACACATCTAAAATGAATGTGATATGGTATAACTTAACTCGCGGTGATGTATAAACTTTATTAAACGCATATTTTATGTAATTTATAATTTATTTAATAGTAGAGAGAGAAATTCACCATCACTGCTCTGAAAAAGTGTAATTTCAAGTAGATGCGCACGTACTTCAGGGTAGTTGCAAAGAAGAATAGTAACAGAACCAACCAAGAGAAGCTTGACTTGAAGAAGAACGAAGAGAATGGAGTAGAATAGTGTGACGTCAGAGTATAGCGCAAAATATGATGCATTGTTTTAAGCAAAAACGACACTTTCAATGTAGACTCTATTGGCAGAATACATAAGGGTCAGAATTTAAAGGCTTGTAATTTGAGATATTAATAACATCAAATTGTAAACATTTTTCTATTACTTCGTAATACAATATATACACATTGATAAATACCAAAGGTTTTATTTGAAATTGAAATCAACTCTGCACATTCCGAATTAGAGCAGCAGGTTAGCGCAGCTTCAAGCATATCCGAGAGTTTACCGACATACCGACTGAGATGTTGTCTGTTTGCGCTTTTGAGCATTTTCAAATCAGTTCTTTTCAGAACTTTAGATTTCTTCTTTTTAAGTTTATGGTACGTAAATAACTCTGTCTATCCACATTAATATATTAATAATATGTCGCGTTCTTAGGGTTCTGTAACCTAAAAATAGTTCGCTGTCTTTCGAACGGGCTCTTCCGGCCGCTTTACGCGATATTTCATAAACATCGTCGAGATTGAACGAACATGTAATTCCATGCAAAAATTTTTAAATCTTACATAGAATAATTGTTATTATAAATTAGGGTAATATGTTTTATTTAATTGAAAGGGTAATATTCATACTTAACTGAATGATAGCTTAAATAGCTAACATTTCTTAAGTAAGATATTGGCGACGAAATGAACTACTTAAAATTGTAGTTCTTATTTGCTCTGGCAATAAGGTTCACTTTGAAAGATGTGTTCACCGCGCTGCATATGACGTAATTACTGAACTTTTCTATGGGTTCTGTACCACTAATGGATATAAGGAGAAGATTGGTAACTGAAGCCATCTTCTGTCTATAAATTGAAAGATGTCCGCCAGGATTTCACAGTCACTTGGCTCGTTTCTTGGACTAAAAACGTCCAGCACCAAGTTAAATACGTGATGTTGAACACTTCCAGCAAAGTGAAAAGCGAAAGGGCTTGGCAAAAGTCTGAACTGTTCACAAACTAGCCAAATCCATCGACAAGATCCGAAAGAAGTACAAGGAAGACTTGAAGACCAAGAAGAATCGGATTGGAAACAGGGCGATGGTGTCGTATTTCATTATTAAGTTGGCCCACAGGGCTGGTAATGAAAAAGATGAAGACCAAATTTGTAGAATTTCTAGGATTATTGTTCTTAACTCAGAAAAAAAAGTTACTAAGTAACAGCATAAAAAGCATAATGATAGAGTGTGCGCTTGGTAATAAACAAAACTCGGAAAGGCTGGTTCGGAACCAGGCAGCAGCAGAATTTTATTTTTATTATTACTTCTCAGAACAGTTTTTATTATTGTATTTAATTTATTATTGAAATTTAATAAAATTGATGTAATTTTTTATTATGAATATTTACTGTAATTATTTAAGTACCTATGTGTTATAGTCAGTGTGCTTCAGATTTTAAAAAATACGTATAATTTATGCTTCAAATAATGTTTATATTTTATAATAAGTCAATAAAAAATAAATAATATTAAAAATTATTTTGAGAAGTAAAAATTAAAAATTAAACTTTGCTGCTGGCTGGTTCCATACCAGGTCTCTACGCACACTCTACCACTATGTTATTTGTAGTATGTTCCTTAATGCAACCGGTTCGATCAAATTTACGGTTTAGTGTTCCGTAAGTCCTGAATTTATTTACCGGTTTCTATTCGGAACGCGGTTCCTGAAAAATGTTGGTAAAAAGTCGGACCATGGCAACCACGAAATAATCCTGGTTTCTCAAGTATTTTTATCTCCATTACCGCTACTGTCAAATATCATCATAACAAAATCAAATGATATACGTCAATGTCAAATTTATAAACCGCATTAGTGATATTACTATTAATTATTATTGATATAAGTATGAAAACATTATTTATATTTGTTATATTGTTGGTAATGTTACTATTACTGGCATTAAATGTAATAAATATAATTAAATAAATATATCATCACGGCATATGCTTTGTACGCAGATATCGGTAATGATGATGACATATTTGTACCGTGCGGGCGTGTACCAGGCGTCACCTCACGGGCACTCATTGCTGGCGTGGAGAGTGAACCACAGGGGTCAATTTTGTGCCATTTAAAACTTGAAATATTTGGCGTCGGTCGGGATCGAACCCGGTTCTCCAAATTCGCGACCTGACACTAAGGCACGCGGCTACGAGACCCCATAAAATAAAATAAAATAAATAAAATACTCAATTTCTCTGTCATATTCAACGTTATCATTCATTTGGTTAATTTTTATTTTTAAGTTGTGTCAATTTTAAATGTCATATAATTCAATGTTAATTTGTTCTGCAATACAATGAAAATATTCAGAAACCATGGTGTACCCGGAACTAAGATATTGTTTTTTTTTTTTGTTGTTGACTTACGGAACATATTTTTAAACTGTTACTTAGAAATCAGTTTTTCCGTGATATGAACAACAAACCTGGAAATTCTTCAAATTTTCTTAATTTTTTCTAATATAATTAAATTAATTCATTTCGATTGTAATTCCGAGAATTAGAATTCTTCAATAAGTACAAAATTACAACTTAATACTATCCAGTGGGGGGATACTATTTATAATGAACTGATTTCACATGCTAATCTCCTATGTCTCGGTCGGCCTAAGACATCCGGTATAAGCCGTAATAACACGTATAATGCCCAGTTGTACCGCTAAATATTAAGCTAGTCTTAAATAAAAAATACAAACCGAAATTTTGACAGCAATATTTGATTGTTTATTTGACGTTGTGTTTCGATAAGATATTGTCAATTTAAGGTACACTTAAAATTTAAGTGTCAATCGTGCAACCGGGCATAAGATAATTAGATAAAATTTGAGAGAACGGCCAGTTGACAAATATAAAATATGTTTGGAGTTTGAAAAACAGGGCCCTAGTTCAGATATCTGGATCACACAATGTGTAGACTGTGCCAGAGATCTGAATCTTTTTGAATCCCAAGCAAAATCAGGGTTGTGCTATGTAAAATACGTCACAGACACGTAGACAATGATGGTTACATAATTAAAATTTGTATATTTTCCATGCGCAAGTAGGCTATAATTAGTTTAATTTTTATGCTTAAAAAAGGTCAAAAATTACTACTATTACTGATTAATTTACAACATACACAAATGAGCCGTTGTTTTATTAAACGTGGTTTAATAACATAAAATTGAGGTTAAAATGTAAAATCATAAACTCTGTATTAGAATACTTTGAAATTTTTTATTTATAGCTTTTGAATGCTTGCTGGACTTAGATTTTTATTTGGCACAAAGCTATAAATTTAGAATTACATTTTTTTTTGTTTTATAAATTAATAACATACTTTCTAATGAAGTTTTTATTTCTCCGGACCATTTACCAACAAATGATTTACGTATATATATATATATATATATATATATATATATATATATATATATATATATATATATATATATATATATATATATATTGCTGCTGTGTGTTAATACTGAACTACTTACTTTAAACAGACTGTGCGTGAAGTATTACAAAAATCAAACTTCACACATAAAAATTGATACGTGAATTAGATCAGTTCACGCATGGGAAAGAAATAATCATTTTTATATTAAATTTTTTGTTTTTGGTATTACAATTTTGTTAGATGTTTATATTTTTGTACATATTTGTAACTTAAAACAATTAGTTTATTTATCTGTGCAATTCAAGTCGAGATGCATTTAAAAACATTTTTAAACAAACATTGCATAGTGCTTTGTATTTTCGTTTTACGTACTTTAAAGTAAAATAAAACTTTTTAAAATTTTCTTTCGCTTTTCTTTATCCTGTTTTAATAATTGACTGTCACACTGGACTATGAGATTAAGTAACAAATCGCGCATATACAGGCTGTCTCATGTTCGATGTTTTTTAAAGGTATCTCGGGTAATATTAATGATAAATCAAAACCGTTTGCACATTCAAAGGACAACTTTTCCAGAAAAGTTTAATAGTCACCATAGGAATTTTCGATCTTCTTTTGTGTCTGAGCTACAGGCATAAACTCGTTTTTTGCTCATTTTGAAAATGTATATTATCTTATTTATTATGATAGTTAGAGAAAAATTGTTTTTTACAAAAATTTTACTGTTTTTTAGATAGAATAAAATTGCGTAGTTAAATTTTTTCAAAACTTAATAATTCTCGAGATATAACACATACTTATGATTTTTTAAATGGGAACCTATATTGAAAATAGTCTCGACTTTTTGCCTAATTTATAGGCTTTTCAATGATATATATATATATATATATATATATATATATATATATATATATATATATATATATATATATATATATATATATATATATATATATATATATATATATATCAAGTATACATTTTTTGTTTTAAACAATAATAAAACACGAATTATTTATTTATTGGACTGAAAATACTGGAAATAACTAAGAAACAAATGAAAAAATTTATTATAGATTTTTGGGTTAGTTAAATTACTATTTATCTACGTTATAGTTGGCTTTGACACAATACGAAAAAACGGTTTAATATGCCTTTGAAGGAAATAAATTGAAAAAATGAGTAAAACGGAAACAAATACTATTAGAATTATGCAAATGATGATATGTAAGAGATTTTTTCATTTGTTTCTTAATAATTTCCAATATTTTCACCCCAATAAATTAATAATTGGTCCTATATTAATGTTTAAAACATAAGAATGTAGACCTGTTATATATCATTAAAAAGCTTATAAATGAAGCAAAAAGACGAGACTATTTTCCTTTAAAAAATCATAAGTTTGTGTTATATCTCGAGAATTATTTATTTTTCAAAAAATCTTATTGCCCCACTTTATTCTATTTAAAAAAAACGATAAAATTTTTGTAAAAACAATTTTTCTCTAATTATCATAATAAATAAGATATGATACATTTTCAAAATGAGCAAAAAACGAGTTTTTGCCTGTAGCTCAGAAACAAAAGATTGAAAATTCTTGTGGTGTCTATTAAACTTTTCTCAAAAAGTTGATCCTGCAATGTTAATATTACCCGATATACCTTAAAAAAACATCGAAAATGAGACATTCTATACAATATATACAAAGTTTACACATAGTCTTCATTCGACATCATTCTTTATATTGTTTGCGCATTATTTACAAATGTGATTATTCTATCCTAGTTTACGCGTAGACGCACAACCCTGAGCAAAATTCATGAAATTACAATTATTAAGGCTAAATTCAACTGCGAGTATAAATTCTTACCTTATGTTCATCTTTTAATGTGCACGCAAATGTATTTTCAATGTCGGATTTCACTTGTTTTACTTTTTCATCGAAATCTGGTGTATCAACAACAGCAAAATCAAATTTAATTTGTACTATAACTCCTTGATAAAACTTAGTTTTCAAATAAGGAATACTTCCAAGACATCGTATTTGACCATCAACCATTATAGCTAGACGTTCGCATAATGCTTCGCATTCATCCATACTGAAATATGAAATGCACAGTATCACTGATTTTAGTTTTGTTTTGATAAAGGTGGAAAACACAAATCATAAACCAAAACTATATTTTGACATATTGGATGTGGAGTGGGCAATATTCCATTGTAACCTTACGCGCAACGTAAAGTGGTGGTTAAACGTGGTGTAAAAAATCAAACTTGTAGTATGAAAAATTCTAAGGTCAAATTTTCAAACTTCATATTTCTATTGTTAAAGATAGAAGAATTATTAAGAGTTTTAAACAACGCGTCCGCCGCTAGTGACGTGATACTGACATCAGCCGGCCGAACTAGCATTGGCAGTAATGCATATTATGCGTATGCGTCTTAACAAAAGTAATCTCCTTGCGTTACTTATAATACGTGTGTTCTATCTTTCGCCCTACAGTGGTGGTGTGGAGTCTGTGAGACCTTAGAGATTTTAATTGTTCCTTTATGTCGGTAATTAATTTGAATATGTTCGTGTTTGTTTCTCTACCTTCCTAACTTTGTAGTATACTACAGAATAATTATGCGCAAGTAACGGATGCTTAATAGTATGTTATAGTATGAGTGAAATAATTCGTCATACATGAGTGAGATGTTTGACGCACGAGCGCGCAAGCGCGAGTTTGGCAATTCTCACGAATGTATTATGACATTTCAGTCATGTGTGATATGCGACGTTTTATTTTACAGTAGCGGTTTTTTTATATGTAATTAGTTTAAATTTATGAAAATACTTTTTATGAAAAAATACTCAGAGATCACGCTCGGTTGCTATGGTTATGCTATTTAAACATGAGTTGTTGATAAATAATTTTGATATTAGCTTGCGACGTGTCAATTGAATGATGGAATTTTTACCAGAAAAAAATACGTTTAGAAGCGGAAAAAGCAGCTTTGCGTTTGTTTCCTGCAAAATCATGGGATATTTACGATAAAGAATATTCACTATATAAAATTTTAACTATCTCGGTGTTATATTCTCACCATCAGGTAACTTTAACAAAGCGGCAGTAAATAGTATAAATAAAGGTGCAATCGCTATACAAAAAACAAAGAATATTCTGAGCAGGGCTAAATCATCAGGTTGGCTAGAAAAAGTAAAATTACTAAAATCCATAGTGAATGCTACAGTATTATATGCTTCCGAAATATGGGGGTTAAATGCAGTGCAAAATTTGGACAAATGTCAACTGAGTTACTTAAAGTCTATTCTCCTTTGCCCAAGAAATACCCCAGGCTTTCTTATAAGACTGGAAACAGGTACTATAAGCATAGCTGTAGATATCTGGAAAAGAGCCCTCAACTTTTGGAAAAAACTTATATATATGGAGGATAATAAACTCCCTAAAATATTTTTTTAAGACTAACAGAGGTAGATAAACTTAAATCTAATAAATTAATTCATAATTGGTCCTCGCAAATTAATACCTTCTTAACAAACTTAGGGTTCGAAGAGGTATGGAAATCACAAACGATAAACAAAAATAAAATTGATGAAATAATAGAGAAGTATACACATACACTTGTTAATAAAGATATCGAGCTAGCAAATTCTTCAAATTTTAATAACCATTATAAACTTTTGAATCCCAACGGGGTTACAGAGGATTACTTATATTACAAGATATCCATCCACAAGGTGAGAATTATTATTCAATTGAAACTTACAAGTAAAAGAATGTTAATAATTAATTATAAAAATATTAAATACAAAATCAATTTGCAAGACATTTGTACTCTATGCAACCGCCATGAACCTGAAAATTTGTACCATATATTTGCTGTATGCCCTATTTTCTCTCCCTTGAGATACACTCACTTAAATTCGATTGTTACAGATATATCTAATTCTAATGAAATATTTAAGTTATTCGAGAATTTATCTATTCAAAAAGTAAACAAGATTTTCTATTTTATAATTAATGCTCTGAAACTAAGGAGCTTCATAATAAATGAATAGTATTAATGTTTAAGTAATTAGTATTAAATTAATTTATGCTGGATTTTTGGGTACCTACATTTTTTTTTTAAATGTGATTAGAAAAGGGTTTGTGAGAATGTTACTGTTATTATTATTATTATGTTACAAAAATAAAGTATTATGATTATATTGCCAATCATTGTAAAAAGATTGTAAATCTTGTATACAATAAACCTATTATTATTATTAATATTCACTATATAAAATTGGAAGACGGAAAACGGAGTTTTGGAAAATTCTGAAAATGTATTGTTGGCATACGAAAAGGTAAATTTTCTCCAATATTGAATACAGGTAGATTTATATATAGTTGTCTAATATATGGTATATTTACAAATAGTCACGGAAATACAAATCATCCTCCCTGTGGGCACAGTATATCGTACTGAAATCTACGTTAAGTATTTATGAAAATGTAGAACTTAACAAATACTTTAGTGTACGAAATTAAAAATCGTCGGTTTTCTCAAGAGACGAAGTAACTAGATATCTGGTTGTTTGTACGAAGTTATGGCTGTACTTCTTCGCGAGTTTCTTGGATGAGATTCAAGGTAGGCTATATACGAATCTTCGTTGCGTCCGCTTACGGTCCAACAGACTCTGAAAATGATCTTGAAAAAGATCAGTTTTGGATTTCGGTAAATAGTGTAATTAATTTGTGTGATCCGGGTGAGAGGGTGATAGTGTGTGGTGATCTGAATGGGTGGATGGGTGTTAAATGAAGTGAATCTGAGAATATATTGGGACGTTTTGGTGATTGTCAAGTGAATGACAATGGTGAGAGAATTGTTTCATTTTGTTTGAAGAGTAATCTCTTCATTTCGAAATCCACTTTGAGACATAAGCTAGCTCACATATACACCTACGAGAATGTGGTTCAGAATAAACGTAGTGTGCTTGACTTCGTTGTCTATGATGAACGATTGAGGAGTATGGTAGTAGATACGCGTGTGAAACGAGGCGTTGAACTGGGTACGAATGATCATTATTTTGTTGTATCGCGAATGCGGTTGAATAAATTTTGGCGAAAGAAGGTGAAATATTCTGGGAAAATGTTTTGCGTAAAATCCTGTGCACTTTTCAATGAAGATGTTAGAATGCAGTATGTTGAACGATTGAATGAATCCTTGCCGGAATGTGAGTCTATATTTTATTGTAATATAAATGAAGTTTGGTTAAAATTAAGGATTTACTCCTCAAATGTGCAAAAGAAGTTTGTGATGAAAGCAGATTAGGCTCTTGTTCAAAAAATGCATGGTGGAATGATGAGGTGAAAGAAGCGATTGCTGAGAAAAAGAGAGCATATTTGAAGTTTTTAAATGTTAAGAATTCGCTTGGGCGCTTGCGAACAGAATGTTTGTTAGAGTGTAGAAGGAAGAATAAATGGGTGAAGCAAGTGGTGAGAGAAAGTAAAAAGCGATTTGATGACTTATTGAGTGAAAGATTGACAAATGATTTTAGTACGAATAAGCGACTGTTTTGGTTGCGTGTGAAGAGACTGCGGAGTGGAAATGGTCGAGTTGTGAAAGCTGTGAGAAGTGCGAATGTAGAGTTATTGTGGGATGAATCAGATGTGAGGAATAGATGGTGCGAGTATTTTAAAGGTTTGTATGGAGGTGAGATTGAGAGGGACGATTGTACTAAAACTGGTAGTGAAAATGATAATGAACATGATTATGATATAAATGAAAGTGATGTAGGTATGTGGTGCATTGGGGCGTGTAAGGAATGGTAAGGCTGCGGGTTTGGATGGGATTACAAATGAGGTGTTGAAATATGTAGGAGAGAAAGTATTTGAATGGTTAATTTATTTATTTAGATTTTGTTTGAAACGTAGCGTGGTTCCTGATGATTGGAAAAAAGCTGTTATTATATTCAAAGGCAAAGGCAGTTCGAGTGAATGTACGAATTTTCGCGCGATAAGTTTATTAAGCGTTGTCGGGAAACTTTTTGGTAAGGTTTTAATTCAAAAGGTGCGAACCTTACAGTTTCAAAAATAAGTGACGTTCAGGGTAGTTTTTTGCCTGAGAGGGGATGTGTCGATCAATTGTTTGCTCTTCGTACGATTGTTGAGAAGTCACTTGACAAGAACAAGAAGGTGTTCTGTGGCTTTCTTGATCTAAGAAAGGCGTATGATAGTGTTCTTCGAGATACTTTGTGGGACGTACTCAGGGAGTACGGGGTGAATGGAAACTTGCTGGGAGCGATTCGTGCATTGTATGAGGGTAGTGGGGCTGCTGTAAAAATAGATGGTAGGTTGAGTGATTCATTTCGTATAAATGTTGGTGTGAAACAGGGCTGTGGTATGTCTCCGTGGTTGTTTAACTTGTATATAGATGTGTTGTTGCGGAGAGCATTGAGTGAAATGGATGGTGTACAAATTGGTGAAAGTATTGTGCCTGCGTTATCATATGCGGATGATGTAGTCGTTTTAGGTGAAAATGAAAGGCAAGGAAGAATGATAGAGAGATTACACGTAGTAGGAAGAAGTATGAATCAGGAGTTGAATGTTGGTAAATCCAAGGTGTTAGTATTTGAAAGGAGTAAATTGGTGACTGTGCAATGTGTTGGTAGATAGAGTGAAACTGGAGCAAGTGAGTGAGTTTGTATATTTGGGTAGCATGATGTCAAGGGATGGTCGAATTGATAGATAAATTGAAAGGAGAGTGAGTGCGGGGTGCAGGGTAATGGATGCTCTGGGTACGTTTGCTCGAAACGTAAAGGTATCTAGACAAGCTCGTTTAAGTGTATAATGGAGTGCAAGTGCCTGCTTTGATGTATGGAAGCGAATGTTGAGCATGGACGGAAAAGCATAAAAAGAGAGCGACTGCCGTGGAAATGAGGTATTTACGTGGTGTATGTGGATATGTAAGACGGGATCGCGTGAGGAATAATTTGGTGTATGAAGAATGTATGGTTAGGAAGAATGTTGTTAAGAGAGTAGGAATGAGCCAGTTGAGATGGTTTGGTAATTTGGAGAGAATGAAGAGTGAACGTCTTGTAAAGCGTGTATATCTTGGTGAAATTCAGAGTGTTCGATTTCGTAGCAGTCCGGTGTGTAAGTAGATGCATGTGATTGATAAGGTACTAAAAGAAAGTTTCCGAGTGGGAAGAGAAGAAGAGCGTGTATGAATGCGATTATGAATGTAGCCAAGGTGAAAGAAGTGAGTTTAGAAAGGAATGTGTGGCGAAGGATTATTGTTTCGTAACTATTTTTGTGGTCCGGTTGCGGTATTTCGCTACCGAAAATCGGTCTCTTTAATATGTTAAGAGTGAGGAATATGTGTTGTACCTATGATGTCAGGTTAGTAAAGAGAGGGTGATTATTTTTTGTTTGATGTTATTTTTATTCTCTCGGGTTTATGCTAACCCACTAAGTTGGAAATGCGTGATTTTATGTATGTATGCATGTATGTATGCATGTAGGTGATAAGGATGATTCACTATTGCAATGACGGCAGTCGATAAAACAATCAAACTTCATATATTAGTTTCGGGAAAGGTGTTCAATTTAATAATAATAATTGTTCCAATAATGTAAACATTTATAAACAAATTAAATTTTAAATTGACATTAGTGTATAATAAAGCATTTTTGTCACTAAAAACAAATGCATAAAGTTCATCAAAAGCCGGTAATGTAAAATAAACACTATTATAAGTCAATTTAAATATTTTTATGTAGGTACATGCATGTAAGAAAATTAGAGTTTATTTTTTATGTATATTTTGTATGGATTATGTAGTTTATAAAAATGTAGTGCGTGAATTCAAACTTAATACTTCCTAAAATGTAACACTCAACCAATTTAAACAAAATCTTTCAGACACTAATATTAAAGGCGAATATATTAACGGAGTCTATCAGAATCCGCGGCACCGGTAACATTACATTTTTGGGCGCCATCACTGCAAGGTTAATATATACTTCCTATATTTATTTTTAAAGCCATTAATTTTAAAATTGTAAACTGCGACCTACATTGTTATGATTGGGAGTTAAATGCTTACCAAGCCTTATAACGTTGGGGATTCTTTTCTTTCCGGGGAAAATTATGTAATGTTTAAGGTAGAATTCTTTAAGTTATTACAATTAGTCGGCATGACAACAAATAGCGAAGAATATATATCTTGGCAAATTTGTAAGGTCTACAAAACCGAAACTACGCAACTGCCATATACAGGGGGCTAGCTCAAACGACTCGTGTCGATAGGAAGTTACACATATTCGCGGTTGAAAATCTCAAGAAGTATTGTGTGTAACAGTGCAAAGTTGTTTTTTTTTTGTTTACACCCCCTTCAAAAAAAAAACTGCTACTGCTGCCCTCTACAACGATAGCAAGTGATTATAAAAATCTCATGCCAGCATAATACATCTCACCAGTTTTATATTACTTTTCATAAATAAATAAATAAATAAATAAATAAATATATCATCACGGCTTATTACCCATTGCTGGGTGTGCCAATCTGCTTGTACACATATATCGGTAATGATGAAATATTTGCACCATGCGGGCGCTTACCAGGCGTCACCTCACGGGCACTCATTGCTGGCGTGGAGAGTGCACCACAGGGGTTAATTTTGTGCCATTTAAAATTGGAAATATTTGGCGTCGGTCGGGATCGAACCCGGTTCCCCAGATTCGCGACCTGACACTCAGGCACACGGCCACGGGACCCCATACTTTTCATAAATATCCTATTGTAAACGTGAACTAAAAAGAAGTCCCACATTTTAATCCTTAATTACACGTAAACAATAAAAGATAAAAAAATATAATTTGAAAAGGGCTAGGCGGGTAAGAGTACACGCGTTATAAAAGCACGCAATGGTCATTTCTCAGTTAGTATATATGATTTATGTACGTTGTTAACTGCAAAAGGTAGGTCTTTTTACATTATCTATTAGTCGGAAAAAAATATCTAAAATAGTGTAAAAAGTAGGTAAACATATGAAACAGAACGCGAATAAAGCAAGGGGTAAACTTTTTCATTACGAATAAAGACGCCGATCCTTAATGTGCGCGATCCATTCGAGGTAAGATCTGCGCATGAAAAATCGTCCATGCCCGTGCCGAATCGAATTTTCTTTGATGTACCGACTCTGAACGGATAGCATTCGTACGACCTCGGCTTGTACGCCGAACTAGTTAAGGCAATGTAGCGCGCTTCGGACGTCAACTTCCATACCCGAGAAATCGTTCGTGCTCGCTTTGCCTCATTCGCTTTTTGCCTCACATGTGTACCCACCTTCAGTGCTACGGTAATTTGGAAATTTTTGTACGAGGGTTGCCTTTTAAGTTTTTACAATCGAATAATAGATAGTGTTAATGAGTTGTGGCGTCACTGTATTTGTAAATATTGACATTTGTTATTGCAAAGCCAGTGGCAACTTAGAAATTGACCGAGTATATTGTTGATAGTGAACGTTTAAAAGAAGCAAGTTTGTGAAAAAG
This sequence comes from Harpalus rubripes, assembly GCA_963082715.1. NCBI lineage: Eukaryota > Metazoa > Arthropoda > Insecta > Coleoptera > Carabidae > Harpalus > Harpalus rubripes. Next base: position 13,057,565 of record OY720463.1, read on the forward strand.
TGGAAATCACTCGTAAAGGTTTACGTTGGATAATTTTTTATGATTTTAAAAAGGCCGTACTCAACAACAACGCATAGTATCGCTTCGTGCAACTTTTAGAAATAAAGCACCATCATAGAAGACTGTTTACAATTGGTTTGCAGAATTTCGTCGTCGTCGTGCGTCGAAGATCGGCGAAAATCGGTTGTTATTCCGAGAAACATCGATGCTGTGCGCAACATGATTAAAGAAGATCGGCATGTGACTTACAGACAGATAGAGGCGTCTCTTTGCATATCGCAGACTGTAATACAATCGATTTTGCATCAACATTTAGATGTGAGAGAGATTTGTTCCAGATGGATTCGGCATAATATGATCGAAGCACAAAAAAGCTCGTGTTGATTGGTGTCAGGAAATGTTGAAAAAATTTGACTGAGGACGTTCAAAATCAGTATACAACATAGTTACAGGAGATGAAACTTGGATATATTCGTATGAACCTGAAAGCAAGCAACAGTCTACTGTTTGGGTGTTTGACGATGAACCCAATCCCACTAAATTTGTTCGTTCACGGAGCACTTCCAAGAAAATGATCGCTTGTTGGTAATGATGAATGGTATACAATAATTTGTTTGCCAATGGTTTCCGATAGAATAAGGAAAAACAACAAAAAACTTCGCATCATTCTTCATCACGACAATGCCAGCTCCCATAAAGCACGTCAAACAACTGAATATTTGAACAAGAAAAACATCGAATTAATGTATCATTGCCCGTATTAACCTGATTTATCGCCTAATGACATTTTCTTATTCCCAACTATCAAACAAAAGATGCGTGGACAGCGATTTTCATCACATCAAAAAGCTGTTGAAGACTTTCAAAACCATGATTCTACGATATCAGCTTCAGAGTGGAGAAAATTTTTCCAGAATTGGTTTGAGCGTATGCAGAAATGTATAGACCTTAAAGGCGAATATGTCAGAAAGCAATATAACACTTTGTTTCGAACTTGTTCGTTTCTATTTCACTTTTTGTAAAAACTTAAAAGGCAACCCTCGTATGTTATGATATAATTTTATTTTTATTTCAAAGAGTATTTGTATAGCAAATATTTAGTTGCAAAGTATTTAAGATTATTCTAAATATTATTTTAAAGAAAACGCAGTACTGCATGAGATATCTTCAACATAGGACATACTGCGCAAATCGCCTCTATTTTCCAACGAAGAATTCATTTAAACAAAAAAATGTGGTGTTCCATGTAAAAAACCAACGATTTTTGAACATTTTGAACTTCAACTTCACGGTGACATAGAAATTACATTTCTCAAAAAATGTAGATTATTAATATGTATTATTGTAAACAAAAGTTTTCTTTATAAAACTGTTTTTATAAATTATGGCAATAAATTTAATCCCATTCTTGGGATACCGAGTGATAAAGAAGTGGCCGTTCTAGCAGAAAAAATCAAAAAATTTGAATTACGCTGGAAGTGGTTAACCATGAATAAAATATTTTTATTGTTTCTTATGTAAAATTTTCCACTGAATTCAATGGTGAAATAAAAAATATTGCATTTAATTTAAAGTAAGAAATTTAGGATCTACTTCTGGTTAAACCGGAAGTGCTACTGCTTCGAGAATTTTATTTGATACGGGAATGTCGGAAAATCTCTAAATAACAAATTTAGTAAAATAATATTGAATAGTTTTTAAAATAACGACAGCGTAAGCTCGTCCTGGGATACCCTGTTCTCTGTTCCACCTTACTAATTCAATATTAAAGAGAATAGAGCATAGTTTTGAATACTGAAATATCAGACAAGTGGCAGTGCACTATGACATGAGACATCTCGTATTATTTTTTCTGTACAAATTAAAAAAACACCTTATCTGATTTGCAAATACCCGATGTCATACAGCATAACTAAGAAATATTGAGCGCTCTGATTAGTCTATTTTCCGATTAGTTGTATAGTCCATATAATATTGCAAGTCACGCGAGAAAAGTGTTAGCCTAAAAGGCCGTCGGGCCGATTGAAAATAAAATAATTAATATTGTTTACCGTTTCTAAAAGTTTTTAAATTATTATTTGATTTTATTTATAGCAAAAAATTTACTGTGGAACAAATAATACGAATATTCCGTATAACATATTATGATCTTAGATATCCGGAAATTCAATAATATTAACCTGTAAATTATTTGCTATAAATAAAATCACATAATAATTTAAAAACTTTTAGAAACGGTAAACAATATTAATTATTTTGTTTTCGATCGGCCCGACGGCCTTTCAGGCTAACACTTTTCTCGCGTGACTTGTAATATTATATGGACTATACAACTCATCAGAAAATAGACCAATCAGAGCGCTCAATTTTTCTTAGTTATGCTGTATGACATCGGTTATTTGCATTGCTAATTTGTGATGCGCGAAACACAACTAGTGGTGTTTCGGTCGTAAACAAATGAATCATATGTAATCATATCATCCACGGATATAAATGAATAAGTAATTTTTTGACATTTCGTAAAAATAAAGTTGTTTAATTCGTTGTATAGTCTTAACATATACAACTTGACCTTTGAAAATCATCTGAATATACAGTTTACGGACTCGATGAGTTAAACACAACTATACCTACAGTGTCGCTGTGTTTCCTAGGTAACACATGTTGTCCTCTTAACTGCATACTTAATTATTTTCGAACCTCTTATTGTAAAACTATTGAATATAACACATTTAACATAAATAACAATTATACGGCTGTATCATGTAACACATCGCTTATATTAAACCCCGTAGTTAATTATTTTGATAAATAGAAACAAATGTAACAAGTGACATTACGTTTTTTTTTTTTCATCACAGCCACATATTTTGATTGAATAACATTGTTAACTACACCGTTGCTGCATATAGTATCTTATAAGAGACGGCATCGTTTTAATTTTTTATGACACCACTTATGCAATAATAAATTTGTTTATGCGCTATAATTCTTCCCAAAAGAATAAAGCACAGTACCTTAACTAGAAATGAATTTGCCTATGAAGTGTTCTACTACTTTATAAATGGTTCCTACTTGGAAGTCTACGCCACATGTAGGGTAAGTTATTTTTTCAATATAATAAAATTAAATTTTGTAATATTTGGCTGTGCAGTTTGTTTTATATGATTGTGCATCTAATTTTCACCAATTTTGTTTACAAATATACTTTGTTTTTCATCTATAAAATTACAATATTTACTTGCGTCCATTATAAATGACACTACGCGCAATAGCTATAAAACCATTTTTCTTTTAGATTTTTTTGCATCAATTATTAGAGATTTTAGAGGCGAATGATGATGCACAGTAGCCCTCTATGGTTTATATTACACCTCTAGATGACATGTCAGCAAAAGCAGAAGAGGACAATGACAATTTCGATGAAGAAACTGCAAATTTACATCGAATATTGAAGGGAATTCTTAATCGACAATGTGATGTTCCTTACAATTGTTTCAAATTTTTCGGATAATTGTAAATAATCAAAAGAAATCTCTTTGATAAGCTAAACATTATAGCACTTCATAACCAGAGCACGGATGGAGTCAATAAAGTTGACGGATTAGATGTAGATTATAGAACCCGAATTAGGCAAAAAAATGGTTCTGGCCTATTGTCTTCCTACTTGACGGTACTGCAAAAAAAATTTGACTGACGATGAAACTAAAACCTGAGGACGCTAATAATGCAAGTTTTTGGTTTTTGATAGGTATATGAAAGATATTTGGCCCGAAGTTTAATACAAAGATAAAGATGGTGTATACCAAAAAAACAACTTTGCACTAAAAAATAGAAAAAAATATCTAAAAGCAACAGTGAAAACCTCAGTTTGCTACAGAAAATACTTCTTGAGATATTCAACTGCAAATATGTGACAGAGTAGCGTGTGACGTCATACCGACACGAGTCGGTTGAGCTTGCCCGCTGCATATGAGTGCAGTTACGTAGTTTCGGTTGTGTAGACCTTACAAGGTTTACTAGAATATATATTCTTCGCTATTTATTGTCATGGCGCCTAACTGTAATAACAACTTAAAGAATTCTACCGTAAACATTACATAATTTTCCCCGGAAAGAAATGGATCCTTATGATTCCTAACGCTTGGAAAAATCGTGTCAATCGGAAGCATTTATCTCCCAATCATAACCATGTAGTTCGCAGTTTACATTTTAAAATTGATGACTGAAAATAAATATTGCAGTTTTATATTAACCCTGCAGTGATCGCACCAGTGGCGGCGCTAAGGGGGGGTTGGCAGGGTGGTCACGTACCCACCCTAAAAATACTTGTGCCCACCCAAGTGCCACCCATTACCAACATACATATAATAATTTTGGTATATAAAATATTTGTGAATAAAATTTTATTTTTAATTCTAAACATTATTTGTATTTATACATTTGTTCTAAAATTAATAGGGCAGAAATTACAGCTCTATGAAGATTTTTTCCACAGTATTTCTTGTAGTTCATAAAAAAGTAAACATTTGGTATATGTAATTATTTGAATATGGATACCTGTGTCTTTGTTTTGTTTCATGTGTGTATATGAAAAATAGTATATAGGTATCTTTATTATTAAAATAAATGGGTGCCCACCAGCTGCGAATACAAGGGTCGCGGGGTAATGGGGGTAACTACCCCCTCCCCCCCCATAAGCCCTGAATTGATTAAAAAACAAAATCAAAAATCCGCAAATATTATCAGTTAATATTTATGGCTTGTTTATGAAATATTAATGTTGATTACAAAATATGGATGTCAGTTAAAATATAATTATTATAATAGTAGAAGTACAGGTGATATACAGTTTTCACAGTTTATCAGCTTCACATGTCTTGATAAAATGTAACTTCCAATTATAAAGCAATTTGACTTTGAATGAAAAAAAAATTGCCTGCGGTGCCTTTTTTTCGATTACATCTGCATGACCATTAAAGACCCCCCCCCCCATGATGTCCACTCGTTTTTTTATTGTGCGTTATGCCCACCCTACATTTACATCCTAGCGCCGCCACTGCATGGTACCCAAAAATGTAATGTGACCGGTGCCGTGGTGTCTGACAGACTCCGTTAATATATTCTCCTTTATTATTAGTCTGAAAGTTTTTTTTTAAATATAGTATTTATATTAAGTTTACACCATTTAACATACCTACATTAAAGTTGTACATGAAATTTGGTTGTTTGTTACATTTTAGAAAATATTAAGTTTAAATTCAGACATTTTTATAAACTACATAATCAATACAAAATATACATAAAAAATAAACTATATTTCTTTTGAGTATATGCATGTACCTACATAAAAATAATTAAATTAACATTTAATAATGTTTACTCATGGTTAATAAATCATATTTGCATGTTTTAAATATATACTTATTTGAACACTCCTCTGTCTATTTCGATGACAAAACATTTAAACTTTTCTCTTTTTATCGAAATTCATATTTCTTATATTGAATAAATAGTATATGCACAGAAAAAGAAATATTTATATGTAAGCAAAAGTAACCATCCGCTACTTGCGCATAATATTCTGCAGTATACTACAAACTTAGGAAAGTACAGAAACAAACACGAACATATTAAAATTAATTACCGAAATCAACGAAAAATTAAAATCTTTGGAGTCTCACAGACTCCACACTACCACAGTAGGATTAAAAGTAGAACACACGTAATATAAATAACGCAAGGAGAATACTATTGTTAATGTTAAGACGCATACGCATATTCTGCGTTACTGCCAATGCTGGTTCGGCCGGCTGATGTCGGTATGACGTCACAAGCGGCGGACGCGCTGTTTAAAACTCTTATAATTCTTCTATTTTTAACAATAGAAATATGCGGTTTTAAAATTTGTTCTTAGAATGTTTCATTCTACAATTTTGATTTTTGGTTTACATCCCCCATATAAGGAACTCCTGCAAGAGGCAAATTATCTACGACTACAAAAGACACATCGTTTAATAATGATATATTTTCAAACTCATTGAAGGTGGGACAGATAAGTAATTTCATTTATGAAAAGTGTAATGTAGAGTTACATTGTAAAAAGTATGTACTTCAAAATATGTAATTCAAAATAAATTATTATAAACTTAATTTTTTTCTCTAATAATTAGTAATAATACATAAGTATTTATGTTTCATTATAATAATTGTGCATAATTAATAATTGTAACATTAAATAAGTGACATTTACTTCAACGTTGTATCTTTTCTCAAATGTCCGCTATGCATAGCGTTCATTTAAATGGACATATTTTTTGATAAATCTGTCCATCCACAAAGAGAAATATTTTTCTTGAATGTTTTTGTAATTCTAATAAATAGATTTCTGTTATTAAAACATGAATAATAAACATAAAACAACTTCATGCACTATCTGCTTATTACAAACATTTCAATTTCTAATTTGGTTTCCTTGTAATAGTTTGCGCTGTGAGATTTATAATAAATTATCTTCATTTTTTAGTTATACAAGATTTAATAAAGATATAGATATTTAATAACAATATAAAATGCGATAGCGAAAGGTAAAGAGGAAACGTTTATCTATAATCAAATCCATGATTTTTTAAGCTTTATATAAACTTTCTTATATATATATATATATATATATATATATATATATATATATATATATATATATATATATATATATTCTAAAATTGTGTAAACTTACTATCGTTTTTGGAGGCATAGCGAATTCCTTTTTATCATACCATGATAATAGTGTTTTTCATTCTCAAAGGCCAACTTGTCGTAAAAAGATTTAGCAATTACCCTAATATATTGTAGCGATTTCAGATAAGAGCAGAGTTGGCGGCGTTGCGAAGCCAGATTGTTTTATACACATAAAATTTATGAATTAGTTTTATTTCTTGTATGACATATTTGGCTGCTCAAAACGTCAAAATTTGATCACTTTTAATTCTTTAGTGGATAATTAGTTACTTAAAGTTATTTAATAGATTTTAAAGTCAAAATTTAATAAATAATATACCTGCTTACATATATCTATTGTAAACTTGGTGTGCGTTATGATAAATCTGAAAGCTGGAATCGTAAGAGAGTTAGGAGTAAGATACGGCATCAAACTCCTAACTCTCTTCTTCCCTGAAGTACAGTTTTGTAACATATCTGAACCGGTGCAATACATTAAATAAGGTATATTTTAAATGGCACATAATATACTCTATTTGGTTTAGAGGATACAGTAACAATATTTCACGGCTTGTGATTAGTGAAAACGCGAGACAGTTATAAACTGTATGTAATTATTACAACTTTCTTACCGCATTTGTGTACAATATATGAGGCTATACCTTGTCCCATTTAAGAATAGTTTTGACTTCTGTGATTGGGCGAAATTGGAGACAATGGACAAGTTTAGCCAATGAAATTTCGGGTAACTAAAATTGGCGCTGATGTGACCGGCATCTGCTGAATGCTTAAATGGAACAGAGTATAGCAAAATTAATATAACTGATGTAAATAATTTTCATATGAATATAAATGTAAATAAATAATAATATAACATAAAATGTTAATATACATAAAGATAACTAGGTTTGTTCCTACACGACTTTTTGGATGCGTTCATGTACTCATTCTGACATATGTAAGAAACTTTGTATGGTTGGAATGCACAACAACTTCTTCATGAGATGAATCAGAATGATTCTGGATCAGATTCAAATTCAAAATGACTCATTATGTTTACTTTTGAAAGTAGATAAACAATCACAGGTTATGCTTCGATATTTTCCTCGCAGCGCGTACGTGCTGACAATAGTACATAGCACAAACCAGTGGATGGATCTGACAGTCCGCGGATGCGTTCATGTATGCGTCCGAAGTCTGTAGGAACAAACATATCAACAGTCCGATGGACTATACAACAGTCGGCTGGAATAATTTTTAAAATACGCATGCGTTTGACGTACATATGACAGTCCGTAGTAGGTGTAGGAACAAACCTTAACATACGAAAACGTCAGAACTGGCAGTGATTTATTATTTATTCAGTTACGCATGTCTGATCTAAATGGTCCTGAATAAGATGATATTAAAGTTGTTCCACATCTAAATGATGTGTTAGAATATTTTTTATTTTTTTAATATGAAATATATATATATATATATATATATATATATATATATATATATATATATATATATATATATATTATCGATATATAGAACTTAGATTCATATTTAACCCTCTGCCAACCAAGCGAATTCAACCGTAAGTAGATTCTACGGTTATCTAAACTCTTAATAACCTTGCGGTTTTGTTGATGCTTGACTGTGTTCCTTATGTCATTTTAAATAGCTAGTTAATTGTGTATCAAGGTTTTAAAAGTAATATTTTTGGCCGAATCTGAAGTTTGCAGCCGAGGACAGCAAATCACATGAATTTATCTTAAATTTGTAAGTTAATGATTCCTTATTGAATGAAATTGATTTCTGGTCTTGCATTATTTTTACTGTTATTACACACACACTAAACACAACGTTTCGGTAAGTAAACAACTACTACCTTCAACATATGAAGTGAATAACAAATTCCTTAAACTATGAGCCCGCATATATCTAGTGAAGTGAGGATGATCAAGCGTGTTTGGGTGTTCGAGCGTATTGGAGGGAACGTCATTGGTTGTTTCTGGTTGTTCACTAGGCTGTGACAGTTCTGTGGTTCTCCGTTGGTTGATTCTCAATGATGGTTCCAGGTTGATGATGAGTTTTTTCCATATTGGTTTTATCTTGATACTGGAATGACTGAAAACTTTGTCTTGGTATGTTACTAAAGTTACGGTTTCGCTGGAATTGCCAGCAGTCGCTGTCGGTAGTGCTGAACTGTTTCAATGCCGTTAAATATGTTTGGTTTCGTTGGCGCGGAGCGGTTCAAACCAAATACTGCCAGCCGCGGAGCTGCTGCGTCCCGACTGCTCCAAGATCAAGACTGGGGAGCACTGGGGAGCGCTGATACATTAAAAATGACGCCCAAATTTACTAATAACGAAGATGAAATATTAACAAAAAATTTTAAGTCATTCGTTTTCAGTCGACTATTTATTATCAAAACCTAGAGAAATCAAAAATCCTTGATTTCTCTAGATTTTAAAATGTTATCCTCTTCTTTCTCGAATTCACCCTAGCAGTACGGTCAAACACTAGCTGCTGACCACTATTGCCAACCACGACCACTGGTAGCGTCAGCGAAGCATATACCTATTAACTAATATATTGCAGATCCTTTGCTTCTTTTGAAGCCAACACTGTGAAATAGAAATATCATTGCTGCATAAGTCTATCTCACTTAAACACCCAACCTGGAATTATGCGCATGCTCGTAAACCTTGACTACTATTGGCTAACGACGACATCATAATCACTTTTATCATTTAGATTGCGAAACACAGCCCGAAGGAACACGGCTGATATGACTTCTGATTATTGAAGACTAGTGCGAGAAATTTTAAATTCTTAGAAATTAAGTAATGTACCTACTATTTATCTTTTGTGTAATTTTTTTAATATAAATATTAAAATAATAAATAACAATGAAATATTCTAGTGTAAAATTTGAATTAAATTATTTGCTTTGTTGTACTGAAAAAATAATAGGAAAACAATTTGGTTAGGATTAATATATTTAAGTCACAGATACACACTACGCCTATGGTTGTCACGTGAAAAACGTGTTTGTATTTAGCACCAGTGATAAATCTCATTTTCCTTGGGAATTACTGTGCCAAATCAAATGGTAACTGGACAATAAGTGTGTTAAAGTAAAGTGGTAATTTGTGAGAAAAAATAAATACGGGTAATCTTGTAAGTAAACATAAAATCTAGTGAATAGTTGGTGGAGTGAGGTTAAGACAGAACGGAACCGGCTTAACTTACGGCGCAGTGTAGTGAAGGTCAAGCGGCCGGACAGTAGCAGTGGCGTAACAAATGGACAAATTTAGGGGTCGGTTTAACAGCATCAGTGATAGGGCTAGTGATAGTAGTGAATTAAATAAAAGAAGAAGGGTCGAAAGCAGTACAGAGAACGATAATCCCTTCACAAAGAGCCAAAAAATTTCACGTTCACCAGTTAAAAATACAGTAAAAGCTAACATGAGTATTGCAGACATGGAAGAGATGAAAAAGCTTATCACTGCAATGACCTTAGAAGTGAAAGAAGAAGTTAGAAATAGCCATGATGATCTGAAAAAAGAGATTAAGAAAAATAACGCAGGAATAGAAGAACTGAAAAAAGATTTCGAAAGGAAGGAAGAACAATGGAGGCTAGAGAGAGAAGAAATGAAACTCGAAATAGAAAAATTGAGGGAACATCTGGAAGATCAGAATAAAATTATAAAAAGGAATCAGATTCATTTAGAGCAACAGACTGACAGAATAAGAATTTCAGAAAAACGTTTGGAAGATCAGGATAAAAGTGGAAGAAGTAACAATATTATAGTGAAAGGTCTGCATCTAGATCAAAAAAAATGCCATAGAAACTGTCAAAGATTTCATGATGAAAGAGTTACAAGTAAATTGTCAAATTAAAGCAGCATTAAGTTTAGATAACAAAAATTATGGTCCAGTAATTAGGGTAGAGATGGAAAAATATGAAGATAAAATGCTAATAATGGAAAATAAAAATAAATTACAAAACAAGCCCATATATATCGATAACGACTACACTAAGGAAGAAAGACGAATACAATCTATTATTAGAAAACAAGCAAAAACTGAAAAGGATAATGGTAAAAAAGTGAAAGTGGCGTACAAAAAACTAATAGTAGATGGAAAGCAATATAAATGGAATTCAGAAAAGGACTGTCTCGAGGAAATTGAATCTGCAGAGAAATCTGTTTCAAAAAACTAATAAACTCTCGGATGCTCAAAAAAGGATGCCATATGAAGACTACGCAAAAGGAACAGGATATGAGTAAAGGGATAGGGAGAAACAAAGGGAAGAAAAATAATCTCAGAGATCTCAAACTGGCGACATGGAATTTGCAAGGCACAAATGCAATAGGAACATAAAAAGGTTTGGAACAAGAGTTTGAAAAATATAAAATAGACATAGCAGGTCTGCAGGAAACAAGACAGAAAAAGAATAATATTTTCGAAATGAAGAACTATGTTGTATTTAATAGTGGGTACGACACAAAATATTTTTGAACTGGTTTTATGGTCAGTAAAAGACTGAAGCGAGCAGTAATAGAGTTCTCACCAATCTCAGAAAGAATTTGTAAATTAAGGATTAGAGGCCTGTATAGAAAAATTAGTATAATTAATGTGCACGCTCCAGCCAACGAGAAGGAAGAAGAAGAAAAAGAGGAATTCTATGATGAGCTAACAAGAATAATAAATAACATTGCTAAATATGATATAAAAATTATACTGGGAGATTTGAACGCTAAGATAGGGAAAGAAGATATGTATAAGAATATAACAGGCGGTCATAGTAAGCATAAGATAGCGAACGAAAATGGCAAGAAGATTATAGAGTTTGCAGGAGAAATGGATATGAAAATTATGAGCACTGTGTTCGAAAGAAAAGAGATCTATAAAGGAACTTGGAAATCACCAGATGGCCGAACTTGTAACCAGATCGATCATGTTCTTACAGAGAGAAAATATGCGCAAATTATTAAAGACGTAAAAAGTCGAAGAGGCGCAATAGCAGATTCAGACCATTTTATGGTGGAAATAAGAGTAAAACAAGAAGTACCGCCAACAAAAAAGGTAAAAGCTAATGGTACTATTCGATTTAAGTCAAAAAAGCTAAGTAATCCACGACTAAGTTTAGCATTTCAAAAATCAGTGCAGACCAAGTTGCAAATATATGTAAAGGAAGAAATGTCCATAGCAGAGAAATGGGATAAAATGGAAAATATTGTACAATCAGTAGCAGAAAAAGTGTTGCCAAATGACGACAAGAAAGATAACAACGACTGGTATGATGAAGAATGTGAGTATGTACGACAATCAAAGAGTAAAGCAAAGTTAAATCTATTACAAAAGGAAGATGTGCATAATAAAGAGCTGTACGACAATGAAAAAAAGAAATTCAAAAGTATATGTAGAAGGAAAAAGCGGGATAAAATGGACGAAGTTTTAAGAGAAGCAGAAGAGAATTACAGAACTAAGGAAATTAGGAACTTCTACCAGGCAGTGAAAAAACAGAAGGAGGGTTTTCAGCCAAAGACATTATACTGCAAGAACAAGCAAGGTCAGTTGGTCACAGGTGAAGATAAAATCAATCGATGGACGGAATACTTTTGATGAACTGTTAAATAAGCAAGATGAGGAACAATATGAAGGAAATGAAACAGACGGTAGACTGGAAGAAAACGAAAATTACGAATATCTTGTAGAGCCTCCAGACAAAGAAGAAATCATGTCAATAATAAAAGAAATGAAAAATAATAAAAGCCCTGGCGACAATGGTCTAACAGCTGAAATATACAAACATGGTGGAGAAAGTCTTGCTACCTATTTGCATCAGCTAATTATAGATATTTGGGAGCAGGAACAAATGCCCAGAAGATGGAATGAAGCTATAATCTCCCCTCTGCATAAGAAAGGTGACCGAACAAATTGTGACAACTACAAAGGTATAGCGTTACTAGATGTGGCGTACAAAATTTTAGCAATTTGTATAAGAAATAAAATAAGAGCTATAGCAGAGTGTGTGATGGGAGAATACCAAGCAGGCTTTCGTAGGAATAGAGCAACTACAGACCAAATATTCTGTTTAAAACAATTGATTGCGAACAGCTACGAACATAATATTGACCTTCACATACTCTTCATTGATTTCAAACAGGCATATGACACGATAAGAAGAGACAAATTAAGTTTAATTATGAGAGAATTTGGAATACCTGAAAAACTTATAAACTTGACAAAAATGACAGTAAATAATACAAGTTGCAAAGTAACAATTGATGGGAGAAAAAGTCAAAGTTTTCAAGTAGTAAGGGGGTTAAGACAGGGCGACCCACTATCCCCAATTCTTTTTAATTTAGCCCTAGAATGGGTAATAAGAAAAGGAGGCCTGCACAGAAAAGGTAGCATATATGGGCACAGACATCAAATACTAGCATATGCAGATGATACCACGATAGTAACAAGGACAGGCCGTGAATTAGAATGTGTATTCAAGAAAATAGAACAAGAAGCTAAAAAACTACGGCTAAGAGTTAATCTGACTATAAAATGCAAAGAAAATATAAACTACAATTTCAAAAAAGTTAATAGTTTTAATTATCTTGGGGTAACACTGACCAATAAAAATACAGACAAGGATATCTAAAGGAAGCAAGTGTGTGGGCGCGCTAAACCAGATTATCAAATCAAAATTAGTGTCGCAAAAATCAAAAGTGTTAATATACAAGACGGTAATTAGACCAACAGTGCTGTACGGCTGTGAACTTTGGGTGTTAAGTGTGGACAATCAAAAAAGGCTTGAAGTATGGGAAAGAAAAATTTTAAGAAGGATATTTGGTGGGAAAAAGTTCGGTGAAATAATGTTACGCAGAACTAATAAGGAAATAAAAGACATGTTTGGTGAAACGGACATAGTGGAAATGATAAGAGCTCAAAGACTAAGGTGGCTGGGACATGTGAAACGTATGCCAGAGGACAGGGTGACCAAACAGTGCCTCATAAAAGGTATCGAAACGAAAAAGAGAAGGGGAAGACCCAAAGGAAGATGGTACGATTCAGTCGTAAAGGACATAAACCAAATGAAAATTACAAGATGGGAAGAAAAAGCAAGGAGCCGTGAGCAGTGGAGAGGCGTAGTTCAAAAAGCCATGGGCCTTCAAGGCCTGTAGAGCTGATTTATATATATAAAAAAATTATAAAATATTTATTGGTTTCTAAATAGCACAATTTGTTGATATTATTTCAAATACAAGCATCTTTTTCCGACTGTAATTTCGTTTCGTGACAAAATTTAATTTTTAGAAGTGTGTCAATAATTTCCATAATTTGTGTTTTGTGGTTATCTAAAATAGTTTGTTCTTTGACGTGGTTAATAAATTCGGTTGTACTAAACAGTAAACACATGAGAGCACTGCTGAAACATATTAATAATCATGTTTTGTTTTAACTTTTTGTTTTTGAACATTTCCTCTTGGCTTTGCATAATTACCCTTTAAGCCTTTTTATAAATAAATACTACATCCTTTAAGGGATATAAGAGGTTCGCTCGATTTTTTCATGTTAATTAATATGCTTTCTCTTCTAACAGAGCACAAATAATTCGATATACAAATATAAACAGAAATGAAATCAAACGTCACACCATGTGCTCGCTGCATCCGGCGGCTACAGCTGTAGAGTTGAGCGTTAGCCCACCGTCAGGCAATAGTAGTCAAGATTTACGAGCATGCGCCTAATTCCAAGCTGAGTGTTTGTGTGAGATACTTATGCAGAAATGATATTTCCATTTCACACTATTTTATGGGAAAGATACGGGCATTAGCATTATATTAGTCTAGTAAGTATATGCAGCGAAGTCGTACCTTAACAGAGTTCGTGCTACTCAGATTCATTATCAGTTCAAGATAATAGCCATGCTACCTGGCGAAGTTCCTGCTACCACTGGCAAGCAATAGTAACTCCCTTGTAAGGGGCTCCAAACATTTTATTACAATAAAAGAACGCAACAGCAGAGGAGAACGACATATTTATTAGTTTTGACGTTGAAAATCTGTTTACCAATATACCGGTCACTGAGGCTGTCAACATATAAAAACTATATATTCCATATTTCAAGAGCATACCGGTTGTAATAAGAAGAATCAGCCAAAATATGAAGTAGTTACAACCTTTAGAATCATCTTACCAACAACGATGACAACAACAACGAGGATCACTTATCAAGTTGACTATGAATGAGGAAAAGCTTACATACGAGATACCAAAAGGCCACTAGATATCCTGATGAAAGAACATGAACGACAAACAGAAAGAGGTGAGACTACAAAATCCGTAATAGCGGACCATGCATGGGAACATCATATCACATATGAGACCAAGCAAAAGTAATCTCCAAGGAATAACAAACCTACAAAAGAAAATTCAAAAAAGCCGCATTCATAGTAACAAATCAGGACAAAGTTTTCAGCAATGTCAGTGTCGAACCATCATTGAAGATCAACCAACAAAGAACGACAGAATTGCCAAAGTCAATTTAACAATCCAAAACAACCAACGACGTACCCTCTAAAACACTTGAATACTCAACCAAGCTGGTTCACACTCATTTCACTAGATATAAGGCTCGTTGTTTAAGGAATTTGTTGTAGTATGTAACAGTTCACCTAATAACGGCATCAGTTTTTTAGTTACCCGAACGTTAAGAACAAGAAAAATAATGGAAGTCCAGAAATCAGATGAAGCTAAAAAGAATATTCAGCCAAGTTGCACAAAACATTTTTAGGCAACTATCACAAACTTATTAATTTTTATTTAAAACATATTTTATATCAAATTGATTCATATCACTTGTAGAATACTGTGTCATTTCTGCACTACATTTTAAATGTGTCTGTGTCATATTTGATATTTTATATTTGTTGTTCAAAAATTCAAATGTCGTTTATTATCTAACACTTCACGACATACTCGTAAATCACAGGTAACAAAAGTTGGCCACTGTACCTATCACGACTTCGCGCATGCGCATTAACGATCTAGTCCGAAACGCTTAGAAATATACGACCGGACGTATATTTCTGTACTAGAATGTCGGATAAAAATTTTTGATTTACATTATGCTAGATTTATATACATCAAAGTAAATAAAAAATACCATAATATGCATACGGATCCATTGGACCCAGAACGATAGTTATTGAAAGTTTTTTTTTGCGGTAGACAGAGAATAAACCTTGAAGTATTGCTGCGTAAACGGCTCTAGTCAAGCGCCCTACACCACTGCAATCTTAAACCAAATACAGTAAAGTAAGAAAATTTTGTTTCAGAATATTATAAATATTAATCAAATTTATTTGTTATAACTCGTGGTAAATATGTACCTAAATAAGAAATATATTTAAAATATAATGTATAAATCTAAATTTAATATAATGTCAAGAATTATTTTAAAACTAACGCTTATTTACGTGCATATCAGTGGTAATGATTAATAATTTTTATAATTATTTGATTAATATTGTTGGCCTTGAAGAATGAAAAGTACCATTATAATAAAGTAGAACATGCTTGGATTAAAAATACGGTATGTCATTTACAAAATCACTAACGAAAAAACTTTAATTTTGAAAGTGTCTACTTAAACTTAATTTTTGTACCTGTGCGAGCAAAGAATAATTGATTGTCCTTCTCGTGTTATAAGAGGTATAATGGTCCATAAATTCCTTCGAGCAATGGGATCAACGCCACTTGTTGGTTCATCCAGCAAAAGTATCTTTGGATTACCAAGCATTGCCATAGCTGTACTTAGTTTCCGCTTGTTCCCTCCACTTAATTTGGAGACTTGCACATTTTTATATTGTACTAATCCTAATAAATAAAATATCTGTAATCTAGACATGCAAGGTGTAACACGAAAAGTCGCTTATATGAAAAACAGTGTTTCCTTGCAAAAAAGTAACCTATTTATTTTAGACAATTATGCTTCACATAAGTAATGTTTCAGAGAATTGAATTCTGCAACCATTTGAATAATCACATTTTCATTTTGCAAGTGTTATAATTGAGCAAATCGAATTAAATTTTAAATACTTCTTTATAGTGTTACCCATCGAATTGAAACACTATGAAAAACAAATGTAATAACATTACATTTGTTTGTGATTTTGTAACAAATCCATGCCCAACGCTACAAAGAAGTAACTTTTATAAAATTTTAAATTTGATTTGTGCGGTTTCAAAACGTGTAAATTAAAATGTGATTATTGAAACAGATATAAAATATTATTCCTTACAACAATTATTTGAAGTAGGTATTATTGGTGGATATTTATAAGCCACTTTTGCACAAGGAAAAATGTGTTCGCATGTTACTACGTATCGCCCGCTTTTCAAATTTAACCTGATACATATAGTGAATTATAATATAGTTTTTAAACTAAAGTTTAATTATGAATTGTAACGTTTTTATTTATATGGGTGAAGTGTCAAAATTAAATAATTATTATTAATTCAGTCTAGTTCTAAATACCGAAGGAGACACATCGGAAGACGAGACAAGACAACACTCACAAATTTCTTACTTATTTGAATATCTTTTAAAATCTCAATCAGTAAGTGATAATGCGCCCTAAATAAATTAGTGACAATCTAATGGCAAGTGGTCCTTATGGGGAAGGTGGGGAACCATCTCCCCTCACGAAAATAGGCACATCAATATCAGCGGCTCTAACCACCACATGGACATGACGTAGAAGGTACAGTGACACACAATACTTCTACACAAAGTAAGTCAAAACTTCCCTTTAAACCTAATTTAATATTATCCATGAAAGCATCTAATGCTCTAAAACCCAAAACTAACACTGCAATATAACGTATAGCACCAAAACTAAAGTCTAGCAAAGTGAATAAAATCCCACCATACTCACCTAAGGAGACAATAATTAACAATTCATTCTCCCAAACAAACGCGCGCAAACAATCGCTAACTCTCACAGCTCAAAACTCAGACACACTAACACAATCACAATCAAATGATACAGACGTAAACATCCTTATTCAAAGCAAAAACATATATATATATATATATATATATATATATATATATATATATATATATATATATATATATATAAACAATACCTCAGAATTATCAAATTCACTACCACACAATTTTTCTCTCGCGTAACTTAGAAATAGTTTTGAAGTGGACAACACAGGCCCGTACTACATTTATGTAGAATCAAAGGATACATTTTTTGGCAAATTACACCCAAGGTCACTCGGCAAAAAATACTAACATCAATTTCTAATAGTAAAAATAAAATTATGGATATGTCAATCCTAGGATATCAAATAACTATTTTGAGAACAATCAATTGATGATGGCTTATATCCCTACACATCTAGTCGAACGTAAAGGAGTAATTAAACATGTTGAGCACTCTATAACCATGGAGGAAATTAAAAGTGACATTAATATACCTATCATAGAAGCAAACAGACCTGGGTACGATAAAACTCAGAAAATACATCTCCCAACTCAGACTGTCATTTTGAGTTTTGCGGGCTTAGAATTGCCACAGTATATTTATTTTAATCGAGTACGATGTGAAGTACAGCCCTATATCTACCGCGTGGTCCGGTGGTATTATAAATGTCTAAGATATGGCCACTCTCAAAAACAGTGTCCTAGCAACCCTAGATGCAATTTCTGTTAGCAACAACATAAATCACACGAATGTCAAATCACAAACCAACCACTTTGTGTACATTGTGGCGGAAATTATAAATCTACCGATAAGAATTACCCAGAATATATTTTAGAAACAGAAATCAAACAAATCATGGCTAACAAAAACGTTAGCTACAAAGAAGCTTTTCATATAGCCAACAACCAAACCTACGCCGAAGCGCATCGCAATGAAAACCGCTTTGGCACACTTAAAAACACACACAACTACAATATTCTTCCACAACCAATCACGGAAGCGCACAACAAACAAAGATATAATTTAATAAACAAAACTCGAGAAATTAATAAAACCACTTCATATAAATACACCAAACACATACTTCCAAAAGAGAAACCTAAAATGCCCAGATACTTCTTCGCGGAAGTCCAAAATCAACCGATCAACCCCTCCCCTATAGCTTATAATCCGTATCCACACCGTTACCATAAAAACCATAATTTAGAGCCCTTAATTGATACAATATTTAAAATAATTCTTGCCGTATTATCGGAAGTGAATGATATGAACGAACTCAAAGAATTAGTCCACGAATATTTGAGAAAGACACAATTCGACTCACATATTTTCTAATGGAGAACAAAACACGCATTCTGCAATGGAACAGCCGTTCCTTAAAACCGAAAAAACTCTATTTAGAAAGATTCTTATCAACCAAAAAAGTATCAATAGCATGCATTTCAGAAACTTGGCTACAATAGAATGAAACTTTTACTCATAAATATAACGTAATAAGAGATTATAGATATGACTGATACGGTGGAAGCGCAATATTGATTAAGAAACACTTTCCATTCCAGAAAATTTATATGAACATTCCTAACCCACACAAATTATAAATATCTGCAATTAAAACAAAACTAGGTAAAGAATATATAACTTTTGTATAAATATATGCACTCCAAAACCCACCTGTACTTGTCAACACACCGTTTTATCTGGAATCGATTCACCGGTATATATTCTAGGAGAGTTAAATTCTCACCATTATAGTTGGAGGAACACATTTAACAAAAAACCAGATATAGAATTAGATGAATACATAAACCAACAAAATTTCACACTCTTAAATGATGATTCTCCCACCCAAGTCACAAATCCGCAGCAAAACAAATTCATAATAGACATAAGTTTACGCTATCCCTCTCTCTATCCTAAAAGTTCCTGGATAACCCACATAGATAGCATGACCTCCAATAATTTTCCAATTATCTTAGATCTATATATACATACCTCACAAATTATCACTTATCAGCCAAAAACTAAATGGAATATCAAACATGTTAACTGAGGTAACTATAAAAATACCACAGAAAAACTTTCAAATCCCCCAAACGAAGGAAAGGAAAATCAACCTATTCAAACAATGTCCATGGTGGGATGACGAATGTTACGAAGTTGAAAAAAGAAGAACGCTGCGTGGCATAAGTACAATCAACTATCAAATCTTGAAAATTTTACAGATTGTAAACGTCAAACAACAGCAGCCCACATAATATACAAATTTTAAAAAGCGGCTGCACTGGATCACTTTCTGCAACAGTCTGAATAAAGACACAAATATCTCATCAGTTTGGGAGAAAATAAAGATTTTGACAAAAAACCTATCAACACCGAATCAGTACCAAGCAGCGATGAACGAAAAGAAACACTCAATATTCTGAGAAATATTCGTTTTCCGGGAATGGACTGTGTCATGTTTTGAGTCAAAGCTCAACGTTTCGCCCGCAGTCATATGGGGCATCTTCAGGAGCAAGGGGGATAGTACTGTCTTAAACAAGGTTACCCGACGTGTAAACCACGCTAGAGGCCAAATAAACCAAGTGACGAAGGAAGGCCGAGAAGACAGTTTTATACTAATCTAAAGATACGGTAGATGAGCAAACCTAATGAGGACCAATGGGAATCGATTTCGTAATAGTAGATTGGGCGTGTCGTGTTCCGAGAATCACCGGTTTCCACATGTAGCTCAAGAAATAGCCATCATCCCGATTGATGTTATTCGGATGTTTCCATATTTCTAAAGTTTTCCTGTATTTACGTCTATAAAACTCAGGGACAGGAGCTAAAATGCGGGAATTATCAAATAAAATGTTATGTCATGTGTTGTGTTGGTGTTCTGCAACCGCAGATGTTAATACCATACCATTATGCAGACAGCGTTTGTGTTCTGATAATCTAGTGTGAACACTCCTTCCTGTTTCACCTATGTATACTGTGCCGCAAGAACAAGGAATACTGTAAACACCGGGTGACGACAAGGGTTCGCGATTATCTTTAGTTTGGGGGAGTATTTCTGAGATCTTGTGTGGAGGTTTAAAAAAGACCTTAATATTGTTTTTATTGAGAATTCTACATATTTTATCCGAGAAACCTTTAATGTAAAGGATAGATGCAAATTTTTCGAACGAGGTATCCACGGGTTTTTTGGGTAAAGGGTTTAATTGTCTATGAATTACATTATTGATTAATTTTACGTCATAGTTGTTCTGGATTAAACTATGTCTGATGTGATCAAGCTCCTGCTGTAGGAAATCAGGTTCAGAGATTTTGATGGCACGGTGTACGAGAGCGTTGACTACTGAGAATTTCTGCGAGGGATGGTGGTGAGAATTAAAATTGAGATACCTATCAGTATGGGTGGGTTTTCTATAAACAGCGTGCCCTCACTGTCCGTTGGGTTTACGATTAACCAGAACATCAAGGAAGGGGAGAGTTTTGTTATTTTCTACCTCCATGGTGAATTGAATATCCGGGTGTATGCTGTGTAAGTGTTCGTGGAACATAGTGAGTTTTTCCGGACCATGTGGCCAAATGACACAATTTAACTCCTGAAACACCGTATAAAGAATTTAACCACGAACATATGGAACAAAATGTATCCATCCTCTCAGTCCCATTCACAAAAGAAGAATTAACAGCAGCTTCGAAGAAGCATTCAAACACGGCACCAGATCTTGACTCTATTTACTATTCTATGTTAGAAAACCTTGCCAGCAACGCCAAATCGAAACTCTTAAATATTTTTAATAAAATACTATTTTCTGGAAACATACCTGAAGTATGGAGAGATCAAATCACTATACCAATTGTAAAACCTAATAAGGACTCACGGTTACCAAACTCGTACAGACCAATAGCACTCTTAAGCTGCGTTCGGAAAACGTTTGAAAGAATGGATTTTTTCTATCAAAATGGATTCAGAAAGGGCAGACCCACCATGGACAACCTATCAAAACTTCGAAAAAGTTAACATAAACATATTAACGGCAGCACTATATGAACTGAAGCTCCCTCAAAGTATAATAAAAATCATTTACGAAATGAATAAATAAAGAAAAGTATTTATAAGGGACAACAATACTCTCATTGGACCAAGGCTAACGCACACAGACTTCCCTCAAGGCTCGATTTTAAGACGCTTACTCTTCATTATTTATATTTCCGGTATGCATCAAGTCTTTTCACCACGCATTAAAGTATTGAGTTACGCAGACCATGTAGTCTTATATACTAGTTCCAACATACATACTAACAACCAGTCGGAATTACATACAGCGGTAAACGAATTTGAAACATGGCTATTTACAAACGGTTTAGAACTTAGCCCAGAAAAAACACTGTCATTTATTTTTACCAGACATCAATTCTTCATGATTCCTATTCAAATAACTTTGGAATCCTATACATATACAATTAAGGGCCACTTTTACCATAATTAGATAAACCTCGTATAACGCTATACCAGGTATAAAATTGGAAATTGTATTTTACAAACCTCAGATAAACCTCAGATAGAATAAACACCAGTATTTCTTATCCCATGGAAATCGGTCGTATAAACCTTTGGTAACTTTGTCCCTCGTTCTTATGGATACCACGTAAACACAAACCATGTTTTGTTATTCATACGTTTGACATATGTCAATCAAGTATTTCATCATCACTGTCAGAATCAAAAATTACATTTATATCATCTAACATTGTGAAAAATGCAAATTTCAAGGCAGAAATAATAACAATATTGAAGAAAAATAGTCTAACAAGAAGATAATTTTATTGTGCCAATACCAACCTAAAGTGATTTAACGTAATTCCTGGTATAACTATCTGACAGATAAAATAGCATTGTAAAAGACATTCGTGTTTATCGAAGGTATAATTGCCAGGATAAAGTTATACCTCCGATAGCTATACCATAGTTTATCCATCATTTGTAAAAGTGGGCCTAAAACAAAAAAATATCAAATTCCTTAGCATGTTACTAGATACGAAATTAAAATGGCACCTTCATGCCAAGCATATTAGCATGAAAACTGAAATAGCCATTAATGCTGTAAGAAGTACCTGCAAGTACAAATGGGGGGCAGACCCATCCGCAGCCCTCATTTTTTACAAATCTCTAATCAGATCGTGATGGTATTTTTATATGGATCAGCCAGTTACAGTGTGCTCAGAACTCTGGACATAATTCAAAACAAATGCTTAAGAATCCGTATCAAAGCTCTACAATAAACCCCATTCCACAGTTTACAAGTAGAAACAGCTATTAAACCTCTCGATATCAGAGCAAAAATCTTGGCAGATAGATATTACATAGATCGCGCCACACTTCACAACCACCCCATACACTCAGCATTAAGCAAACTAGCTCACCGATTTTGGATCAGGAAGAAACTGCCTCCCCTGGCTGAGTCGTTCATAAATATCAGCAACCATAACTGCGTAATAGAATCAAACATTATCTATCCTTGTGACCAATATGAACATTCTCTCTCATTACAAAATAAATACTGCGAATACAATATTCAGATAAGTACAAGCGATTTCCTACCCATAGCTAACTACAACATAACAAAGAACATATTTAAACATAATTCCAACAAAAAATTCCCTAACGCATACGAAATATTCACGGATAACTTTAAAACCGAACTAGGGGTTGGTTGCGCATTTTACAGCCCACAAACACAGACTTTCAAAAATTATAAACTCCCTTATACATTTTCAATCTACACTGCAGAATTGACGGCTATCCCGAAAAGTCCAGAACACATCTTCAATATAAATTTCAATGACTGCGTCATAATGTGCGAAAATCAAAGCTCAGTGCTATAACTAAGTAACCCTGGTATGATTAAATCAAACGAAATCACAATCTACGCCATCTCACAGATACGCAAACAGATTGAACTTTGCAAAAGAAAAATCAACATCATATAGAAAGAAAAGACATTCAAATACACCCGGAAACGAGAAAGCTGATGAACAAGCAAAGCGCTCAATCACCGAGGAAACCATACTAACAATTCCATCTTCAGCTAAAGATATAAAAACCATAACTCAAGCACAACACAGAAAAGAATGGCAACAACACTACGAAGAAATTAGCTCATTGAAAGTTACATTCTATTACTTAATAAATAAGCAAGTCACAAAAATTTCTTGGTTTTCACATACTGCGTTAAACAGAAACGAAATAATAAAAATCTGCAAACATAAATTTAATCACAACCTCACACCAGCCCATCTATTCAAAACAAAAATTACGGATTCTCCATACTGCGCCTGCTCTACCCCCACAGAAACAATAATAGCTGACCCTAATCAGTCTGTCATTTTTGCTCCAACTTCTAAAACCCATCGATTACGATCACTTGAGCTTCACGTCAGACTTTGACGTTCGTATGAATGAAATGGTAATAGTAGAAATGGAAACATGATTACAAACAGATCTCAAACAGTTTTGTGTATAATTCAGTTACGTCATATATTAATCGATATTTTTGTTTTAAGAGCGCAAAAGGATACACTCTCAATCGATAATGTACATATGTATTCGAAACATACCAGATTTTTTCTACAGTCGCCACAGTAAATTTAACATTGTTTAAACCTATTCTTACTCACCAGTTCAATGTATACTGGACACAAAAAATAAAAATTGTTTATTTGCTGTCACTGGTTGTTATCGCAGCGTTCAATTGATTTATATTTAAAAACTCGGAGATCGATCGTTTTTTTCTGTTTTGTTACGTATGAGCGGTAAATTGACAGTTTTCGTTAACAAAAGCGAGCGCAAATGCCTACTTTGTATACTGTAGAAAAAATATTTGCGCAATTTTTTAATGAATTATTTTATTCTTAAATTAAAATGTTACTCCATTTTACAATTATTCGTAGGATTATATATACCTAAACACGAAAATCGTACAAAAAAAGGTAAACATCATCATTAAATTATAAACATAACAATGAAATTGACACATCTAAGATGCCAAAACCTACATTTCAGATATTTCACATAATTTTTGTACAAAATTTAAATCATACTTTTCAAATTTCGCGACAGTTAACGTAACCAAGATGAGCTATAAGGGTACCTTACTAATTTCACCTGAATTTGGGTTGAGAGCGTGCCTGCATAAGTAATTAGTACCATTGCTTTCAAATGTCATATTCAAATTTCGTAAAACTCTCTCTAAATATGTTAGTAAGATATAGAGAAGCTATTAAACATACATATAAAAAAGATTAAAAGAAACCATAAGTAAGACAGAGACAAATATACAATTACTTGTCAATAACGTGAAGCTCAAGTGTTCTTAATCGATGTATAGTAACAGACTTCTTGTTTTGCAAAATAGGCTTCTTTCGACGGAAATAGTTATTTCCTCGTTCGATGAAAATTTGTCATCCAAACTAAACTCTGAGCTAAGGAAACAGGTGTAGGCCTGTAGGGCCAGATGTGATGAATACGGTGGATAGTAAAATAAATTAGCACTTCTGTTCGTGAATTTTGGCCAAGGCGATCGACGAATTAAATAATAATGCGTAGTATTTCCCATTATTATTGTCTTTTTTTAAAATAGTCGTTAAACCACCACATTTCCGACCCGTCAAACAGTCTCCGCCTTCTCCAAGTGGGTTGATCCTCCGCAATTAAATGTTCCTTTGTATCACTATAAAAGGGCCCTGGATATATTCGTTACAATGTGATTTTGGTCCGAACTGAGCAAATGCGGCATCCAACGCGCACTTACCTATCTCATGCACATTTCTTCATGATATGATAAACGCATTTCCTTTGATGAGCCCACAGCATATGCTAACCTTGATTCCACGATCATTTAGTATCATTTGGTATTTTTTTTCGATACTTGTATTATCGGTGGTGGCCGATTCCAACGCTCTTCATCATCCAGGGTGTTATATGAAGACATTAAAATCCAGTATTTTTTTTCAAACAGGGTGTTTACGGTCTTTTAATGAGTAAATACTACAGGTCAAAATAAGGCGAAAAACGTTGAAACACCTTAATAAATGTTTTACAATCAAAAGAAAATGATAAGCGCTTTTACAGCAGATATTCGAAGTTATCACCCAGACGTCTTGCTCGGCATACCCATAGATCCGTGTACGTTGCAAGGGGAATCATCTGTGTATTTACTAATCCGGCCCATACGTTCAAAGGCAATCTGTGATGAAAATGATCACGACGATCGGCATACGATTTGGGACACCTACTTGCTGAACAATTTGCTATTATAATGGTTGAGGCGTTTTCGTCAGTGAGTTTTAAAATTTGTACATCAGCCAGCGTCTAGAATTCATCGAAACCGACCAGCTCCTTTAACACGCCCTTGATGATTTCGCAGATGACCAGTATCCGGACCACGTATTATTAAATTAGTGAATTGTTGCGGTATACGACATGGCCTTTTTGAAAATCACTATGTGTAAAAATGACTCACAGCAACCGAATTTTGATGCAATTCCCATAAATAAGCATCATGGCGATTAATCCAATATTGGAATAATTCATTAATCGCTTTCTACAAAACCAATAACCAATTAAGAACCGACAATGCATAATTAAATGATAACGAATTACAACTGACATAGCTGAACAAATTAAAAATCAAAATAAAAAAATTACTTTGTTATTACGCAGGTACTACAACTTTTTCTAACATTAATTTATCGCCATCAACAATATAGCAATTTTTCTGTTTTGTCGAAAATTTTAGGCGAAAGAGATGATGATAGAGAATTCTTGAAAATTATCAACTGTTATATATATTATATTGGTACGGAAGAAGACCAGACCTGGAAAAACTAAGGGTATTTGGTTGTGTAGAGTATTTTCTTAAACCAAAATAATTGAGGCAAGGGAAATTGGAATCAAAGTCCTGGAAGTGTTATTTCACTGGATACTGTCCTAACGAATACGGACTTTGGTGTCCAGAAAAAGATGTTGTATTCGTAGAAAAACAAGTTCAATCCGGACGGAACAATTAGCGAGGATTGGACTGGAACCACTAATCTTCAACAAGAAAATAAAAATTAAGATAAAAAGATTAATGTTGGAATTGAGGAAGAGAAAGAAAAAGACCAAGGTACTATATTGAAGAATACGCAAAATTTGCCTTAAATGCAGAATGCTACGTAGATGACATTCCGGAAGACTTCAAAGATATCAAAGGTCGTAAAGATGAAGAAGAGAAGATAAAAATAGTACATGGACATTTGCAAAACTACCTAAGAACAGGAAACCGTTAAACAGTCTTTGGGTTTTTAAAATTAAAAGGAATAAAAATGGCGAAATAGAGAAGTATAAATCTAGACTTGTCATAAAAGGATATTCACAAAAAAAGGGTTTCGATTACGAAGAAACTTATATTCCTGTAGCTAGACTGGAAACACTTCGAATATTTCTAAGTATAGCTAGTGAAAAGTATATTATTCTAAATCAATTAGATGATATATGAAATTACCCAAGGGAATAGAATATAAAGGAGATCTTGCTTGCAAATTAAAGAAGACATTTTATGGACTTAAGCAGGCACCGAAGGCTTGGAATCAAGTTTTTGACGAATTCGTCAAGACCTTAGATTTAACTCAATCAGAGGTAGATAGATGTCTTTATTCTGGAGTAATCAAAGAATAGAATATACTTGCTACTATATGTAGACGACATTCTTGTAGCTGGAAGAACTTAGGATGACGTAGAGGAATTGAAAACACAGCTCAAGAAGAGATTTCCAATGAAAGATTTTGGAGAACCAGAAAGCTTTCTTAGGATCAGCATCACCAATCAACCACTTTACATAAAGAATATTTTAGAAAAGTTTGACATGACGGACTGTTAACTTACTTTAACCCATATGGAAGCAAAACCTGAGATTGGCACATCAGAAAATACAGAAATAAACAAACCATACCGCAAGCTATTCGGATGCCTCATGTACTTGATGCTCGGAACACGACCGGATCTCAGCGCTCCTGTGAATTTCTTTAGTTAATAACAACATGTTCAAACTGAGACACCAATGGCGATGCGTGAATTTAGAGTGAGGTGAGGCCAGATTTATAATATCACAATACAGGACATATCGATGGATTTAAAATGTGTGAGAAAAAAATGCGCTGTAGGCGATTTTTTAAAAATTTTCAAGGTCAAACGTGTTTTAATGCAAAGTAAGTGTTTAAGACTAATATGTCTTAAATGGGAGGAATTGGAAAATATTAACCCCTTGAGGTAGCAACCCGCTGCACATGAGAATAGAACGAGTAACCCGCCCTGACTCTATTTAAATAAGTCAATAAATTAATAGAAATAACTGTTTCTGTTACTTGAAAAAATTAGTTATATATTTTCTACGTGTTTAAGTTTAATTTTAGAATTCTTTGAAATATCTGTAGTATCTTAAACTATTTAACATTAATATACGGCTGCGACTAATTTCACGCGAGTGCGCGCGCACCCCCACGCCAAGCGCAGTCCATCTACAGCATGGATCGACCGCGGGGAGCTCAAAGTGTGTATGGCTTGCATACGAAACAGACGTGTCGCATCGTCACTCGCGAAAGTGGATTTTTCCACCATTTTGCATAAACTTTCTGATTTTCATATGGTCAGCAAAGTAATTTGTTGTTTAATTATCGTTCGCGTAGCTTGATTAGCCTAGCACGACTAATTCAAGGAGTTATCGTTCGGGTTTCATTTAATTTTGTACTTTATAGTCCGTGAATACTTTACGGCGCAATTTTATGCAGCTAATAGACACATCTCAGGAATCAATTGTAAAATCGAACTGTACAATTTGATTTCTCACGGGAACTCGTGTTGTTAGGGATTTGATTGATATTTCGTTGGGTGAAATTATTATTATTTCTTTGTAAACCTGTTTGCACAGGTTCACGATCGAGTGACGTCATCCACAGCACATCTGCTTAGGTACAGTCAATGCAACAAGTTTTGCATTCTAGTTGGTTATTATTAAGTTCATTTAGTGTTCTTAATATTGTTTAACTAAATTTTTTTGGTCATACACTTATTAAATGATTTAGTTAATTTCAACAAATATCGTATTTGTTCTATCTTTGGTTTATTACAGTTTATGTCACTTGTATTCAATACGCTATCACATATCTCTCAGAATTGGTTTTCAGTTGTTTGTTATTTTGTTGCAATTATACTTAGCACGTTTGTTAGTTCGTAAAACTAGCTGGTCCTTCGTTCGTTGTTAATTAGTACGTTTCACAAATTAATATTATCCCGTGTATTGGCCAAGTCCAGTGATGTGAACCAGCTATCGAAGTTTGTAATTAATTTGGTTTACATATAGTTTTGTTTTATTCATTGAATTTAACATCAAACACATTGCTGGTGCTTCTAGGCCGGATTCGCTGATCTAGAGACATCACATTTTGGGCTTACGAGCAGGATTAAAACATTTGGTCCTCTAGGCCGGATTCGCTGGTTTAGGGGTTGAACATTTGGTCCTTCGAGCCACTAGGTCCTTATTATTTAGTCCTTCGCACCGGAGGGACGCAACAGTAAGATAATATAGAGTTCTTTACAATAAAACAAATTTAACAAATTCTTAAAAAATAAAATCGGTTAAAAGTAAAAAACTAATAATTTATTTTATTGTAAGAAAACAGTTACATAAATAATTCATTTAAATAAATTAAATAATAACATAAAATTAAGAAAAATTCTATAACAAAAGTAACATTGTCAGTCTTAAATATTAAGAAATATTTTTATATTTATATTTCTTTTGCGATTTTAAAGCTACCAATAAATTTTTATTTGCATCTTTATTATTTCCAATAAAATTTACGAATTAATTAGAAGACATTTAGTAATTGAATTATAATTATGATGCGAGATGTGAGCATATAAGCAATAACTACAGAAACAGAAAATCTAAAAATACAATATTGCATTTAATTAATATATTATATTACTGAGTAATAGCTAACTGGCTAGCTGTGCGGCGTGAGCGTGTAGCGGGTAGCATAAAGCACAAGCAGAAGCTAGTGGGTCTCCCCACCACTCAACCGAGGCCAAGAATTCTTAAACTCACCTATTATTCCGATGCTTTTATCTGATATTTTGCGTTTGAAAGATTATATTTTTTATATTTATATAATTCAAAAGAACTAATAATGAAAATATTAGATGCAAAAGTAATCATTGTAATGATTTATTTATTTATTTAACTTTTTTCTTAACAGTTTAATTAGATTATTCCCATTGTTGTAAGGAGTTCGAACTGTTGTTTTGTCTCTTGGTTGTTGGTATTTGTATATTTCTACAATACATGATTTATTATTGTTTAATTGTGTATAAATGTTTAATTTAAATAACCGTGAAAAGTAACAGTAGGTAAAATTAAAATAGAAATAAATAATAGTTTCAAATTTATGAAAACAAAAAAAATAACAACAGTAACAATAAATAGTAATTATTAAACCGTTTTTACAAAAACTAATTGAAAATAATACAAATATACTTGTTTGAAACAAGCGCTTACGTGCCCTCTGCTCGGAACGAGAGAGGCCAACTCATCGCTTGGCTCATCTGCAGTAGTGCAGATGTAGAGCGTAAAGAGGGTAAAACCGTTCCGTCTCACTCGCACTTATGTATTGCGCTGTTATTGTCCTTGAGGACAGTATAATTTGGCCTCTATGTGTAAATTCGCCTGAAAATAACACTATTTGTATGGGTATTTGGCTTATTATAGTAACAATGATTGTTCATGAGTTCAAATATTGTAGATTTGTATTATTTCAATATATTTTAAATGAAAAATAAAATTATAATTTTTTTACAAATGTTATGAATTTAAGAGGTGAGGCCTGGCCTCACCTGCCTCATCTGACGCACCGCCATTGTGAGACACTCTGGAAAGGCTTAAAGAGGATATTAAGATACTTGAAAACAACTATGAATATGGGTCTTCAATACACGAAAGTAAATCAGGAACAGGAAGTTGTCACTTGTTATAGTGATGCAGATTGGGAAAGCGGAGAAGACCGAAAATCTACGTTAGGTTATGTTATCAAAGTCTACGGAAACACAGTAAGACGAAGAGACAAACTTGTGTCTCACTCAACTGCGGCATAGTACGTAATTTTGACAACAGGAACAACTGAAGCATTATGGGTGAGAAATATTTTGCTGGACA
Source organism: Harpalus rubripes (assembly GCA_963082715.1). Classification (NCBI taxonomy): domain Eukaryota; kingdom Metazoa; phylum Arthropoda; class Insecta; order Coleoptera; family Carabidae; genus Harpalus; species Harpalus rubripes. The sequence continues at coordinate 13,088,529 of OY720463.1, forward strand.
TGTGGTCGAAAATGCACAAACCCATCAAAATTTATTAGGATAACCAATCCTGCATACATCTGCTTAAAAATGGGTACATCGCCGATTAAAGCATATTGACATTAAATATAATTTTATTAGAGGGCTATGCAATGATAAGAAGATCGAAGTCGAATACATTCAAACTAAAGACCAAACAGCAAACATCCTAACTAAGGGATTACACAAAGCACAATTTGTCAAATTAAGGGAACAATTTGGTATAATTCGCAAAAACATACTGAACACTACACACACATATATTTTTGAATAGATAAACGAAGAAAGAGTGTTGGATATATAAGCAATTTATGATTGACAAATATATGTGAATTTTACGTTGCTACGGAAACACACATAATAAATATCTATGTCAATCTGTCAGTTCCGTTGTAATTTTTATAGTAAATCTGTGAACTGTAATAAAGTTATTTAATACAAATACTCCTTCCAAACATTTTTTAGTTGCTTTATTTCAAGCTCTGCGAACAAAGGCGGAATGATTTCTAATAGATGTTTTTTTTTTAAATTTTTGTAGTTTTATAGGTTAGAATAGACAAACAAAATTATCAACTGGTTCCAAATCGCTCCAGCATTAGTCAAATCGATTCTAGAACTTTAAGTCCGCGCATGGATTTTCAGCTCTTTAGAATTACGTTCTGAACTCAAATGACCCTTCTGTTGAAAAAAAAAAATCTCTTACTATAAAACTTTTACTAAGGTGTTTTAACGATTTTCGCTTTCTTTTGACCTGTAGTGTCAACCATTAAAAAATAAGACAACCGTGAGTATATAAAATTATTAAATTTACTAAAATTTACAGATTTATCTTTAAAAGAATGTACAGTTGTAGTACACAAAACTTTCAAGACAACTCTCGTAAAAGGTCAATAATATTTTTAACGCACTCGTATTGTACGTTAGCACGCAAATATAGAAACAAAACAGCTACATAATTAAATTAAAAACGAAATTGAAATTAAAGATAATGCGAATCCAACCAGGGTAAACAACGCGGAGATTAAGGACACACAAGCTCCTTTCGGCCTGAAAAACCCTAAAACTCTTATAATTACCTTAAAATTAATTTTAATAAAAACTAAATACGTATTTCGAGAACTAAGTTCTCATCATCAGTAGTACCAGCAAGGAAAGTTAAACTGAGTAGTCAAGATTACTCAACATGTCAACCATACCAGAGGTCCTAGCAACTCTGAAAAACAAAGGAAAGAGAACTGTGATTATATAGGGACGGGAGTCACAAGTGAATGATTATCTATAAATTAAGATAAATTTCGTACAATAATAATTAAATTTTAAATTGTCCAATAAAATTTAACTTTGTATTAAATCAAAAATTTTGAGTTTGGTATGGGACAAAGATCTGCGTTCATCAAACTATTTTTATATTTATTTATTATTAAACTCTTGTATGCATCTAAATATCTATCATTGTTAATATGTTTTAAAAGTTTAATATTAGAATTGTTAACTTTGTGATTATTAATGAACATATGTTGAGCTACGCTAGATTTTTCTGGATTACCGCTTTTTAGATGATAAAAATTTATTACAATTAATTTTATAAATACCGGATTTTTTGTTACTATCTATTTTACCTTTAGGGTTACCTAATAACGATTTAATGAAATTATTTGATTCGTAATTTACGGTTGAATTTGATTTTAAAAATTTTTGTTTAAACTTTTGGAAGCTTTATCGTACGGTAGAGTTATGTATTTTTATTATTATTTTATTATTACATGGCTAACGTAAAATTAGACATGGATTGGCGATTTTTAAATTTATGGACTAATTTATCGATAGTTTTAATCGGAAAGCCGTTATACTTAGCTATTTTTTTAATATAGTTTAGTTCAGTTTTAAATCGTTTTTTGTTTAAAGAAAATTTAGTTAATCTGTTTATTAAGAAATTAAACGAAGCTAATTTATATTGCCAAAAATGTTTTGAGTCTGCAGTTATAAATCTGTTAGTGTTCGTGGATTTTCTACAGATATCCAACTCTTGATTGTTCTTGTTAACCAGTACGTCCAAAAATGGTAACTATTCATTGGTTTCTTTTTCGATCGTAAATTTAATCGATGGGAAAACTGAAAAAACTCTCCTCACACGTACTTGCCGTCTATCAGCATGTCCGAATGCGAGTTGCATGCGCCCCGGATACCCTGCCCAAGACAGCGCCGATCGATACTTCAAAGACACACAACTACATCAGCACAACACGTGCTCTTACAGAGTGTCTCTCCACCATAGTGGGAGGCGTTGGTACAGATTAACTCGCCTAAAAATATGCTGACGGGTGAGAAAGGAAGAACGCTAGACAGACACACGCATCATATTCTGCTGGAGCAAGAGCCCGTAAGTTGCTGTCCGTCCTAAGTCTGCGAACTCAGCTCCAGTCCAGGTGGTCATCCTGCCCACGGATAGTCTCCCGCCGACCCAGGCCGGAGGTGGCTCTGTAGCTGAGCCACATTAGTTTAATTTGTTTTTTGTCGTTTTATTTTATAAATAATTTATTTTTGTATGTATACATAAAAATATTGATAAACAACCGTGTTTGGAGATCTACTGAGCTAACCTTATCACGCCATAAATGGCGACCATCACGCTCCAATGTTCTTTGCAACCGTCCTGAACCATTTCTCCTTGCAGTTTCGTGTTTTCTTTACCATTATCTCTATGTTCTTAATTAATATTGTACTGAGCTTCAAGTTGAAATGTTGTCGAATACGTCCACGTGGTATCTTTACATTGCATGGCTAACGTTTATAAATAACTAACAAAATTTTATACAAACTTAAACAGTCTAGGTCAATTCAAACATATTCCTGTCTTATCGGCTCATTAAATAAAAACGCGAAAATATTTAAGGACAATATGAGTCTGTTCATATGACTACATCTCTCAATTCCTTCAGTGTTCATTATTTGGCGAGTAGTGTAACATTGTATTTGTATTCCCTATGTTACCTATATTAAATCCACAGCCGGTATATTCTCTCTATAATTCTTTTTACATATTTTCATTTTCACCAATTACGTTAACACAAGCTCAATAATTTTACCAAGACACATATGTACTGTAGGTATACTTAAAATGATGTTGAATATCCCAAATAAAGCCGTAATACTACATCATACTGTCTATGTGTTTTAAATATTTTTAAGTCAATTCAGATATGACAAACTAGTTCACATCATCTTTGAATTTGTGATATTTACTCTTTCGAGGGAAATTTCTTCAAAATGTGCTAAGGCTAAGGGGAAGCTTGTTCCCACCAAGATAATGAGAACATAAAAAAGTACCAGTTATTTTGGGACTGGTGAGAAGTCTACAATTTTGTACAGGAAGTTTCCACCACCACGGTAACTACCAATGGGGCAAGTCAACTTTAAGGATCGGTGAAAATTCTAATTTGACCATATTAGTCATTCATAAGTTTTAAATTGTGTTATTTAAAAAAAATATGCCAGAAATTGAGTTTAAAGTTTCTTTTTTTCTAAATAAAATCCGAAAATTGTTTTCAAGTAAGCCTCTCCGGCCCCGGTATTATAATGAACCAAATCCCGGACTCAAATTAAGTAAAGTAGTACACAGAGGACAGTAAGAAATATAATTTAAAATAGGTTAACAGTGAAGCATATAAATGAAAATATATTGTGAGAATATCTTGTAAGCCACCATGATTTCAACCCGAGACCTTACTTCACCGGAGTTTAGCTCTAACCATCTGAGCTACGGCTGCTCTCGATCTCAATTGAAAATATTATTATTTGTGACGTTCTAAGATATGCAGTACCAGTACCACTACATACCGCGTGTCTTAGGCCGATCGACACATGGGAGATTAACATGTGAAATCAGTTAATTGTGAATAGTATGTCCCCAGTATAATATTTTAAGCAGCAATTTTTTATGCTTATTGGAGGATATTAATTCTTTAGATTACAGTCCAAATTAGTAAATTTAAATGTGTAATATAAAAAGAAATTAAGAGAATTTGTACAATTTCCAGGATTATTAATCGTATACCGGATAAAATAATTACCAAGTTACAGTACAAATAGCATAGTAGGAGCGTTTGCGTTTCCTAATAAACAAAACTCGGAGAGACTAGGTTTGGAACAAGAAGCAGAAAAATTTAATTTATAATTTACAAAATATTTTTTTATTATTAACTTTTTAATCTTTTATTGACTCTTAATAAAATATAAACATTATTCAAGGCATAAATTATATGTATTTTGTAAAATCTAAATCACATTAATTACAACATACAGTTGTAAGTGAATAAAATACGAGGGTTGCCTTTTAAGTTTTTACAAAAAGTGAAAGAGAAACGAACATTCGCATTTAAGGTCTATATATTTTTGCTTAAACCAATTCTGGAAACTTTTCTCCACTCTGAAGCTGATATCGTAGAAACATGGTTTTGAAAGTCTTCAACAGCTCTCTGAAGTGATGAAAATCGCTGTCCGCGCATCTTTTATTTGACAGTGGGGAACAAGAAAGTCATTAGGCGATAAATCGCGTGAATACGGGTAATGAGACGTTAATTCGATGTTTTTCTCCTTTAAATATTCAGTTGTTTGACATGTTTTATGAGAGCTGGCATTGTCGTAATGAAGAATGATGCGACGTTTTTTGTTTTTCCTTATTTCATCGAAGACCGTTGGCAAAGAATTTGTTGTATACCATTCAGCATTAAGAGTTCTCCGATCCTCTAAAGGAATGCTTGCGACGTGTCAAGTACAACCGAAGAAACAAACGATCATTTTCTAAGAAGTGCTCTGTGAACGAACAACTTTAGTGGGAATAGGTTCATCGTCAAACACCCAAACAGTAGACTGTTAATTGCTTTCAGGTTCATAAGAATATATCCAAGTTTTGTCTCCTGTAATAATGTTGCATACGGATTTTGAACATCCTCGGTCGAATTTTTTCAACATATCATGACATCAATCAACACGAGCTTTTTTGCGCTTTGGTGAAATTATGCGGAATCCACCTGGAACATATATTTCTCACATTTAAATGTTCATGCAAAATCGATTGTACTGCAGTCTGCGATATGCTAAGAGACGCTTCTATCTGTCTATAAGTCACATGCCGATCTTCTTTAATCATGTTGCGCACAGCATCGATGTTTCTCGGAATGACAACCGATTTTGGCCGACCTTCTCGACATTCATCACTGACGGATGCACGACCATGAAAAATTCTGCAAACCAATTGTAAACAGTCTTCTTTCATGGTGCTTCATTACCAAAAATTGCACGAAGCGATTCTATGCGTTGTTGTTGAGTAAGGCCTTTTTTAAAATCATAAAAAATCATCCAACGCAAACCTTCACGAGTGATTTCCATTTTTGCACAAACTTGCTTCTTTTAAACGTTCACTATCAACAACCTACTCGATCAATTTCTAAGTTACCACTGGCTTCGCAATAACAAACGTCATTGTTCACAAGTACAGTGATGGCACAACTCATTAACGCCAAAAAAATAACCTATCCATTTTATTAAATTTCAACAAAAAAAAATAAATAAAAACGTAGCAATAAAACTTATTTTGACAAGTAAAAATTGATAATTAAGTTTTGCCGCTGACTGGTTCCAAACGTAGTCTCTCAGAGTTTATTATTAGGTGCACACGCTACCACTATGCTATTTAAACTGCTCCTTGGTAACCATTTTTTCCAGGATATGATCAATAATTCCGGAAATTCTACAAATTTCCTATTTTCTTTTTCTGATATTATATATTTGAATTTACTAATTTGAGCTGCAATCCATAGAATTAGTATCCCCCAATAAGTACACGAATTTTTGGGGAGATACTATTCACAATTAACTGATTTCACATGTTAACCTCCTATGTGTCGGTCGGTCTAAAACACCCGGTATAAATATCTTGTGAATGTATTGGTTTAAAAACAGATTGCGCATACATACCAAATGCTTGAAGCCATAATGTGATGGTGTTTTTAATATCGCCCAGCGGAATTCCTCTTATTAGACCAATGAACATTAACATTTGTTTAGTTGTTAAAGAAAAATCAAATGCACTAAACTGTGGGCAATATCCGATTTGAATTAAATACTGAAAATATATAAAAATTTATTTTTGAAACATCATAAATTCAAATTGAAGCATCTATCTCCAAAAAAATCTAAGCCGTTTAAAAATTACATGTTTTAAAATTAAGTTAATTATTATTTCATACACTTCTATTTATTTGGTAATTTTAAAAATTTGTAAAATAAATGGTTAGTATGAATATTTTGATCAATATAAATATTTTGGTCAGTCTAAATATTTTATATAAATAATTAAATATCAGTATCAAAACACATGTTGTCAGCGCAAATTTGTTTTATGCGGGCAAAAATTTAGTGTGTTCATTGTAGTTATAATAATTACTACATTTTTGTTTTATTTAATTTATCTTACTACTAATAATTAAGTTTACGTATTTTAAATTCAATGTAATGTCTCATTTTTGAAGTTTTTTTAAAAAATACCTTGGATAATATTGACGATAGAGCAAAACTGTTTCCTCATTACTTCGAAAACTTTTGAAGAAAAGTATCATAGTCACCAGAGGATTATTTGATCTTCTTTTGTTTTTGAGCTACGGGCAAAAACTTGTTTTTTGCTCTTTTCGTAAATAAATATCTTATTAAAATAGTTTTAGAAAAAAAATTTTTGTACCGCTAGGTGAAATACGATTAAGTAAGTAATTACATTATTACGCACTCAGTGAACCTTAGTTACGTATAACGTAACATGACGTACAGTTGGATGTTGTCACATTACATTATAAATAACTTGGGAAGCTTATTTTTTTTCAAATCGCGAGTTAAATAGCTTGTAGTACCTTACTGTTGAAATGTAGATCACGTCTCATAAAAAACGTCATTTTCCTTTGTGTATGCATAGAACTACAAAATACTTCGTAAATGGAAGGAGCGTAAAAATAATAGTCTATGTCTGTGGTTAACATTGTGCAATAAAGACTGAGCGAGAACTACGTGACTAGGGTCTACTGTCGTCTAGAAATACATTTTAGCGCTCTTAAAATTATCTGTTTTATTTCTTTAAATAAGAAAACTATTATAAATATATTATTACACTATAACTAAACCCTCCGTTAGTTGTGCGTACTTTTGTGATAAATATAGTCGCTCGGTCTGCCAATGTAAACCATTTAAACATTGCTTTGTAACATTGAGTGACGCATTAATATTAAAATATTGAGTCTCTGCCAAATTAGACATATTATTTATTTAAACATACGGTACACATATTTTTTAAACGAACTTTACGTAAATATTTACTGTATAAATGTAATGATTTTTTACGATTTTAATTGGGTAAGTATAACAACATTTTGCCTACCTTCTAGATGTGGAAAGAGTAAGAGCTTCTAAATTTTTCAAAGCATGTCATCCGAACTTTACGAATCCCGATTCAAAGTTTTTTTTGATGTAGGTATGTAACGATATATCTACAATTATAATTAACAACAATAATGAACGTGTATTAATAAATAATAGTAACAAAAATAAAATAATAATAAATTTATTGCCCAACAGAGGTCCATTTACAGGGCAAAATACAAGAATGTGAATAAAATAATTGACATACATATAAAAAATATCAGCGAAAACTTTCTCCGCATTGACATATAATGTATGTATAGGAGCTTGCTGCAAAACATCAGTATTGGATGTTAGAAGGTAGAAGGTTCCTGAATGCCTGGACGCCAATCTCGGCACATGGAACGACACTCGGGATAGAAGGTAAGGAACGTCAATCTTGTCGTGCAGTAACATGCAGAGAAACCTGGCACTAGATAGCTCTCGTCTGGCAGCTAGAGATAGCATGGAATGTCTCTCAAGAAGTGAATTTTGCTCTATTCTTAAATCTGGATAAACCCTATCTATTTTGAAAGAAATTTTAAAAACCTCCGATGTATACGGTCTAAAGCAGCACACTGATATTCATTGAATGGGTACCAGATTAGGCCTGCATATTCAAGTTTGCTCAAAACATACGCAAAATATAATGACTTAAGGACAGTGATATCGTTGAACATTATGGATATTCTCATTATGAAGCCTAGGGTTTTGCTGGCAACAGAGCAAACATTACTGTTTTGTTCACTAAAACTAATGTTCGATGTAAAAATGTCGCCTAAGTCTTTGACCATGTTTTTGCGAGTTATAGTTCTAACATTTACAACGTAAGAATGAAGTATAGGTGTAATGCGTCGGGTGTAAGACACGATGTAACACTTATCAATGTTGAGAAGAAGACTATTATTGTGACACCAGTTACACAACGTATTATTATTACTTTGCAAAAGTTGACAATCATCAATAGTAGACACAGTGAAGATCTGCGGGATAAGATTTTATATTATTTTCCACATTATGAACGTAGCTGGTGTATGCTTCGTTAATTTGAGATTTAATGTCTGATCTTAAACGTTTGAATTCGTTGAGATAAATTAGGTTCTTTGATTTAGTCCATTTTTTCCTATAATGCTCTTTGGTTTTAATGTTAAATTTAATTTCGGGCGTAAACCATGGTGGATAATTTGATTTTACAGAGTTTTATTTAGAAACAGATATATCAAAAGTTTTATACAATAAATTGTAAAACTTGCAGAAGGCATCATCAACTTGATGACATTGAGACAAACTAGACCAATCTATGTTTCAGATATTGTTATATAACTGATTGTAGTAGCTTTATGAAAATTATACCGAGTGGTATTTGATGAAGGAAAGTTAATAGACTTACAGGTGGAAATCTCGAAATTGAAAATTAATGCTGGATGATGTGAATCCTCCAAAGCTAGTGGGCAATCATATTGTTGTACTTTAATATCTGCAGATGTGTTCGATAATATAAGATCAAGCGTATTGTTATTGATATCAGTGACGGTATTGTAGTGATTTAAGTTAAAAAATACGAAAATTTGATGATTTGGTACAATTACCCGTAGTATTAGGTGGGTTATTTAAATATGGTAGATTGAAGGCACCTAAAAGAAGAACGTCTTCATTAATGAGAAGGGGTTCGAGTGCATCAGTAAATGTTTCTAGTTCATTTGCATTGATATCTGGAGGTATATAAAGAGCACATATAATCAAAGTTGAATTGCCAAAGTAACATTTACATGCAATAAAATCTATTAAAGGGACAGGATTTAGTATATTTGAGGTATCTAGTATATTATAATTAATGTAATTGGATAAGGCACTTATAACACCTCTAGAACGACCAACTGTAGAAAAATTTCGATCATCCCTAATAACATTGTACAGGGGGGGAAATAACTCGGAATCGTTAAAAGAATTGTGTAGCCAAGTTTCAGACAACACAATAACATCATAGGGCACATTACAACAATTAATACAAAACTTATGACTTTAGTATTGAGACCTCTTGTATTTTGATAGTATTGGGCAAGATTAGTTTTCCGAACTTACAATTGTTGGAATCCCTTTGACGTACTTTATTGCGATATTAGTCTCTCCAGCCGCTTTACGATTATTTAAGTCACCTTTCACTGATTTGTATAGTGTGTTTTGCATTTGCGTTCTATCCCTGGTGATAATAATATTGTTCCATTTTTGATTTGATTTTATTTTATATAAATTTTGGAAAACTTAATATTGTAGATTAAACTTCTACAACTGATAAAAGATTATTTGCTAACACGGAGTCTGTATTAGACTGTTGCTCCTTTGAAAGTGTTTTGCTTTCAAGACAATAAAATATCATAATTTTGTGAGACCCTTTTTCTTTTTCAGCTATTTCCGTAATAATGGTTTCAACTAATGTTAGGGACGAAGACGGCACTTGGGTGGTAGCAAAATTATTGATTTTTTTAAGTTCGGTTATATCGTTCTGCAGTCTAACTATAGCAGCTTTAAGACTATCTATATCAATACCCATTTTAATACAATCGGGACAAGTAAATTTTATACCAGATGTGGAATTTTGCAAGCATCGGAAGAAGTGATATTTCTGCAATCTATGTTGTAACTTGTCTTACTTACCACAAGTCGGTGAACTTCCGTCATTTTATTACAGCAGGAAAAAGCTAAAATACTCATTTTATTAAGAACTGAAAACAAAATTAGAAAATAAAGTAAAATTAGAAAGTAAATCAAACACCCTGTATACTAAGAGTAGAGCAAACTCCCAGTATATGTAGATGACAAGTTTTATATGCCAAGTGTTAGTTAATTAGCAGTTCAAACAGGTTCGTATGATCACCGCTGTACAGAAGTGATGTACGCACGCAAAAATCAAGTGAAAAAGTAATAAAGCGATAAAAACTCACCCCATAGGCTAAGATATGACAAAAATAATATTATCGATGAATAGACGATCACTTTACGAATAGGATAATATCAGAATCAATATAATGAAGAACAAAATAACCACTCAAATTTAACAAAGATGAGGAGCCAAAAGAAACACAACCTACGCATATGCATGTACAATGTATAAAAGGGTTGACACAGCCTTGTTTTAGTCCTACATCAGTGTTGAAGGCGTCTGATGTGTTGTTACGAGTTCTCCCGTAGTTTTGATTTACCTTATATAGCTTTTTAATACACTGTATGGTTTGGTCGTCTATGTTTGTACATAGTTCCACATATATGTTCCCAGTACCTTGTCGAATACTTTTTCCATATTATGAAGCACGTATGCAACTTTCTATCTGTTAATCTTGACTTTTCAATGACTTGTCTCAATGAGGTGTGGTCGTGTACCCCTCTGTTCTACTTCAATCCGTATTGTGTCTCATTCAGAACTTTAAATTTTCCTTCCTTTTCTTCCTTCTTTTATTCTAGCAAACACTTTGCCTGGCACAATAATTAATAGAGTTGTGCCCTTGTAGTTCCGATATTCCTCATTGTCCCCTTTATTAAATATCGAAACCATAATTCCTACCTGCCAAACTTCTGATGAGATTTGCTCCTCTATTTTCTTATTAAATATCTTTCTGAAGTATTCCCTCCTATCTCCCACATGTATTTTAACATTTCTGGTGTTGTTATCGAGCCCTAGTGATTTTTCGGTTTTTAATTTTTTTACAGCTCTCCTTACATATTCTGCAGTAATATATTCTATTTCTTGATGTTCTCTCTGTAATTTTTCATTTGTTTCATTATCGTTTTTCATTGTTCTGGTAGTTACTTCTTCGTGTAGTTAGTAGTTCTTCGAAGTGCTCTTCGCTCTATAATTTCTTCCTCATTCTTAAGTATTTTGCCATCTTTGTTTTTCATGTTATGCAATTTAGTAGTTTTATCCTTCTACTCCGTAGAATAATTTCTGTTCATCTTTATAGGCGTCTTTTAGTTTGTTTCTGGATTTTTACCAATCCAATTTTCGCTCTTTCAACTGCTTTATTTATTTCGACTCTATTTTTTTTGTAAGCTTCATAATCCTTTTTATCTTTGGATGTTAAATACTTCTTTCATGTAAATTTTTTCTGCTTTATTGTCTCTTTTAATTCTTTTTTTCACCAAGCAATTTTCTTCATTTGCTTATTATATATTTTTGTTATACCGCAAGACTCTTTCGCTGCTTGCAGAATTGCTTTTTTAAAGTAATTCCCCATTTCCATGATGTTCATATCCTTGTCAAGGTTTCATAGGGTTCTTTCTAGCTTTTGTTGGTAATTCTACCGAATTTTTTCTTCCGCTAGTTTGTGGCTTCTTATTTTCTCTTTACGGTTTCCTTTGTTTCTTGTTTATTTATTTCTACCGACTTTAACTTCACAATGGTTAAAAAGTGATAGCTCCCAATTTCTGGGCTTCTATGTACTTTTACGTCCGTTATTTATTACTGTTTTTTTTTTGCTTATCAAAAAATAATCTAATATTGATTTTTAATTTTTGCTGGGCTATGCCCTTGTGTATTTGGGGATATTTTTATGTGCAAAAAAGGTTTTTAATAACATGAAATTATTCTCCACACAAACGTATGATCCTTTTCTCGTTTCCTGTTTATTTCGTTTTTCCCTTCTTTTCCTAAAGATCTTTTTATTCCCGCATTGTCTTTGCCAAGTCCTCCATTCTGGTCTCTCATAATTATAATATTATTGCTTGTCTTATCAATTCTTTCTGTAATTTTTCGAGAAACTTATCTTTGTTTTTTTGTCGTTTTCATTTGGTCCATATATTATTATTTTCTGTTTCGTCATTCAGTTGATTTTTATTATTCTCTCGTTTACGTATTCTTTATTTTTCATTGTATCTAAAGGCTGTTTTGTTGTGAACAATGCTATTCCTGCTGCAGTTTTTTCATTGTCTTTGACCCCTGTGCAAGGCATCCAGTATTCCTGGGATAATTGTGTCAATCATCTTTCTTTATTTTTGGCTCTGTTATGCTTAGCATGCTGAGTTTAATTTTTTTCATATCCTCTATTAGTTCCTATTCTTTTCCTTGTATGCTTTGCACATTCCATGTTCCGATTCTCAATATTTTTGATTCCTTCTCTATAAACTTATTTTTCTTTGGTTTCAATCTTTCACTGTTTCCTAGTTTTTTGGCTCTGTTTTCTCAACTAATCCTTCTTCTTCGTCGATCGACTCGTTGTATTATGAACTTTCTATATCTCATTTTAACGTATGTACGCTTGTCTTTTTTTATTTTTGGTATACTGGCAATTTCCAAGTGTACTTTTCTTTCAGGCGGGGTAAAATATTCTTTTTTGCATTATTTTCTTTTGTTCCCAACTTTCTAGTTCTGCATAAGTTTTTTTCTTATTATCTTGTTTCCTGTTTATATTGCTCACGTTCTTAATATTTACTTCCAAATTATTATTTTTGAAGAATTTTTTAACAGAATTTTCATCTTCTCTTCCATTGTTCACATTTCCTTTCATAACAATATTATTCTTTCATTTTCGTCTTTCTTGGCTCTCTATTGTAGTTTTAAATTTTCTGAATTCTGTACTTAGTTTCCTTCCTTCCATTTTCGGCTCTAGTTTTCATTTCTTGTCTCAATTCTCTCATTTCATTAGTGTTGACTTTTAACTTTTTTATCATTTCTCTCATTGTAGTCTTTATTTTTTGTAATTCGTTTATATCTACACTGGTGTCTATTAGAATACAATAAAAGTTCAATATGTTACTATAGTTTCACCCTCTTGATAAATGCTTAGTTTTGTTTACAGTAGCAATCAATATATCATTGTTTTCACATGTAGACAGATCTCTTGAATCTTATATTTATAATAAATTTGTATTAAAAGACTTCTCCAGTATTATTTCAAACAGGTTATGAGGCCCAGACACCCGAGTTTGCTAGAAGTAAAGAAAAGATATAAAGAATGAATTTTTTGGTATATTATGGAGAAATCGGGGATTTATTCCTACATTACATTTAATGGACGTAATTGGCCAGTGTGGAAGTTTGAAATCACTGTCGTCTTGAGGTCTAGAAAACTTTTAGATATTGTGACAGGAACGTCGAAGAAACCGAAAGTGTCAGATAAAAGGTAAAAGAATAGGGAGATACAGATGCATTGGCTCAAGAATTGCTAGTATGTTGGTTGGAGGAAAGTGTATTAACATATATATTATCATGTGAAAATAGTGCCGCAATGTGGAGCATAAAATTTTTGAACCTAAATCAAACGTCAGTGTACATTTGTTGCAACAAAATTTTTATAATATTAAATCTGAGGAACCAATATCAGTCAATATTTCAAAAATTTAAGATATAACAAATCAGCTTAAAAATTTGAACGAAGAGGTTTCTGAAAATATGATAATAAAGAAATTATCAATGTAACTACCTGACACGTACAAGAATTTTATATCCGCATGGGAATTTGTACCTACTAGTACACAAAACTTGAAAGAGTTGACGTCAAGATTGCTTGTTGAAGAGGAAAGACAAAAAGAAAGAGAAAATAATACAAATAAAACAAACAGTTCATTCACTGACATTGCTTTTATTAGTTAGTATAAAAATAAATATGAAGGAAAGTTTTATAACAATAAAGGTAACAGTAAATATGAACAGAGATTAGCTATTACTGCAAAAATCCAGGACGTTATATAAAAGTTTGCAGGTTTAGATTACGGAAAGAAAAAGAGGGAAATCAATATTATCAGTTTAGCTTTGTATAGTAACTTGAATTTGCAAGAGAAAATTTGATACTTGAGCAGCAGCGCCAGTCATTACATGACTGAATGAAATAGAATGTTGTAACTCAGGGATAGAAGTGCAAATGATTAATACTGAAATACAGGAAAAACACAACAGAAATGGAAGACATAAATGAAGAAATAGAAATAGAAGACGCAACCATGAAGAAATAGAAACGGAAGATATAAACAGTGGAATACAGTCTCAACTGCAAACAAATGAAAATGTACGTAGAAGCAGCAGACAAAGAAGATTACCAAGTATATAAAATATTGTGACATGTGCTATATGGCAAAGGAAATAAATCAACAACTTATGATGAAGTGACAATTGGACCAGAAAGGAACAAATGGAAACAAGCAATTAAAAGAGAATTAGATATGAAAACAATACATGGACCGAAACAGAATTACCCAAAGGAAAACAAGCAATAAAAACTAAGTGGGTGTTTAAAATAAAAAGGGGCTCAAAATAAATAGCACAGTATAAAGCTCGACTTGTTGTGAAAGGCAAAAAGAGAACTTTGATCATTCGGAAATATATTAACCAGTTTCAAATTACCCACTCTAAGAATTATGTTAGCCATAGCAGTATAGTTTAACCTACCAAATTACCAAATGGATGTAAAGAGTGCTTTTCTAAATGGAAATATATACGAAGATGTATACCTAATAAAGCCCGATGGTACGAAACAAGATAATAAGGTACTAATATAAAACAAATAATCATGTGGTCTGAAGAAATCGCCGAGGTACTGAAATGATAAGTTCAATGAGTTCACAATCTAGCAGAACTTCAAGAGATGTAAATTTGATTATTGCTTACATTATAAAGAAAGACAGATGTTTTACATTTAACTGTATGTCGATGATTAACTTATAATGGGAGAAGATCCAAGTCGAGAAATTAAAACAAGAATTAAATAAAACCTTTAAAATGACAGATTTGGGAATAATATCAAACTATGTGGGTACAAATATAAAACAAGAAAATAATAGAATAACTATAGATCAAAAGGAGTACCTAAAATATGTATCAAGAGAGCATAAAACGGAAAACTGTAAGCCAGTATCTACACCAATCAAACCTAACACCGAAATAAAAAAAAGAAATATCTGCAGAGAAAGAAATAGTCACTAGATGCAGACAGCTAATAGGATATTTAATGTATTGCATGTTAGCTTGTAAACCTGATTTATCTCCAACATATTTTTAAATTAGGAGAGGATAAAAAATTACACAGTAGAACAAATTTAACAATCAACGAAATACTGGAACTGTTGGAGTGCTGCCTAAAAACAACTTATTTTCAAGTTCAACCCGACTTCTATCTACAAACCGATGGACTGCCAATAGGATCTCCACTTTCACCAGTCATCGCCAATATCTACTTCGAGTAATTCGAGGACACCATTACAGGCACAGCCCAGATCAAGCCGAAGAAATAGATAAGGTACGTGGATGACACTTTTATTATCTGGAACCACAGTGACACTGGCTTAGAAGATTTTCTTTCCCATGTAAATTCTCTAAAACCGAGTATAAAATTCACCATGGAGAAAGAAGACAATAGAATACCATTCGTAGATGGACTTGTGGAGAAAGTTACCAACAACATACGAACACCTGTTTATCACAAACCAACACACACAGGGCGCTATCTGAACTATGAATCCAACCATGCCGAAAATACCAAGATGGGGATAGCTTACGCGCTACTTGACAGAGCTAAATCACACTGCAACACAGACGAAGGTTGTGAGGCAGAAGTCAAGGATGTCAATAACACATGGCAACGAAACGGATACGGATAAAACAATCAAGAAAATAGTAAAGAAAATTCGAACACCAAGAGCGATGCAGGTAAACAGAGACGAAGGAAAGAGATATGAATTATACATTCTTTATATAACGGGAGTCTCCGATAAAATCAAAAGGATTGCCAGCAAGTTTAACATATCAACCAGATTTCAAACAACAACCACAATCAAGAACATCCTATCAACAACAAAACGAAAACAGTCACCAAAACTACAAACATGCATCTACCAGGTAGATTGTGAATGCGGAAAACATACATAGGAGAAACAAAACGACCATTGGATATCAGAATTAAGGAACACAGACAACACACAGAGAGGAGAGACGTCAAAATCCGGACTTGCAGACCATGAGTGGGAACACAATCACCGTATCCAGTGGGAGGAAGCAAGGATCCTCAAGAAAAAAGAACATTGGTACAAGAGGAAGTTCAAAGAAGCCGCCATCATTCAAAAGAACAGCCGAGTGTGGAAATTTGGTCAATATGGAGGAAACACATCTTAGCAGACTCCAGCCTAACCATTGAGACCCATACACCCAGGACGCTCGTCCCACCCATTGGACCCGACTAGCAACCCGTCACTAATGTTCACCTCCATAACACCAGATATAAAGCTAGTATGTTAAGAAATTAGTCAGTATTTTCAGATCACCTGATGACAGCAGATTTTCGCTTTCGAAACGTTGTGAAGAATTTATGTTGTTTTTTGTCATAAATCCATGGCTGCTTAGACAAAAAGCTCATAAAAACTGTAACATAATAATTAATTTTTACGTTTATATGAAGAGATAAATTAATCGTTTCACATGATTTAGATGCTGCATTTAAATCTCTATAACTTTTATTTGAAGTACTTTTGCATAAAATAAGTAGGTAGCGTTTGCGCAAAGAAAAATTGATTTCCCATGTTAAACTCCTATGTTTCACTTTTCGATTTACACCCTGCACATTCAAACTGACCAATCAAAGCCTTCTAGTTATCACATAAAGTAATAACGGATAATCTAGGATTCATGAAAAACAATAGCAATCTACCTGTCATAATATATATTTATTATGGATTGTCCTATATAGCTTCGTGATTCTACAAAGAATAAACGTTGTTGTATTTAATTGTGTTTTATTATGTTCGATCTATCCTCGAAAACTCAATAAGTTATAGGGCTTAGGAGTCTTCACGGCGCGGCGCGAATTATTTTCTGAATTCGAGCTCGTCATTTTCAGATTTCAGAACATTGTGTGACACAAAAAGTGCGGAAAATGACTTGGAGTCCAACTGTACGTATAGATAAGTTAGCAAAAGACAATTTTTATACGTGGCGAATTCATATGCTGGCCGTATTAATTAAGAACGATGGCTGGAAATATGTAAAAGGAGTAAAGGTGAAACCAAAGCTAGGCGAAAAGAACGCGGCGGAAATCGCAATTTGGGAGGTTTGGGACAGCACAGCTATGTTTGTCATTATTTTAGCGATACATCTGGCGGAATTATAGCAAATCAAAGATTGCACAACGTCGCGAGAAATATTGGAAAAATTAGAGGCAATTTATGCATCCAAGGGACCGGCGCGTAAAGCTTCACTTTTGAAGCAGATCGTACTTCAACGAATGCGTGAGAACGAAGATGTTCGAGATCACCTAAGAAATTTCTTCGACGCAGTCAACAAATTGCGAAATATGGAAGTAACCGTGAATGATGATCTTTTATCCATTCTACTTCTATACAGTTTACGGTCAACGTTCGAAAATTTTAGATGCGCGATAGAGTTGCGAGACGATTTACAGAAGCCCGAATTGCTGCGCATAAAAGTTGTCGAAGAATAAGACGCTAGACACGGTAATCGTCAGAATGTCATAGAAATCTCAAAATTTTGTTCGAGAAGGATCAGAAGAATTAAAAATAATTTTGCAGTTCAGTTTGAGGAGGTGTGTTGAGCATATTGTACAATCAAACTGACTACTCAAAGCCCTCTAGTTAACACATAAAATAATAACGGAGAATCTAGGATCCATGAAAAACAACAGCAGTCTACCTGTCATATATATTTATTACGTATTGTCATATATAGCTTTGTGATTCTCCAAAGACGTTGTTGTATTTAACAGTGTTCTTTATGTTCGATCTACCCTCAAAAACTCAATCAAATGTCATGTAATTTTAAATTTGAGTAAATATATAGGAAATTCCTTTTGTAAATATAAAGTTACATACCGTTGCTTAGAAATGTAAAATCCTGTAGAAAAACTTGTACTGCAGATTTACATACATTTTATTCAAAAATAAACTTCGTTTGAAATTTTTCGTATTTCAAATAATCGAGTTATTAAAAAGGAAAGACCAATGAATCGCCCTGTATAACGGCTGTCAATTTCAAATAGACATCCGGTATATGGAAACAGTGGAACATAGTGAAGTACGTGAACCGTAAGTTTCATATTATAATCATTATCTTAAAGTCAAGTAAAAATTCAGTTAAATTTATAATTGTTCAAGCTAATCATTAGTTAGATTAATTTATGTTCTGAACACATTTAATGTATATTTAATAATTTGATATCATGAAACTGGCACTTAGACCTCTTTGAATTCAAATGCTTCAATTATATGACATACACTTCTTCGATTCAAATACAGATATTTCTGTGAAATGCTGGCAGTGCCATGTAAAGGAAATATTTCTCCTGTGATTATTTTAAAAGTAGTTGTTTTCCCGGCACCATTAACCCCTAACAATCCAAAAACTTCACCTTTTCTGACTCCCACAGATAAACCTCTAACTACATAGTGTCTTATCAAATATAATTTATGTATGTTTATCATTCGTAACACATCTTCTTCATTAGCTACAAAAAAAACACAAATTTTTATGACGTAAATTTTACTAAAACAGCACTACGATACAGGTTGTGCGCCAAAAACCGGAACATGTAAGTTTAACATAGTATTTTAAATATGTATAGAAATTGGCTATCCTGAATATTTTTGAGCAAAACTATAAAAATAAAACAGTTTAAAATTAAATTTTACATTATTTTTTTCTATTGAATGGATGGGGGTGTACGTGTATGTTATTATAATTATTAAAGAATATTATGTTCTCTGTATGGTTTGATTGAATATTTTACTTCACATTCGATGGATATAGAGCTAAAAAAATAGGTGTGTTTAATGAAGTAAGCAAATCAATCAAATGCTAGGTAAGCAAGCGCGACTTGTTGCTTAGTGTATGTATATCTTCCACAACTGTCATTGATCAAGTTATACAGCTGTTAAATATAACATTGTGTAATTGTGTGCTACATCAAAATATTTCAAATTAATTAATGTTATAAACATACATCACAAAAGTCTAAAAGCCACTTTAACATGTGGTTGACAAACACACCCCATATAAAGAAATAGAAACAGTTCAAGTTAACTTCATATGTGTATAATTTTTATTTCCCGCCATTATATTTGACACTTAGCAAGACAAGCGAGAAATTTGTGGTTTCGATTGCTTGCGAGCATAGGCTATCCAGACGTCCTTTTCTACCCGGACAAGATTTCTTTTCATGGAATAAAATTCTTTCCGATATATATCAGTATTTTCTACAAAGTCCTCTTTTTGCCAATTGCTCCCTAAACGCCTAAACCTAAACTACCAATCTGATACTCCGGTATTGAGAGTTGTATAGATCATAAATCGCGCGAATTATATAAGCCATTTACGTTAAGAGGAATAATTTTGAACTAACATGCGGGTAGAGCCAAATCATCTTATTGGTTCGACTCAAAAATTATCTAGCCTATAGAACGACTTTTCTCTGATAGTTAGTAAAAAATTATCTTGCTGTCGTAAATTATTTATTTTCGACGCATATTTTCAATTATTGTGCACAATACTTATTTTCATGTATTTATATATTTTTATGTGCTGAAAAAGATCAATTTATGTAACTCCATTTATTAGTGAAGTCTACAGTTTGAGAAAAAATCATCTCGTACGAGTATATCTACGTCATAGAATATTGAAAAAATTATTAGTGGCTTAACGAATAACAATAAAGATTTTCTGAACTACAAGTCGCTTTCAGTTTCGATACACTTTCACAAAAATATATTTAAAAAATCTGATGTGGCCAGCACATTACCTTCCATCAGTTCTATGTATTTTGTACAAATTTCATAAAGAAAAGTTCCTTGCTAAATTAAATATTCTATTTCTTGTACATTACCTTCAGGCAGTTGCATGTATTTTATGCAAATTTCATACAGAAAATTATTATTTTGTGACGTTTTCTATATACAGTGTAATGTATCTGCAGAAATAAAAGATTTATTATTATTATTATTATTATTATTTCTTGTACATTACCTTAAAGCAGTTGTATGTATTTTATACAAATTCCATACAGAAAGCAAAAGATCCTATATTTACAGTAAAATTATAAGACAAACATACTATGTCAATTTTACTTGACACTGACATCTTTCAATCAGAATTTTCTTAATATAGTAGCTGTTTCCATAGATATGGCTACTTTATGAAATTTAATTTCCTTATAATTTTTTAACTCTATATCCATTTAATATTAAGTATAAAATGCAGTCACATCGTATAGAGAATAAAATATTCTTTAATATTTATAATAACATCAAATGTGAAAAAATTATATTTAACATAGTTTTTTCAATAAAAAATGTTAAAATCTTCAAATGATGGTACTTCCGGTTGACCAATTGTAACCAAAATCTAATCAGCTCTTCATATGGATGTAACGCAGAAGTATACGAAAAAAATATAATTTTTGTAAGTGTAGTATTAGAGTTATCGCAGACGAAAATTTTGTCACACACACACACACACACACACACACACACACACACACACACACACACACACACACACACACACACACACACACACACACACACACACACACACACACACACAC
>OY720463.1:13112018-13242018 GCA_963082715.1 Harpalus rubripes
ACACACACACAAGCACACACACACACACACACACACACACACGCACGCACGCACGCACGCACGCACGCACACACACACACGCACACACACACACACACACACACACGCACACACACACACACACGCACGCGCACACACACACACACACACACACACACACACACACACACACACACACACATACAGACATCGTAAAAATAGTGAAATCGTATTCAAGGGACCCTAAAACGTGCTTATTCATCAATAACTCACCACCGAATTTTTTGACCAAAGATAATTACCTAAAGTTGACGGAAGGTAAAAAATTGCGGAGGATTCAATTGTGATACTCTATTTTATTTAATTGCCCTACCCAACCAGTATTTTTTTCCTAAATGTGTTCTGTATCTGCACCTGTCCAAATATTTATATTTTTATGCCAATATCAATAGTATTTATGCTAATAAAATCCATAAAATTAGGCCATACCCCTTTTTTAATAAAAAATTTCGCCTCCGGCGGTTTTGGCCTCTTTTTCATCGTTTCAAATATGGTCACCCTATGCTAGCAAATCAAACAAAAGCTAGGCTAGCAAAGTCGTTTAACAAATTCTACATCCGGTTGTTTGTTTTGCTGGGCTTATTAAACGCACCTATTATAACTTAAATAAATAAGTATATCATCGCGGCTTAAAACTTAAATTTCATAAATCAGCCAAATATGTTATAACCCTGGAAGCAGCTTCTGTATTAAAATAATTCTAATTGACAGATATCAGTGTTAAGTGCAATTTACATGGATGTTTATATTATAATTTTACTGGAAATATGGAATCTTATACAAGAAACTCTCTGTATGGAATTGGTACTAAACTATAGGCCGCGAGCAGACACGTGACTCAGGTATCCTTTACGTGCTTGAATCAGCTGATTTGTTTGCGCATGTTATTTTAACAAGAATAATGTCACTTTGACGAAACCAATGTTTTGACTTATTTTGATTTTAAATGCTAAAATGTTTATATACAATTATCAGGCAGTAAAACACATGCATTTAAAAATAATAACTTCTCAACAGTTTAAAATTTAAATAAGTCAAAACATTGGTCTTGTCAAACTGACATTGTTCTTGTCAAAATGATAAGCGCACAAAAATCAGCTGATCCCAAATACATCAAGGACGTTCGAGTCACGTGTCTGCTCGCGCCATATAGAACTGACGGAAGGTAATATGAAACAGATTTTTTATATCTTTATGAAATAACGTAACATACTGTCAGTGTTATTCCATCCCTGTTATGAACTCTAATTGTAAGAAAACAATATCTGCAACAATTTTAAGCAGTGATAATTTCTCAAACTGTTATATTGACGTGCTTTATATCTACAGCGGCCCGATACTTGATGAAAATTTAACATTCTATATCTGAAATATCTCGTGCTGCAACTGTGCTGTTTACATCGCATTTTATGTAAAATTTAATTTTAAAAACCTTATTGGTCCAAGTATTACAAAAAAGCCAATTTATGCATTTATTTATGTTCATGCTAATGATATGTTCTAGTATTCGATGCAAATTCCGTATATTACATCGTTTCAGTTAAGAATGGAGTAAAGAAGTAGATGACGCTTGATACTGATATCCGCTCAGTTTTACATACATTTATAAATTTACGATGGCTCAATATTAAAAATGAAAAAGAAAATCGGAAACGTGGTTAATTATCGTATTTTTTGACAGTTTATTTTTTCTTATATATAGATTATATATATATATATATATATATATATATATATATATATATATATATATATATATATATATATATATAGGGTGTTCAGTATAAGTAGGGTACTACTGCTATCTTGAGAACTATAAGGCCGCTTTTACATAATCCGACTTTTCGCCGTACGCCGTTTCGGGTACCGTGTAAAATTGATAACGCGCCTGTAAGCAAACGGTGTAAACAAAAAATATACACGGCGCGGCATTTTGCCGTGTTTCCGTCTGACAGTGACAGTTGTCTTACTCTTGTCTTGGTGTATAAATCAGGCACCGGACAGCTAAATGAATGTGCCAAAACACTATCATAGTTCTACGAAGCAAACTGTAGAAGCGTGGTAGTGCTTAAATTTTTTAAAATGAATTGTCACCTTTGACTTCAAAACATTTTGTAATATTTTGTAATGTAAAGGCACACAAGTCATCATACATTTCATTGAACATACGCTTTAACGTCTTTAATTATTTGTTAATTCAATAAGCTTATGAATATTCGTTGTGCTGTTTGATATAAAGTGCAGTGCAATGAAGCGGATAGACGTTTATTTTTATATATAATGATGAAATGTCGTACCATACCCTTTCATCTTACATACATACAAATATTTTTTTTTTATTTTAAATTAATTTGTTCAGGCAACAACCCATACAAATGCACTGACAATAATTGTTATCAAAACACCAAAGTAATGTATAAAAATATACATAAATTTGTAATCTTAAATATCAAGTTAAGGTAAATAAGAAGACTGAATAATCTAATATATTATTTACATAGTATTATAGCTAATAAGGAAAGTTTACTTAAATAATGTAGTAAATGAGTGGAAAATTACATACAATAAAAGATATACCAGAAAATTGAAGTATATAGAAAATAAAGTACGTACATTATTTAAGATTTAACAAAATAATATTATACATACATAAAATATACCTGTAATAGGATATTTAAAAGGATAGAATGGTTTATATGAATAAAAATATACATGACTTCCAATCTTACACCCTCATTTTCCTACAGTACAAGATATTGTCTAAAGCGAAAGAGAAAACTGCGCTAAAAAGGAAGATCGGGCTAGCAGGTTCAAGTTGAAGTGATCTTTTAATTAAACTAGAATTATTCGTTCATACAAAAGCTTCTTAGCTTTAATGCTGAATGGAGATATTGTTTATTTTCTCTATTGACATCGTGCCAAGAAGTTGATAGAAATCTGTTTCCTTTGAATTTTGAATGTTGTATCTACCTAGAAAAGTTATTCTTAAGGGGTCATTTGACGAAACCAATGTTTTGACTTATTTTGATTTTAAATGCTAAAATGTTTATATACAATTATCAGGCAGTAAAACACATGCATTTAAAAATAATAACTTCTCAACAGTTTAAAATTTAAATAAGTCAAAACATTGGTCTTGTCAAACTGACATTGTTCTTGTCAAAATGATAAGCGCACAAAAATCAGCTGATCCCAAATACATCAAGGACGTTCGAGTCACGTGTCTGCTCGCGCCATATAGAACTGACGGAAGGTAATATGAAACAGATTTTTTATATCTTTATGAAATAACGTAACATACTGTCAGTGTTATTCCATCCCTGTTATGAACTCTAATTGTAAGAAAACAATATCTGCAACAATTTTAAGCAGTGATAATTTCTCAAACTGTTATATTGACGTGCTTTATATCTACAGCGGCCCGATACTTGATGAAAATTTAACATTCTATATCTGAAATATCTCGTGCTGCAACTGTGCTGTTTACATCGCATTTTATGTAAAATTTAATTTTAAAAACCTTATTGGTCCAAGTATTACAAAAAAGCCAATTTATGCATTTATTTATGTTCATGCTAATGATATGTTCTAGTATTCGATGCAAATTCCGTATATTACATCGTTTCAGTTAAGAATGGAGTAAAGAAGTAGATGACGCTTGATACTGATATCCGCTCAGTTTTACATACATTTATAAATTTACGATGGCTCAATATTAAAAATGAAAAAGAAAATCGGAAACGTGGTTAATTATCGTATTTTTTGACAGTTTATTTTTTCTTATATATAGATTATATATATATATATATATATATATATATATATATATATATATATATATATATATATATATATATATATATAGGGTGTTCAGTATAAGTAGGGTACTACTGCTATCTTGAGAACTATAAGGCCGCTTTTACATAATCCGACTTTTCGCCGTACGCCGTTTCGGGTACCGTGTAAAATTGATAACGCGCCTGTAAGCAAACGGTGTAAACAAAAAATATACACGGCGCGGCATTTTGCCGTGTTTCCGTCTGACAGTGACAGTTGTCTTACTCTTGTCTTGGTGTATAAATCAGGCACCGGACAGCTAAATGAATGTGCCAAAACACTATCATAGTTCTACGAAGCAAACTGTAGAAGCGTGGTAGTGCTTAAATTTTTTAAAATGAATTGTCACCTTTGACTTCAAAACATTTTGTAATATTTTGTAATGTAAAGGCACACAAGTCATCATACATTTCATTGAACATACGCTTTAACGTCTTTAATTATTTGTTAATTCAATAAGCTTATGAATATTCGTTGTGCTGTTTGATATAAAGTGCAGTGCAATGAAGCGGATAGACGTTTATTTTTATATATAATGATGAAATGTCGTACCATACCCTTTCATCTTACATACATACAAATATTTTTTTTTTATTTTAAATTAATTTGTTCAGGCAACAACCCATACAAATGCACTGACAATAATTGTTATCAAAACACCAAAGTAATGTATAAAAATATACATAAATTTGTAATCTTAAATATCAAGTTAAGGTAAATAAGAAGACTGAATAATCTAATATATTATTTACATAGTATTATAGCTAATAAGGAAAGTTTACTTAAATAATGTAGTAAATGAGTGGAAAATTACATACAATAAAAGATATACCAGAAAATTGAAGTATATAGAAAATAAAGTACGTACATTATTTAAGATTTAACAAAATAATATTATACATACATAAAATATACCTGTAATAGGATATTTAAAAGGATAGAATGGTTTATATGAATAAAAATATACATGACTTCCAATCTTACACCCTCATTTTCCTACAGTACAAGATATTGTCTAAAGCGAAAGAGAAAACTGCGCTAAAAAGGAAGATCGGGCTAGCAGGTTCAAGTTGAAGTGATCTTTTAATTAAACTAGAATTATTCGTTCATACAAAAGCTTCTTAGCTTTAATGCTGAATGGAGATATTGTTTATTTTCTCTATTGACATCGTGCCAAGAAGTTGATAGAAATCTGTTTCCTTTGAATTTTGAATGTTGTATCTACCTAGAAAAGTTATTCTTAAGGGGTCATAAA
This sequence comes from Harpalus rubripes, assembly GCA_963082715.1. Taxonomy (NCBI): domain Eukaryota; kingdom Metazoa; phylum Arthropoda; class Insecta; order Coleoptera; family Carabidae; genus Harpalus; species Harpalus rubripes. The sequence goes on from OY720463.1 coordinate 13,117,150, forward strand.
TGGCACATTGTACAAAGAAGTGAAAAATAGATTAATTTTTTTGTAAATTGCATAGTGTACATAAATCACTCGCAAAAAGTTTGTACTTTATTCCTTTATAGTATATTCTTAAACCCGTTTTAGAGGAAAGTCTGATTTGGATTAATAGTCGTATTTTTGCGATAGGTAAATTAAACTGAAGATAGTTTTTAATATCCGCATTGTGTTTAATTAGTTTGTAATGCAGATTAAATTTAGATTGACTTAGATGAACCATGTCGTTATCTTTTAGTCTGTTTGCGAACGTTTCTAAAACATTATATAACTCGGTTTTTGAAATACTCTGATTCTGCCATATAATTTCAAAACCTAGATCCGTTAGAAATTTTCTTATCTATGTTACCCAATTAATATCGGGTTTGTTTAATTCTAAGTTATCTATAGCTACCAATCTATTATATAGAATTTTTTGTAAATTTACCGCACACAGCTTCAAAACTTTGCTGCATAATGATAAGATGCGTTTCCATATCTGTAAAGAAATATGAGTAACACCGGTTTCCAGTCTTATGTAAAAATTAGGCGTATTTTTGGGAATATGTAAGATAGATTTTAAGCAATAAAGTTTACTTTTTTCCATGGTTTCACATTACAGGGGGCCCCAGTCAGCAGCATACAGAGCAGTTGCGTTCCCAACTGTGTTTAGTAATGTGATTTTTTCAGACCATGATTCTGAGTTTCCTTTACAAAGAATATGCTTAACTTTTTGAGTTGCAATTGTTGCTTTCTTGTGAAATTCTTGAGCTGCAAGATTAAATTTGCCTGACGATGAGAAAACTGTACCCAAGTAATTGAATTTAGAAACCGATTCTAATTGAACGCTATTATATAAAAAAGTAGAGTTACTTGTCCTGGGGCGTCCCTTGTGGAAAGCTAATATTTTAGTTTTACCTGGATTAACTTCTAAAAAATTCTGAGTGCAGTACTGATGCAATGTAAATAGTTTACGTCTAATATTTGCAGGGGAGTTGCCAAATAAGATTAGATCATCTGCATAAGCCAGTAAAAGGACGTCATTTTAACTGTCAATATCAAGATCTCATATACAAATATTGAAAAAAAAATAGATGTGTATGTTTATGTGACAAGTAATCTTAAATTTATTTAGAAATGAATTTATAGTTATTGTTTTAGGATTAATTAAAATATATGTATGTATCTATATTCAAATCTTTTATTATTTCATATTTTCAATTTATGTAGGTATACAATGACATGTCACCTATGTCACAGACTACCAAGCCGATCAAGCCATTACAGTGTCCGTTATGTTATGGAAGCAATCTGTAGATGTCACTATTTTGTGTTTCAAAAAATACATTGACTGTCCTATCTGTAGTTGAGGTGATGCGTGGTATAAATATAGAAGGTGTGACAATTCATCAATTTTTGTTGACAGATTGATGTCGGCGATTAGTAGGCCGAGATTCTAACCTTACATGTAGCGCCTCTATACATGTGCTATACCACAACATTCTATACTCTATCCGTTTTAACTATAGAGCCTTGGGTGAGATAGGGCTTAAGATTCTAGCTCTCTGATTGGTTCAAACGTGAACCGTGTTTACACAGTAAAATAATTGATGTGAAATTTAAATTTGCTTGACAACTGTATCAATTATTTTGCCGTCTGACATAAAATATATGAATGTCAACATAGTTAATAGTACACGATTTATTACATATTATCAATTTCTGTTCAGTTCTGTTTGTTGGTTTTTGCGTTTATATAATTTTCATAGCGTTTTGTCGTTATATTTCATATTACATAGTTTTCATTGTGCGCGTTTTCTTAGTTTTTAGTTAGTAATTCGTTAGTTTTGTTATTGTTCTCTTCGTTAATATTATGGATAAAAATCCTTAACCTGGCTCTGCTAATGTTTTAAAATATCCAAAAGGAAAGGCTCTCCGAAGCGGGCAAAAAAATTTGGCGTATAATTTATACTGCACATATCGTGCCACGAATGCATATTCCAAACTAGAAAGTGTCCAAATTGTGGCATCAGAACTGGGCATAGGACGATGTAATATTTGGAAAGCTATAAAAGAACATGAGGAAAACGGGTCATTCGGATCACCCCAGGAACAAAGAAATTAGTTTAGAACATTATTTTGTTTATATTTAACGGTGTATATACAGTGAATTTATTTTAACGTGCAACATATAGTCAATCACTTCCATGGTTACATACTACTGTCAAAAAATGACAGCAATGTAATATTTGTCCATTTTAAAATGCAACATACGAAAATTTGTAGTTATGTATTATCAATACTAATTTCCAATAAATTAGCCTACATACTATTAACAAAATATCAAAACTATAATTTAGCACATCTTAACAAACTTTGGCTTAAAAAATTCATAATTTTAATATAATAAATGTTCAACAATACCTCCATTCACACTGAGGCAATATCCTAGTCGCTCGCAGAAAAAAATTACACCATTTATGATGTGTTCTGGAGGTATCTCCTATGCTGCAATACTATTTATAATGTTGCATTTTAAAATGGACAAATATTACATTTTTTGACAGTAGTGTGTAACCATGGAAGTGATAAACCATATGTTGCATTTTAAAATAAATTCTCTGTAGTTTATACATATAATGTATATATTTTAGAGTGTAAATATTTATATTTCAAAGGTGAATTATATTTTTATTTTACATTGTTTTCTTTAAAATTTATTTCAATACTGTGGTTTTCATTTAAGCGTGCCCCTTTCGCCGAAATGTAGAGAAAGGTACGGAGATTATAAGTATATGCACACATGTACGTACAAGACAAAATTACTAAAAAATGTCAATTAAAAAGAATTTTTTAAATCCAGGAATGGCGCCAAAATTTGATTTTTTTATTTAATACATGTAAAACCGGCCGCGCTCGAAACGCCATCTAGTCTATAGTTAAAACGGATAGAGTATAGAACTAACTTGACAAATGACAAGTTAAATGTCACTATATAATCCGGGCCTATGTACATAATTATGCAATTAATGTAATCAATATATGTCTCTCTGATATCCTTTCAATTTTTGCCGTCCCTTTGTAATGCCTGAGTTGTCTAATGTGATATAATTTTCGTATTTCTACTTTTTGTTTTCAATATTTCTTCATTCTTAAGAAGATATAATAATTTAAAGTATACAATGTAAATCATTCTTATGAGTAATGCATGGAAAAGTAAATATATAATTTTCAATAATGCATTCTATTGTATAAATAATATCCTCGGAAGGTTCAATGTTCTATGGAAAGTAAGCTTCCAATAGCTAAAATTAAATCATACAAATGTGTGTTAGAAGTAAAAATCCTTTTTTAGTCATTATATGTAAGTACGGATTTTATTGGCTAGAGAGGGTAAAACTTTCCGCTAGGCATTCACAATCACAATGTTTGGCAAACGATGGTAAACTGGATTAATTTTTGTACATTGTGCGTATTTCCTACAACATTCAACGAAACAGTATTTTCGATATTTGTACATTTTATCAAATATTTACATAAAATTAATTAACATATGTCAATTGAAATTGGCATAATATAATATCTAACTTTACACGCTGAGACATCTGGCGGATGTGAACTTCGTAAACACGGATATTTTGATGAGTTGTCCCACCTTCTATATTTATATACCGTGCTCTTGTCAATGCCAATATGGTACTTATTGTATCTCTATTAAACATAATTAAAAATATAAAGCGTCCACGATGCCGGTAGTGGGTTCATATCTTAAACCTGCAAGGTGTTTTCGTTATTTTATAACGATTTAAGATTTATAGAACTCAACTTTTGTGCCAAAGAACTGTCAGATACTAGAGTAATTAAGTGCCACCTCATAATTTTCCATTTTTATTATTAGTGTGCGCTTTGTCAAAGTTGTGGTTGACTTTACCAAAATAAAGTCAGCTTGCCTGTATATTTCAAAACATTTATTTTTTGAAATGTGTCATACATCAGTCAATATCATCGATATATAAATACCATTCATATGGGTGTATTCTAAACACAATCCGTTAAAATATATTATGTAAACGGATTCCGTTAAAATATTTCTTATTAACGGATTCTGCAAAAATTCTATTCACAATATGACATTTAAACGGATCCGTTAAAATTAATATAATAAACGGATCCGTTTGCTACTGTAGAGCAATGTTGTCAAATTGTAAATGTCAACATATTTATATTTTGATAATAACAGAATATATTAAGATCTAAACAGATATTTGTGATACATAAATTTAGAGATACTATTTAGTAATAAATTTATATCAAGAAATAATCATAATAAGAATATATTCTTTAAAATAAACTTTGGAATGTTGGTAAATACTTTTTATATTTTGCGTTCATAATGAAGTCATTACGATACGCAATTGCGTTCTTTAATATATTATTGTTGTAATAAATGTCAAAATTGTTAGTTACATAATCTTTTGATATTATTGTATATTATTGTAAATTTGGAAAAAAATGGGCATAAAACAAAAAAATCTATACAATCATAATTCGTTACATATTAAGCGCAGCTAAAGTAATAATGAAGAAGACCCCCAACATTTATCTTGAAATTATAGACACCACCAAGCTAATCTACGGTATAGAGAAAATAAACATACGCGGGGCCACAATAAAATATAGGCTTGCTCATGTACTTTAAAAACTACACAATTTTTAAAACACACATTATGAGCTTGATTTTTAATTCTTCGCAAATATTAATGCAATTTTCGCCATTAGATTCATTCATCTAATCAGTATTCTTCGAATATAATCAAAATAACCATTGTTGTAATCAAAATATTTTTTGTTGCAATAAAAATATCCTTTGTTGTAATCAATAATTAAAAATAAAGGCACCAATAGAACATTTGTGTCTTGTGCCCCTGAAGATTAAATGCAGTCCTGAAAATATTCGAATATTTTTAAAACATTAGGTAAAGTTCAAGATTTGCAATGTAGAGTAAAATATCTGCTCGTTTCAATAGAGACAGCATTTTAATTTTTTTTGAGAACGATAAATGGATAACTGTGTATTATTAAAATCTTTTATCGAACCGATTTTTTATAGGTTATGTTCGAGTATAATTTTGTTATAAAAATTATATATTTATACTTCCTTTTCAATTACATTCTATGAATCCAAGGGTCGGAGCAAACAGTAAAGGATGATAACACCATTCTCTGTGTATAATTAAAAAATTTCTAAATATTTATGTATTAAATGTCGTCCGTTTACAATTAACGGCTATGTAACATTCTCCGTTTAAATTTTATTTATAAACGGATAACATAAACGGATCTCCGTTTATATTATTAACGGATAGTGTCTTTAAAATAACAAAATCTAGTTAACGGATATCTTAATTTTAACGGTCCGTTTATAAATAACGGAATGCCATTAGAATACACCTATTAGACTGCTTTCACACAATCCGACTTTTCGCCGTGCGCCATGCCTGGCACGGCACCGTGTAAATTTGAGAACGCGCCGATAAGCAAACGGCGAAAACAAAAATTTATACGGCACGGCCTCTCACCGTGTTTCCGATCCTGACAGTGAAAGTTATCATTGCCAATATGAATAAAAAGGAATTATTGTATCTTTATTATTTATATTTAAAAAATAAAGAAACGTTCACGATGCAGGCAGTGGGCTCATCCCTTAAACCTGCAAAGGCCACTTGCTGGTGCTTTCGTAATTTTATTTAATGATTTAAGAAAAGACGTGCAAAAGTTCTTTAATTATTTTAGAATGTCTCTACGTAGTTTTGATGAACTAATAATTTGTGTAAGTCCTGACTTTTTAAGCAAAATAGCAAAATGAGAGATGTCATTTCACCAGTAGAAAGACTCGCTGTGACTTTAAGGGAAGATTGTCTTAAGTACTTTGGTATTATTTAAGTGATGTTAGTGCTTGTATAAAATTATGTAAACCTTGGAATTCAAACTTTATTAACTTTAAAACATATACAAGAACTAGAACTAAAGACCTTATAAAATACAAAATAACAATACAAACAACAAAATAAATTCACAAAGATCAACAAAGAAAAAATTAAATATTAAGGAAGCTTCCCAAATGTTCTTCCGCAGAAGCAGAATCAGTCGACCCATATGATATAGTAGTGCTTGAAGAAGGTGACGATATATATGAACCTATTGCAGAAAGTGAAAATAAAGGTGGATTTATTATATATTGCTGTTGCTGCGTTGCTACCCTGGAAGAAGGCGGGAAAAATTGTTTTCTGCATTTATAGAAGGTGGTGGTGGATATCTCCCTGAAAGGGGATACCGTTCCCGCTGCTGAGAACCATAATAAAAATATACTACAAGTCTCATATGCGGCTGCTGATAGCATGTCGGCGATGAACGCGATATGAAAATATTCTGAAGTACCTTTAGTACGTCAGCTTGAAACTTCAATAATTCACCATCATCAAGCTGATGAAGCCTGGATAAAATTCCCTTAAAAAAATTTATGTGGCGATCTTCAGGTTCTTGTAATTTTTTTAAAATATGTTCTTCAATACCTATTAACGCAGATTTTTGTTTTCTCCGTTTCTGTGTTATTTTACTTGTGGACGACGGAATATTTCTTCGGCGTCCATATTTATATGTATTTTTTTTTACAGATTTTGCACCTGATTCGGTTACTTTTTCATCTTCTATTTTCTTCAGATATTTTATTTATCGGTCCCGGATATTTGTCCATTTGGAAATGATAGCCTTACTTAAAAATAGTTAAAACAAGTTAATTCCCTTCCATCTCTGATTTTGTTGTATTGTTTTTGTTTTCTTTCGATCAGCTACACTAAATGTACATAGATCGACATTGGAGTACATAACTGTTTATGTTGCTTATTATTGACACTGTTTTAATATCAGGTTTATATTTCACCTACTTTGCAACTGGTAATAGCTTAACAGATCTTCATTATGCTTATCGACTTGGAGTTTCTACTATCTCCAAAATAGTTTATGAAGTTAGTGATGCCATATGGGACAAATTGCGCTTCAAGTGCATGCCATCATTAAAAGAAGAAAATTGGAATCTGTTGCCAATGGATTTGAAAACAAAACTCATTTTTTCCATTGTATTGGTGCAGTAGACGGGAAACATCAGAATTATAAAGCCACAACATAGCGGTTCTTTACTTTTTAACTACAAGAATTATTTTTCAATTGTGCTATTTGCTGTGGTTGACAGTGAATATCGCTTTACTTTTACTGATGTTAGAGCTTTTGGAAAAGATGCCGATTCAACAGTCTTTAAGGAGCCATTACTTTGGAAAGGTATATCTAATAAAAAAAACCCTTCCCAAAGCAAGACCGTTTTCTGCACCTAATCAACAAAGTGTCCCGTACGTGTTTATTGGAGACGAAGGTTCTGGAATTCATGAACATTTTATACGGCCCTACTCAGGATAAATTGGAACAACGCCGACCGTTTACGGCGTCACGCCGTGATTGGCGTCGGTCGTATCGTGTGAACACAGCCATAAGCAACCATGGACCGTGGTAATTTCTAAGTACGGCGCCGTACCGGACACGGTTAAGCCGAAAAGTCGGATCGTGTGAAAGAGGCCTTAAACCGTGGACGACGTCATTCGTAACGTATAAACACAATCATGCAAATGTGGTAATTTTTAAGCATGGCGCCGTGCCGCACACGGCGAAAAGTCTGATCGTATGAAAGCGGCCAGAGATACGAAGTATATTACATAACCAAACAAAATGCCGCACTGCCGTGAAAATAAAGTAGGACATGCAAAAAGAATGAAAATAACGATAAATTAAAATTAAATATAAAATAAAGTGTGTGAACAGTTGTGCTGCCACCTGAAAAAGTTTGGTGTGACCGCTTTCAATAGAGATCCACTTTTTTATTGCACTAGCTTATTGTACTTGGAACAAATAAATTTTTGTTATGCTGGAGGACACCATTGTGGCGACTGTAGAAAAGCTCTTGTGTGTGTTTCAAACCCAAATGGATATTGTCGATTTCAAGAGAATGTCGCGTTCCTGCGTCGCGCGGCAACAACCTCACAATTGACAATGTCTGATTTTAGGCTCTTAATACACAAATAGCTATTTATGTACAAGTTTATTTTGCTTCTTCATACCACTATTATTACAATCAGATTTCAACTAAATCATCATAATTTTCACTTGCATTTTTCTCAAATATTTTGTAATGTTAGATTATTACGAATGAATATCGTTGAATTCAGACAAAAATACTAAATTTAAAAAGAAAATGTTGACATTTGAAATAAAAAAGTTGCGTCCCGTATTTTGATAACCACTGGTTTTAAAAAAAATGTTTCGCTCCAGTAGTCTTATGATATAGATATTTTTTGCTAATATAATCAATTTCGTATCTCTTATAGTTCTCGAGATAGCTATAATGCCTTACTTAAATTGAAAAACATCCTGTACATATAAAAAATATGTCTTACGATATTTTAGCCATTTCTGGGTGCATTATTCTGAAATGTCCACAGATGTCTGTAATAATGACATATTTGTGCCGTGCGGGCGTAACAAATATAAAAATTATCCATTCTTATCTAAAACAGAGTATTGGTGCAGTAAACGTACCTGTTTTGTCTTTAGTATTTATCGTTGCAGAGGGGCTGGAGATTTTGTTCGATTCTGTAAACAAAAAAAAAAAAATGTAAGAAACTTATCCGTATAATGTTGGTTACTACGAACGCACGTCATCACTCATAATGTCCTTTTCACACTAAATCTAAGGTAGGTGGACTTAAAAATCTATTATCTTAAAGACAGGTTGACGTTCACACTTGATATTTAAATCGTTAGTGATGACAATGAATGATTAGGTTTCTTCATTCCGCTACCCTGCGTCTACCGCAAACTGCGGAGGTAAAATTTGCCAATCTTGTCGATCCTCGATTCACGGTAGTCACTAAATTCTGTTCGTTCCGCTTTTCTAGTGACTTGCGGTAAAACGTCGCGGCAGCAGGCGGTGATAATTTTTACAGTAATTCAAGGCTCGGTGGGAAAAAAATAATCGGCGGTAATGTTCGCATCTACTTATGAAGTACCAGTGTGACAATGTTTTACAAATAAATATTAGAAAAAAAAGTGATATTTTTCAATAAGTATGATGTAATGTTTCAGTTTTAGAAATTGAAAGACATTTGAAAAATAAATGTCAATGTCATATGAATTATGATTTGTAAGTAAATTTATTTAATAACAATAGTAAACAATTAAAATAATGGAGAATGGAGTAATATATTTTTTCTATTTTGGTTCTTATAAAATTTGATTTATTTTTCGAAAATCGTTATAGTGTCAGAGATATTAAGCAATATTTATTTGATGCCAAAATTTATTTCGTTTTCAAAGTTGATAAAATTACCTCAATAGAAAAAATATTATCATAAGTCCTGTTAACGCGCTCATCTTTTGAAAAACTCACATGACGGCTCGTTTTCCAAATTTGGACTCGTACGTGAACAGATAGCCGTATGATACTTGTGTTATAATGTACTATTTACTGAATATCCTTTATATATAACAGTGCATGAAAATAACTAAATAATTTAACACAAACGGATCGAACAAAAATAGTACCTATATTATGTTATTAGAAGTAGAAAGCTGTCTTTTTGTGTTGAACACAGCTATTGCGGCCGAGGCGCTAGCTGAGGCCTGGTAAGCTGGGTAAACCCCAAAAAGGACGTTCTACTTCGAATGACATATGAAGATCACATTGCAAAAAGAAGGAATGTCATTATCATGTAAGTTTTGGGAAATTAAAAAAAACAAGTTTATGATTGCTATATTCTTCTGTTTTATGGCTATATTTCAAAGCTAAATAACATTGAGACTATTATTTTTATTGCATTGAAAGTTTGTACATAGTATTCTACCATATTTGATGAACATGACGCCTATCTTAACTCATTTCATTAAAAATAATGGCATTCCTTCTTTTTGCAGTGTTGTCTTCATATACTATTTTATCTTCAAGTGTTTCAAATAATTTTTTAACATTATTTTGGAATTTTATTATTTGTAGGTGTTGCAACTTCAGCCAAAGCCAGCTGTGTACACTACAAAACACAAACGATACAACTATTAGATAACAATTATCAATATGATATATGTAGCTGTGGCGACTGCCACCACTAGCGGTGAACATTTTTTACTAGTACAACAATAACTAAATTTTGTACTAGTAAGGCAATGAATATCTTCTATAGTGTGTGTACAGTAGCATAATGTGAAGAAAAGATAATTTTAAGTAACTTGTGTTATTACCGCGGCGATAGGCAGTAAATCGCAATTCGCAGCGACAATTACCGCCGCGTTTTGCGGTTAAATGCAGCATAGCAGAACAAACAAAGCTATTGTTTCAGTATTAAATACAAAATTTGGTATATATATATTTAGGTGCTTTCGTTTTATATTTACGCCATAGAATATTAAAAAATCATATCATTGAGTATTCTGGCGGGATAATTTTTAATCCTTAATTAGGATAAAATTGCAATTATTGCAACGAATACAAGGGGCACTGCTAAAGTTCGCGGAAAATGAACAATAGAACACGCATTATGTTTTATAAATCGCTTTATTGTTTCTCAAAATATTCGCCTATAGCATCTATACATTGCTGAATTCGATGAAACCATTATTATATTACAAGAGGTGGTCTCCTGTGGATCCCTGAACTGCGACCTGTAGATCTGCTGTACCCTCCACATTTATTCCTATTCTAGGAGTCCTGTTTGTTTCATAAACTCCAGAGTTTTCTTCAGATCTAAATATTTTAGCGTATCCTGCTGCTCGATGAAACCAATGTTGAAAACACTTTTTTCGACCACCACTACGAAAAATACATAAATTCACACGCTAAACTATTACTGAAAGTTGGTCATTGCACATCACTAGCAATGCTGTGTGATATAAAAGCTCCTTAGCCAATCAGATGCGTCCGCAACTGTGTGATATTTTATCTCACGCTGCGAAATAACTTAAAAATTTGTACTTAAAAGTTTGACAGTTGCAGATAATTTTCTGAATTTACATGGATTAAGAAGGTTGGACCCTGATTTATCAGATTTTAACATAATTTTTGGTAAATTCTGATAGCAACGATGTTAACATAATCTGTTTTAATATTTTTAAATAAATTTTATATTTTTGTTTCTTTGTAATAAATTGTATTATTACTAATAATGAGTTTGTTATTGTTTTTGTTCTAATACGTTTTATTTTTAAAAAATAAAAATATTAACATAATTTCAATGAAAATTTGATAATTTTGGTAACAGTGCATGCCATATTTTGTTATTGTTGTTTGTTATTACTGTTTTATTAGCCCCTTATTCTTGATCGCTTTTTGAATTTAACATTTTTCTCTTACGTCATTAGTTCGTTCAAAGAACCGTTGGTTGTTTTAAAGAAAACACCCTGTATATATGTATATACAGTTCTGTCAATTCAACAAATTGTGGTCGTCGGAAAAGTATCGTGTACAACACGTGCTAAAAGGGTATTTCACACTCGTGTGATTAAACCACTCGCCTTCGGCTCGTGGCTCAAACTTCACGCTCGTGTGAAATATCCAACTTTCAGCACTAGTTATACAAAATACTATTTACACTCTGAACGAGGTACCACCGAAACATGTATGAAAAACACTCGCCACGCATTTAATATTTGATGTTTGGGAATACGAAGATGTCATTGGGCGATAAATCAAGTTCGATGTGCTGTGTGAGCGCTTACATTGTCATGATGAACAATGATTCGCCGGTTTACGCTGTGTCTTCTGATTTCAGCGATAACTTTCGGCAAACAAATTGAAGTATACCACTCAGCAATAACTGTCCATCGATCTTCTAATACATGGCCCGTTTTTCCTAAGAAACAAGCTATGATTTTTTTGGAAACGCTTCGTGAACGCTCCACTTTTGAAGATTTAAGTTTACATTGAAACACCCATACAATCTTTTGCTATTTCGTTTCAGGCTTATATGAATATATCCATGTTTCAACGTCTGTTACTATATACAAAAATTGCGCGACCATTATTGAAATTTTTAAATATTTCCCTGCACCAATTGAGACGATCCTGTTTTTGAGCTTCTTTCAAATTGTGACTGATCCAACGACTGCAAAGCTTCCTGACATTCAAATGGTCACAAATCTCACAATATTGCGCGAGTATGTACGCAGTCTATTTGCAATTCCGTCACATTTGGTTTTCCACGCTTGAATTCACCGAATCACTTGCACAGCATAGTTTTGGATGGTGCTTTAACCCCAAATACCGAATTAAGTTTTTCTACACATTGTTCCGGTGTTAAACCGTATTGATAATCATAAAAACTTATCACACTAAACTCACGATTTGAAATTTCCATTTGTTACACAATTATCACTTGAATAAATACTGTTGGAACAAAACTGCTTCGTTTGAAATCGAACTGTCAATTGTATTAGTAGTAAAAAGTATGAAATTTTACGAATATGACAATTGCATAACGCTAGCAATACTAGGAGTACTCGATTTCGCGAATTTTAGCAGTGCCCCTCGTACAGTTAATTTCAAAGACTATACTTAAATAATGAATATTCCGGCTTTGTGATCAGGTACTGCTACCCCTTAGGGGGGGGGGACGCCAAATCACTTATTAGAAAGTCAAAGACGTAACTTTAGATTTCTGGACATACAAAACGTACGAAACGATATTGGACTATTTTAAATTCTTTCAAATGACGATGCTTTAATTTTTCTCAGTATTAGTTTTCGGGTTTTTATATAGACGCTTATTTTGAACTATATTTGTATTTCGGGCAATCAGGAATCAGGCAACAAGTCCTTCTTCAAACCTATTTTTTTTTTTAAAAAACCTCAAGAGGATCTTAATTACATAGGGGTTTACATATACAAACATCCATGCCTTATGGTCAATTTTACAATAAACTATGGATATCTTATTCCTCAGATAAACAAAAAATATAGCATCAAACGTATAAATCAAATTGTCAAATTTTTGTTAAATGTCAAATCATGATGCGATATTTTTCTTTTTTTCTAAGGAATAAGTTATCCATGGTTTAACCGGCAGTTGTAAAATTTGCCCTTATTGAGATTCGAACCCAGAACCCCTAGCGTACATGTGATTAAAAGCCACCGGGGCCGACAATGATCTATTTATTTCTGAACCGACATATAAAAAGTATAGTGGGTGTACGTACCTCTTTTGTTTTGTCCATCTTCATCTTCCGTCGTAGAGGTAGAAGAAGATCTTTCCACTATGAACAAAACGAAAATATGTAATAAAATTGGTCGTGTCTACCTCAAACCATCCAGGAATTGACATAAGCCTTGATTGTGGTATGGGACAAAATATCTCAAGATTCCCTTCACAAACTAGTGCGAAACGTACAACACACGTGAGGAAGTAATTTTTGCTCGTGGAAGACATACACCGTATCAAACCTCGCCAATATACGGAAAACCCGACTCTCATCGATACTATGGCACTCGCTTACACTTTGTTTTGCGTTATCTGTATAGATTTTTAATTATAACTTACAAATAACTGATTTATAAAATTGTTTTTGTTAAAATTTTTACTAAAATATTTGCCGTTGAACCATATCTAATTCGATTTGCCTAAAGCTTTTATTTAAAAAGTTACATATTTTGAAAATGCCCCTCTAATTTTTTTGAGCAGTGTATTTGATCAAGTTATTTGTAATGTTCCCCTACCATATTAATTAGTTTTTATACAGAGTGATCTAGAATGATTAAATGTCACGTGACTTGACACTTATCTTCCACGGAAAAAATAGTATCAATTTACTGGCAATGTCGAATAATGTTACCTATATTAACGACAGTTGGAAAAGTCAGCGGCGTTATGTATTTTAACTTTTTTGACATAAACTATATCCGTTTTAACTATAGAGTGGTGTGAAAATATGAGCAGATTGAACTTGTTTTCTGATTGGATAATAGCCAGATATTTTCCAATCAAACAACAAGTTCAAACTGCTCCTATTTTCACACCACTCTATAGTAAAAATGGATAGAGTATAGTTATACTATTATTCATGAAAGATGACTATTCAAAGTCATTTGTTCGAAGAAAGAATACACATCACTTTATAACAGTAGCTTAGCAACATTTTGTATTAGAAAAAGAAAGATTCTTTGACCCATGTTTTTTAAATTTATGTGGTGTGACAGATACACGTAAATAGTGGCATTACTTTCTAACACATTATAAATAATAATGACATATTTCGTATAATTACAGATACCTAATTATCTACTACATTGCCTTCTGTGCTAATATTTACTCAGTGGCGTTGACCATTAATACAATTTATTATTCCTTGGTTTATAAGTTAAATCTGCGTTTTTGTATTTTGCAAAAACATAAGTGAAGAACATGAATCATTCAGAAAGGCATTATTTAAAGGAAACATAATTTTCAAATGAATTACTCTTATTTTTTCAGTTAAAATGTGTCATGTTGCACGCCTATGCATACGAAATGCAATGAAGTTATCTGCAAGTAATATTATATCAGACGGCTTACAAATTACCTTGAATAGTCATCTTTCGTGAATAATAGTTTAGTTTTTATCTTTTAAAATTAAATCGTTACGTTAGAATAGTGTTTATGGAAAAACATGACAAGTTTATTTTGGAAACATATTTTTTTATTGCGAGGAATGATGAAAATGAGTAGAAATATGTAGGGCAATTTAATCTGTCAATCGTATTTCACGATCACAACCATGGATCATATATACCCTTTAAACATGGCTGAAAGACCATAACAATTGAGTCAATGTTGCACGTATCGCCGTCTGGCGCTTGGAAGAAAAACTAATTGTGAAGTAGGCAACCTGATGTTTATTGGCAATATCAAGGAGGACTAGCAATACTTTGGAATACACTTAATAAATTTTTAAAGTAGAAACATGTTTAAATAAGATGTAACTACAATTAATGGAAAAAAGTTTATTTTCTGGTTTCAGAAAATTTTTGTTTACAAAATTATTGCACTAATTAGTAATAATCATAATAGTTTCATCGACATGGCCCAATTCACCGAAGAGCAGCATATCTGGAGCACATGACATAAATGCATGCATTTTTGAAATGTTTATAGATCAGAATAATACAAAGTGACCATCCTTCCAGCATTAGGCTGGACTGTCCAGCATTTACATGACTTGTCCAGCATGAATAAGTGTCCGTCAATTTGTCCAACATTGATATGTGCTCGTTATTTTGTCCACCATAATTTTATATTTTGTTTTTGAAAGGAACAAAATAATGTTGAGAGTTTCACTAATTTCAAGTTTCTTCATTGCTAATTTCATAATTTAATGTAGTTTTTGTGTATTTTAATTAAATGTAATATTATTATATGGACGTCATAGTGGCTAATGGCATATTTTAAATGAAATGTTTTGAATGTCTGAATGCGACTTTGGAAAATATTAATGAGAATTAAGAAAATAAACTTAAAAATAAATATCTTTAATTCTACTATGTAATAACGATACACCAATAAAATGGTCTTCTAAGGGAAAAACATTAGTCTAATTTATCCGACTTATTAGTGTTAGAGCTGATTATACATATATAAGGATTTTTTTTTTCGTATAACAGAGTGTCCAGCATTGACATCAAAGATATCTCGTCACTTTAGAATAATAATGAATATAGAATAAAGACCAAAATAGCGTAAGAGCAACGTAAACGTAAAGCAAAGGTTTGGGGTTTGAATCTCTCTCAGGCATGAATGTTAGTGTTTGTCCCTATCATTTCCATTAATTCATAATCATCAAAACCAATTCGCTGCATATGCTCTATCAAATGCACAGCGTAAAACTCATTAATAAAATAATATTAATAATACTGAATACCTAAAAGAAATATTTTGTATATTATTATTAAAATACGAAAACTTTTACGTACCCATTGGCTTTACATAACTGAACAGAAATTAACAATAGTCAGATGAGAAATCGCTTTGTATATTTTAAGTCAGACATCTGTTTGAAATAAATGACTAAAATGCGTCATACAAATTGAAATTAGACGGCCTTTTATAGATCAATTCGGAATATGTAATTTCTTAATTTTATCGCGTCGGCCATTGTGCACCTGGTACTCTCTAGCGCTTAGAAGAAAAGTACTGTCCATAGGCCACTACATGGTCTCGATATTTTATACAGGGTGTAACTATACCTATATAACAAAATTTAAGGGTACATACGAGTAGTACTGACCAAATTAATCATCATAGGTCTGATCTTCAACTGTCTCCAAGAAAAACAAAGACAGTAATCGAATTTTTTTTTGCCTATGACAGTAAATAGAATAGAACAAAACAATAAAAAAATTATAAAAACACTTGTCAATTTCTAATAGTTACGATGTTATTTGAAAGTTATATATTGGCCAAGGTCCCCGCAACATTTATCTTAGTACAATTATTAGATTTTTTTAACAAAGGCATATGTAAGATGACTTCTAAATGGTAAAGAAAAAGTCCTGTTTAATCGAAATCGAAGCTCGTATAGTTTTCGAGATAACAGCGGTAAACCACGTAAAAACTCATATTTCACTACCTTATACCTCGAAAACTATTGAAGATCAGACCCATGTTGATTATGCCTTTTTTACTCATCTTGGTCAGTACTATATACCCGTAAATTTTGTTACACAGGTTTGGTTATATGAGTTTCTGTAGCCTGATCACAACAATGCGGCAAACAAAAAATCGGAACGAGACGGAACATTCCATCATTCTGGGTCACTCTGTATCATATCACATGTTATAATTTTGTATATTATTTGATTGAATGATGATGGCTGTGTGGGAAGGCGGTTAGGAGAAAGTGGAAGGTGTTAGGACGGCTCATTAGGTCTAAAGGAGTTATAGGTAGGTAGTAGGTAGTTATAGGAGTTATACAGAATGTTCCACAACTTAGAATTAAAAATTAAAGGGGATATGATGTACGACGTGCTGATCATGAAACAATTTTTTTTTAATAATTCGCAAAGTTAAGAGTAGTTTACTTGAATTTTTGGACCACTGCATAGAAAAAAATGTTAAATGAAATTAATTAATGATCGTTAGATTTAGAGATTACATTGGTTTTGAATACAAAATAATTTCTAATATTAATGCATTGTATTTAATATTAAGATAATTTATGAAACAACTAAACAAATTCCTGAAGCACAAAACTATAAATACTGTTCAAAATTTGCACCATTCATCCCTATACACATTACAGCACGTTGAATTAATGATCTAGTACAGCCGTGACACGAATTTTGTACTCGTATTGTTTCTGCTGAAATTTCTATTCTCTGCCTAAGTTCTTCTTCGTTTTCCGGCGCATTTTGGTTATCGTATACGAGTAACTTAAAATGACCCCAGATATAGAAATCCAGCGGATTTAGGTCAAGGGATCTAGCAGGCTAAGCTACAGGACCACCGCGACCAATCCACCTGTCCTCAAACACTTGGTTTAAATGTTCTCTTACATTTACAGCACAGTATGGTGGCGCACCATCGTGCTAAAACCATGCCTGCTGACGCACATTTAAAGGCACATTTTCAAGTAGTTTTGGCAAAGTATTTTGTAATAATAATAAATAATTAGCTCGTCATCCTATTTGGTGGAATGTATGGTCCAAATAACATTCCATTAACAATACCTGCCCAAAAATTTAATTTATCGAAAAACGATGCTGAAAACTGCCAGGTATAACAACGTGCGGAATTTCTTGAGTTTAATAATGATAGTTATGAGAATCATGAGTTCCCTCCCACGAAAAAGTTGCCTCATCGGAAAATATGATGTACGAGGGGAAATTAGTATTTTCAGTATGTTTTTGCAAAATCCAGTTGCAAAACCGTATTCTAAAGTGATGGTCAGGTTCTGTAGCCCCTGTACCCGTTGAATATGGAATGAGTGGTAGTTATGATCTCTCAAAATTCGCCATACTGAATTACGTGGTACTCCTACTCGTAATTGTTGAGATAATCTTTGAGTACTAGTAGTTGGTTCCGCATCTAAGATATCATTTACCATATTGTCGTGTTGATACTGGCGGCCACCACCTCTCCCACGATTAGGCCGCACAGATCCTGTGTCTCCAAGGCGCTGGACTATCCTCACAAACAAACGATGAGTGGTTAATCGCCATAAAGAATGTGCCAATAACGAATTTTGCCATGCTTCTCCATAAATTAACATTATGTTCACTAATTCACTGTTACTACATGCTTCCATTTTAACAAAAACTACACTACACTGCTATTCACTGTAAAATTAGAACACTGTACCAGCAAAGATAAATAATAATTAATAGCAATTTCGACGAAAGAATTCTTTACGAAATATCAAATTAAATTAAATTATTAATTCCGCAATATGAGACATTTATTAGTACTAGATATTATGTAAACAATTACTTTCAATGTAGAAGATTTGAAAAGAATTATTAAAAATAAATACCGACTAGTAGCAAAAAAATGTTTGCTTGAAATACGATGTAATTTTTATGCGAATTTTTAAAAAAATCTTTTTGTTTTATCAGCACGTCGTACAGTATATACCCTTTAATTTTTTGTCCTAAGTTGTGGAACATTCTGTATAGTAGGTCTGTTCGATGACTATTTTAAAAATGCAGTGTATGTTAGTGTAGTGCGGTATAAGTACAGTGTGCACTAGTTCAAAAGTGTCAAGAAACGCGATCACGATTGTAACCTGTAATCATTTAATTCATAAATTATGTAAAATTTTCGTTAATTATTTTCAATTTAAAACGAACAAAAATTAAAACAGATTTCAGTTTAACCAAAAACAGCTTCAAATCTGACACTTATTTGCCCCCCCCCCCACTTCTGCCTGTACTATCTAAACTACCTCGGAAGTCGGTTCAGATAAGTATGAACTAGTTGTGAAATTTTTCTCATTGAACAGCCTTTCTAACTTGCATGTTTTTCGTAAAACGTTTTAGTGTTAAAAAAGTTAACACTGTAACCACCTCGTGTAAGTCATCGAACAGCCCAAGTATATAGGGACAAATATGTGTGTGACGTCACTCGCAGCCCTGTTCTCTTTTGTCCTTCTTGATATGTGTAAAATCTTTTATTGTATATGTAATACCCACATTCTTGCACCGGTCAATCTCACCATTCAGTTCATAACGTATCTCGTCAAACAAGTGTGCGATGCCGTTATTGGTAAAAGTTGATGTTGCAGCCGGAGGCGACCCATACTTTCTTAGTAGTTCACATTCAATTACTATAGAATTTTGGCTAGTGATGCATGCGAGGCGAGACGAGACGAGAAATATAAAATATCGATCTCGTCTCGTTTTCGGATCTGTAATCTCGATCTCGCTCTCGTTCTCGCACATTTTTTTGGGTCTCATCTCGTTCTCGCACGAGAGTCTCGCTATAAAAATAAGCACTTGCGCACTACATATTTACGTAACTATTTAACTACAAGAGACAAGTTGGCACCAATAGCACCGTCTCCCATGTATTGGCAGTCGTATAACTATAATAAAGAGACGAAACACTAAATTCTGGTCACCAAATTATTTCAATACGAACATAATGTTTATTCATTTACGGTCACCAGAATATATGATAAGTTAGTAAATAATTTAATTTACCTTTAAAATATCCAATTTATCATCAAATTGTGATCTCTAAACTATTTCAATAAGAACACATTTTGTCATCAGTAAAACGAATTAAAAATTTAAAAAATATTTTTTGTAACTAAAAGTATCTACACTTTTCCTTTAAATATATGCCACTATTTAAGTAAGATTAAGTCATAAAAAACCGCTGCACAGGTAACCCGCTGGCAACCAATCACTCCGCTTCTCTCCCTGTGGGCTCCCATCGATGCTTAAAATAACATCCTTTACTTTTCAGTGGCGACAAGAGTTTTATTAACCGAGGTTTTAACTGGGGTGAATTAGGGGCTGAAATATTAGAGAATACTAGTTCTATTGGATGCAATACCGATTTTGCCCTTATTTTTGCATTTACTCGCTCAAAGACCGATACTAATCGACTCTAAATAGACTCAACAAATTTTGTGAATTCATATAACTTTCACATTTACGTATTCTATGCATGAATTAGCGTTGACTATACTCCTTGTACGGTGCATTTTTCATTGAATTTATGAATCAAAGCTACAAAGTTACAAATACTTTTTATTGCGAGATTACTCGCTTCTCGCAGTTGTTATATCGATCTCGTCTCAAATTTTAAACTGAAATCTCGCTCTCGTTCTCGTCTCGCATAATGCAACGAGACGAGACGAGATGCAAGAGTACTCTCGCCTCGTCGTGCATCACTAACTTTGGCTAGGAAGTGTGAAAAGATCTTTTTTTGAACTGAAATACGAATTTCGTTATTATTATTGAATATAGTAGCAATATATGGTTGATTCGCGTGTATTTCATAACGCGATATCGCTTCCTTATAAAAAAAATTCTTCGTTAATATGTAAAATACTATTCATTTTTCAATTTACACCCTTGCGGTTTAAGATATTTTATATTCTCAGGTGTTTAACTTCTAGAAGATTATAACTAAGTGGTTACAGGTTTAAACCCAATCACTCTTTTATTATTAAAATTACTACCCATTAATTTGTTTAAGGTGTAATCTAACTGTGATATTTTCTTATTGAAAATTAATGAAATCCTTGTCTTGATTAGCAATTTTTATTGTTATATTATCAATTACTCTCACGGTTACTAGTAATTAAATGATGGTTGAAGGCACTTCAACAACCTGGCGCTGCGGTTGAAAAAAAGTGTATATATGTTCACTTGAATTATTTTGATATGATGCAAGTATTACAAATTATATGTATCCTGTTCACTTTCGTAATGTTTACAATTGAATTAGATATAAGTTATAGTGCTAACAAATAGACAAAGTGCTGATTTACCAGTATGTGACTATTATATTACATTAGTATAAAAACGCATGTAACGCTTAAGATTAGTTAGTCTGTATTCCTTATTCATATTATCAAGTAGTTTATAGAATATTATAACTCTGTACTCACAAAAATAAACTTTTTAAAAACCTATTTGATCGAATAAGAAATTTAAGTGGCGTAGTCTTGATAGGATTGCCAAAACAATTTAGCGAATGCAAATTGTTTCACTTTCATGATTAATTTGGCAAATTCGAACAACTTCATACTTCGATCACCGTATCCTGCATCTGAAAGGACATCAGAAGCAAGAAACATCTCAACGAGCCGAGCGAGCCAAGCTGAACGGACATCAGTGCAACTCCTCAACTCAACTTCGAGACCGTGTACGACTTCAGGGCACATGAAGCCGACACTGCTATTTTTGTGAGTACCATATGTCACTTAGCGAGCAAGAATCTTTGTCAGATTCAAATAACTCAGGACCAGACTCCGATCTCGAAACAGAAGATCGTATAATTAATTCAAATAGAAATCCTATTAATAATATCATTTTAAGACCACCAGTATTAAACATGGTTACCCCCGTATTAAAAAAGGAATATATTGAATAACTTCCAAAATTGGATCAATGCTTTCATGATAAACAAAAATATGTCAGTAATTGTTTTGTGTTTTTTCTTATGAAGTGTCACAATATTTTGTATTTATTTGAATTAGTACATTGCTAATAAACTGAAATATATTATACGGTTGTTATTTAATTGTCGGCCACACAGAATTTTCAACAGGTTATGGGCCCAGATCGCGCGCGGTTGACAATTAAAAATGAGATCTAGAACCGTAACAAAAACGCCTAACAGCTTTTTGTGAGTGTGAAGTTAAGATTTTCATTTACGTTCCACGACGATGGCCTCAGCTACAATGATGCGCATGGATATGCTTACGAAGGACAACTTTGACACCTGGAAAATCCATATGAAGGCCTTATTAATAAAAAATGATGCGTGGGCATATGTAAGCGGCACAAAAGTCAAGGTAGAAGTAGTGCCGGACAATGCGGCTTCGCTTAAGGCAGCGAAGGAGTGGGAAGAACACGACAGCAAGGCAATGTCAGATATTCTTTTAGCTATTCATTCGTCAGAATTGAAACAGGTGAAAGATTGTAGAACATCTCTAGAACTTTGGCATAAGTTGGAGACTATCTACCAATCTAAAGGACCCGCGCGTAAAGCGAATTTGCTAAAACAAATAGTACTTCAGCGTATGCAAGAGGGAGACGATGTTCGTGAACATTTGCGTAAATTTTTCGATGCCGTAGATCAATTGAAGGATATGGGAGTTTTAATTAATGACGATCTATTATCGATACTAGTTTTGTATAGCCTTCCCTCGAATTATGAGAATTTTCGGATTGCGATTGAGTCTCGCGATGAACTTCCAAATCCAGAGATGTTGCGTATAAAAATAACAGAAGAGAGTGACGCAAGATTCGGTAACCGAAAGAACGCAGCACAAAACGCGATGTACGGCGAGAAATCAAATAAGTGGCGTAACGATAATAAATCGGGCAAATATGGAAGCGCGAAACGCGGAAACGAATCGCAATTGACGTGTTTTAGGTGTAAAAGACGAGGACATAAAGCAGCGGCGTGTCGAACAGATTTAAATAAGAAATTTCAACACGAAGCACGTAAATCAGACAACGCGTCATTATATGCCACAACGGAGAATTATGAAGGAGCTTCAACTTGCTCAACGAAGACCGCGGATGACAAAAAGTGGTGCCTAGATAGTGGGTGCACGTCACATATGTGTAAAGATATGAACAGTTTCTCGCGAGTTGATATGAATATTTCCGAAAAATTAAATTTGGCGAACTTTAGCACCGCGGAAATTAGTGCCAAGGGAAATGCACATTTGTTAAGTCGAGTAAATAAACGCGATAAAATGATTGATTTGAACGACGTATTATACGTGCCCGATCTAAGAACAAATCTATTGTCAGTCGGGAAAATTGTTGACAAAGGCTATCGCGTGATCTTTGATGAGAAATCGGCTCGAGTCATCGACAAAGACGATAATATTATTTTGATCGCGTATCGGACCGACGGGTTATTCTACGTCGAAGACACGAGTGTGTTGGAACAAGGAAAGGCTGCACATACCGGAAATCTTCAAAAGAAGACTTTGATGGAATGGCATCGAAAGTTAGGACATCTTAACGAAAAGGATTTACGAGACGCTTCGAAAAACGGGACAATACGCGGAATCAAAATCTCCGACCTCAACACGAATCTTGAGTGCGAAATATGTCTCCAAGGTAAGATGTCACGTCATGTATTTCCAAAAAAATCGTATAGAAAGTCTGAACCGGGTGAAATCATCCACTCAGACGTTTGCGGCCCTATGAGAGTACATTCAAATGGAGGGGCAAAATATTTCGTTACTTTTATTGATGACGCAACTCGTTGGTGCGTTGTTAAATTCATTCGAAATAAGAATGAAGTGTTTGAAGAATTCCAGACATACAAGAAAATGATCGAGACTCAATACGGCAGAAAAATTAAATACCTGCAATCCGACAACGGGACTGAGTATCTTAATACTCGGTTCGATGATCTATTTAGGAACTCTGGCATCCAGCGTCGGCTCACTGTTCCAAATAACCCAGAACAAAATGGAGTAGCCGAGAGAATGAACCGCACGCTGGTGGAAATGGCTCGATGTCTCTTAATTCAATCCAATCTTTCTCCTTCATTTTGGGCGGAAGCTGTAAACACGGCGAGTTATATTAGAAACCGTTGCTCAACCACTGCACTGAATGGAAGTACTCCTTATGAGACGTGGATAGGAAAACCACCAGATGTAAGCAATCTTGAAGAATTCGGTTGCGATGTTTATTGTTTGAACCGAACAAAGGCAACAGGTAAATTCGAACCCCGAGCTCAAAAGGGCGTGTATCTTGGAATTGCAGAAAAGTCCAAGGGTTTTAGAGTGTAGATTCCCCAGGAGCACCGGGTGGAAATTTCACGCGATGTTCAATTTCTGAAGTCTTCAACGAAGAAAGAACATGAATATGATGACTTTTGTTCAGAGCAACCAGATGATGAAGGTAGACAGCAAACTTACTCCAAAGAGAATTCTGAAAAGAAGGAATCAACCAAACCATATATCGACCTGAAAATTACTAATGAAGAACAAGCTATAAAAGAAAATGTTGACGAAGGCAATGAGCCTGATTTTTTGGGCTTTGATATAGTACGTGAGCCTGTTCAAAAGGAATCTGCTTCATCTGCAAGAAAGCGGGGCAGACCAAGTAAGAAATTTCACACCACAGATTTCGAAGAGTACGGGCACGAGCAAGCGGATTTGGCATTCATAGCGGAGGTTCCAATACAACCCGCGATCTCCGGTCCTGAAGAGGATGAATGGTTACAGGCAATGGCCAACGAATTTAGTTCTATCTTGAAGAACGATACTTGGGACTTGGTGGAGCGACCCCAACATCGAACAGTTGTTGGAAGTCGCATAGTACTTAGGAATAAATATGGTGCAGACGGTGCAGTTGTCAAACGAAAAGCTAGAGTCGTCGCAAAAGGATATTCCCAACCCCCGGGAATGGACTTTAGTCAAACTTACGCACCTATGGCTCGATTTAGTTCCATTCGTCTTGCTATGGCTCTCGCAGTTCAACGTAGAATGCAAACGCGACAATTCGACGTCGCCACCGCGTTTTTAAACGGAGTCATCGACGAAGAGATCTACATGGAAATCCCTGACCACGCCCAGAAAGTCCTCGAATTCATTATACAGAAAAAGTACGGATCACCGGAAATAGTCGACAAGGCAAAGAAGATGTTTTCAGATCTGTCATCGGGAAGTAAAGTATGTCGCATGAAGAAAGCGTTATACGGGCTTAAGCAAGCCGCACGATGCTGGAACCAACGTCTTGATCAAGAACTACGAAAATTTGGAGCAACTCCAACAACAGGAGACGCGAGTATCTACGTGATGGGTCAAGGCGATGATCTGCTGATTATTGTCGTTTATGTAGATGACATTATAGTAATGTCACGCGATACACGCAAGATCGACCTAGTCCACAAGTTCCTGAGCAACTCTTTCGAGATAAATGACTTAGGAGAGCTTTCATATTGCCTCGGGATCGAATTTCATCGAAATTCTTCGACCATCACCATGAATCAGCGTGGATACATCACTGAAATCCTCAAACGTTTCGGGATGACGTCATGCAATCCAGTTTCCACACCACTCGAACCAAATACAAAATTGACGAAGACTGACGTTTGGACAGCTGAAGATGGAAAAATACCACCGTACCGAGAGCTCGTCGGGGCCCTTATGTACTTGTCAGTTGCTACACGTCCGGACATTTCTCACGCTACCAGTGTTTTAGGTCAATTTAACGACTGTTTCGGTAGCAGCCATTGGCGAGCAGCAAAGCGAGTGCTGCGATATCTAAAAGGAACATTAGATATAGGTGTGACCTTCAGTTCAAGAGGGGGGAGTTTGACTGGCTATGCAGATGCTGACTGGGCAGCATGCGTTGACGACAGAAGATCATATACAGGGTACGTATTCACGATGAACGGCGGAACCGTATCATGGGAGTCGAGGAAACAGCGTACCGTTGCGTTGTCCTCGACTGAGGCAGAGTACATGTCCATCAGCGAGGCCTCAAAGGAGGCTATTCATCTCCGAAGATTGGCTGAGGAGATGGGATTCGGTAAGATGCCTTCGGTCAACCTATTCAACGACAATCAGGGTGCTAAGAAGCTTGCAGAAAACCCTGTATTCCATTCTCGGACGAAGCACATCCATGTGCGTCAACACTTCGTCAGAGAAGCTTTAGCTGCAGAGGAGATCAACCTAGAATACATGTCGACAAATGAAATGCCGGCGGACGTCTTCACCAAAGGACTACCAAGAGTGAAACACTGGAAGTGTTTAAATATCCTCGGCGTTGAGAAAATCAGCGCGATCCAATTTGGTTCGAGAGGGGGTATTGAATAACTTCCAAAATTGGATCAATGCTTTCATGATAAACAAAAATATGTCAGTAATTGTTTTGTGTTTTTTCTTATGAAGTGTCACAATATTTTGTATTTATTTGAATTAGTACATTGCTAATAAACTGAAATATATTATACGGTTGTTATTTAATTGTCGGCCACACAGCATTTTCAACAGAATATTTGGACATGGTGCCAGAGTTCCATGGGGAACGCGAATTACTCCCAAGATTTATTAGTGTGTGCGAAAAACTAGTAACAAAATTTTATAATACTGCAACCCCAACCGATTTTCAAAATGATTATCTAATGACTAGCACATTAGCAAAAATTAAGGGTGAAGCAGCTATCAATATTGCAAGTTCCACTATTCAAGAATGGGAAGATTTAAAAGAAGCATTAAAAAATGCTCATTCGGATAAACGTGACTGGTTCACATTAAATATGGAAATATCCGAACTGAAACAAAATCCTAATGAAAACGTTTTTGATTTTTACGGTCGTTTGCAACATCTCTTAAATTTACTAATTTCTAATATTTCAACAAACGCCGCTGCCGAAGCATCCGTTGTAATGATTGACAATTTCCAACATTATGCTTTGCGCGTCTTACTAAAAGGCTTAAAAGAACCTATAGGACAATTAATGAGGGCAAAAAACCCTACAGATCTAAATTCGGCTTTAAGTATGCTAGCGAATGATTTTCAATTTGAATATTATGCCAAATCCAAAAACGCTAATCAGCATACACCCAAATTAAATCAAAAACTACAGACACACCAACCAAGATACAACTTTCCTAAACCCATACCCTATTTTAATTATACACCCAATAAAAATTTGCATCGTTCACCAATGCAACAAACGGCATTCAGACAACAATATACACCCCAACAACCAAGACAATATACACCGCAGACACCACGTCAAGGTCCATCCACCAGACATACCCTTCCTGCACCTACTCCGATGAGTATTTCCACGCGAAATACAACCCAATATCGTCCTACACCTGGCCCATCCAGACAGGTACAAAACCACTACGGACAAAACCGCGCTAACAGAGCAGGAGAATTATATAATATAAACGAGTCAGCTGTACCTGCCGTTGACCCACATGTTTACTACGATAACGAAGAACAAACTGACCAAGTTTTAATTGATGATTATGAAAATCCTCAAAATCCCGACAATTTTGAAGCCGATAATTTTTTAGGCATTGCGGCCTCGGAAACAATACAATACAATTACCCGAACTAATGAACTTGACAAATAAAAGTAAATTACCTTATATTATATTCCCCGAAAATAATTTGAAGGTTTTAATAGACACCGGAAGTACGAAATCTTTTATAAAACCTGCCATAGCGCATAAATATTACAAAAATTCTATTTTTAAAGACCCATTCCAAATTTCAACCTCGCATGGAACTTCGATTGAAAATTACAGCACACTCGTACCTATCTCAAAATTATTCAATACAAAGAAAAATGCAAGTCTAAAATATCACATTTTCGATTTTCACGACGAATTCGATCTCTTATTAGGATTAGATAATCTGAGTTCATTAAAAGTAATTATAGACCTGAATAAAAATTTATTTACAACCCCTACCTGTCAAATAAAAATTTAGCATCAAAATTCTGAAAATAAAATTAATACAAACAACATGAGCTATCCAAATAATAATGTAACATTAGATCCCAAAACGGAAAAGGTAATCAAAGTTCAAGTAACCCAACAAAACGGAACTATTCTAATTCTAAAACAACAACAGAATAATCTAATCATCCCCGAATGTGTCACCACAGCCAATAATTACCATGCCCTTTGTACAGCAATTAATAATTCGGAATCACATATCGAATTCACACAATTACAACCAATTACTGTAGAAAACATCTCCAGCTTTAAAACGTACTCATCACCTAACTTTAATTTCATTGAATCAGAAAAAATTAAATTTGATATTTCCAAAATTCGGACAGATCATATGAATTCGGAAGAAAAATCAGCTATTACTGAATTAATTCAAAATTATTCCGATATATTTCACGTAGATGACAAGAATTTAACATTTACTAATTAAAGTAAACATTCCATAAAAACAAGTGACGAAATTCCTATTTATGCGAAATCTTATAGATACCCAGAAATTCACCGGCAGGAGGTACGTTCTCAAACACAAAAAATGTTGGATCAAAATATTATTAGACCATCATGTTCGCCATGGTCATCACCTATTTGGGTTGTCCCCAAAAAACTCGACGCAACCGGTAAACGCAAGTGGCGAATAGTGGTAGACTAAAGAAAGTTGAATGAAAAGACTATTAGCGACAAATACCCATTACCAAACATAACTGATTTACTAGACAAACTCGGACGCTGTCAGTATTTCACTACTTTAGACTTAGCATCTGTCTTCCACCAGATTGAAATGGACAAACAGGACATTCAAAAAACTGCATTTAACACGGAAGACGGGCATTATGAGTTCACCCGTATGCCTTTTGGCTTAAAAAACGCGCCCGCGACATTCCAACGCGTTATGGACAATGTTCTGAGAGGATTGGTAAACAAAAAATGCCTTGTTTACCTCGACGACATTATTGTGTTCAGCACCAGCCTACAAGAACATATTCAAAATTTAAAATTAGTTTTCGAACGTTTAAAAAATTCAAACTTCAAAGTACAACTAGACAAATGCGAATTCCTTAAAAAGGGCATATCGTAACCCCTGATGGCGTGAAACCAAATCCTGCCAAAATTTCGGCTGTTCTAAATTTTCCAATTCCAAAAACTACAACTCAAATTAAAGGCTTCCTAGGACTTTTAGGTTACTATCGAAAATTTATCAAAAAATTCGCCAAGATAACTAAACCGCTGACTAGACGCTTAAAGAAAAATGCAGTTATTGACATCAACGACCCTGAGTACAGACAATGCTTTGAAAATTGCAAGAATTTGTTGACTAATGAACCACTATTCCAATATCCAGATTACGACAAAGAATTTAACTTGACATGCGATGCAAGCCAAGTAGCAATAGGAGCCGTGTTATCTCAAGGTAGCCCAGGCAACGACCTACCAGTAGCTTACGCTAGCAGGACATTAAACGAGACAGAGATAAACTATTCCACCATCGAGAAAGAAATGTTAGCTATCATTTGGGCGACTCAGTACTTTAGAACTCACTTATTGAAACGCAAATTTAAAATCTATACAGACCACCGACCCTTGCAATGGCTATTCTCGTTAAAACAATGTAGCCAAAAATTAATAAGATGGCGCCTCAAATTAGAGGAATATGACTATGAGATAATCTATAAAAAAAATCAAACTTAATACCAATGCCGACGCCTTAAGCCGTATACCTATCGAAAATAATAAAATTCAAAATTCACAACCACAAACACAATTAAATGACACACCACTAGCTCTATACAAAGACTATGTAGATAAGAAACATTGCCTTAATCACAATAACAACAACGTTATAGAAGTAATAGGTAATCTATTCGACGCACCATCCGACTCTAGTCTAGCTCATTGCGTGAGCAAAGATTTAGAAATGGCATCGGGTATTGCCAAAATTTTCAAAAGTAAATTTAATAATGTGCACAAGTTAAAATCTCAAAATCCTCAACTTCATAATCTAGTATATTTAAAAACCCCACAAAGATATCTACTATACTTAATAACAAAAGAAAACTATTACAATAAACCCACTAAACAAGACATATTCGATACCTTGATATATTTGAGAAAATATACTTTATTAAATGGTTAGGATATGATAATAAATTTAAATCTTATATAAATAAATAAAATCTATTGTAACCTTTTTTTATAATAAAATACTTCTTATTATTGTGGGTCAAACACCTTTATAATATTTGAAATTGTGTTTAATAATCTTGTATCTTATGTGTACAAAGAAATAAACTTTTTATTTATTTTTCAACCAGTTCCCAGATTGTCTCTTGCACTTCTCTTCCCAACCCAATAAAATAATTCCTACACCTGCTCAGTTAATTACCTTGTACACTGGCTTGCAAAAAAATCGCGTACACCTTAAAAATCAAGTTACCGAGTTTTTCCTGTTTTTTAGCTATGTAAATACGAATTTTTTAAAATAGGTTATATATCAACTGTCATTGGAGTTGTCACTGTCATGTCACTATTTTATATATCGTGGAGCAAGTTCTGCATTGTGCTTAATTTACTACTAAATTACAAATATATTCTAGAAAAATCTTTCATGATATCGAGAATTTCTTGGACGATGTACTCGTAAACGACCATCATGGCAGGACTTAAATACTTTTTCATCAGAAAAAACTACATTATTCCAAAAATTTAGAGGCCAGTAAATATAATTTAAACTAAACAGAATTTTCGCTTGTTTTTCTTCTTCCATAAGAATAGCTTTTCTAGCACTTGCTGAGTTTTTCAATTCAGAATTTTTGAACCTCCGACATGCAGTTGACTATGACCCTGGGAAATTTGTTGCAAATGCAGCGTCTCTTGCTTTTCCAAAAGGGTTTTCCCATAAATGATGGACCACTCCTCTTCTAACTTAGAAATTATTACAACTTTCTCGTTTTCTGATAGTTTTGGCATCTTAATTGACACTAATGACATTGACAAGGTAATAATCGAGACCGACTCAATACAGCAAAAAACAGGTGTACGCGATTTTTTTGCAAGCCAGTGTATCTTAAAACTAGTTCCCAAATCAGCGTCGTCTCTTGCTATTTTCATAACAAAATATATACATACCTACAAAAATAATTCCTACGGCTATGGACAACAACATTCAGTGCCGTCTCATATAACATATAATATTGCAATTATAAAGCTCCGCACTAAAAAATATACGCACACCTTATCATTTTGTTGCGGTCGCTGGTCTAAAGTCAGTCAATTCCTACTACTAGTTTCATTGCGAAACGGAAGAATTGATTAACTCCGTGGGGCAACGGATGATGTCATTTTTTTACTAATCAGAAGCAACGTAAAGGTGAGCCGTCCTAAGGACTGTGTTGCAAAAGACTTCAGAGAGAAAGGACTACGTGAAGAAGGTGCGTTGGACAGGAATAAGTGGAAAATAGAACAAGAAAAAGCTGAAGAAGAAACTACGTATTTATTAAGAATTTTCATGCAACCCAGCATGAGTATTACCTGTTTCATTGTTTTCCACTCTTCGCTTTTCTTTTAGAACATCTGAATCTAAATTTTCTCCATTTTTTTTAAAACAACATAGTCCTAGAAGGAAATTAAACAATCCAGACAAAATACCATAATCAATCGCAATGAAAATTGCGTAATATATCCCTATGTCTATTAACAACATCGAGAAACTCGTATATGTGTCAGGCTGATCTGGTCTTACAAAGGAGTATATATTTTCGCATTCCACTTCGTTATAGCAACAGGGATGGGGACTAAGTTCAAGACACTGATATTCGCCTTCAATAATTTTTAAATATTCTAAGGTACCCACGTAATTTTCAAAATCTTTCCATACATAATATGCAGCATAAGGAGGAGTGTGTAGAAGAATGTTATGCCATAATTCAGATTTAGCCTTTATATTAAATAGTGGCAATATCATTCCTATAAAAAATATTATCAAGAAAATAATTTATGTGACCAGCACACTCATGTCATTTCAATATATTTTTGTTTAATTCATATTTATAACTACTATAATTATGAACAAACTGGAAATAGTTATTTGTATTTCAAGTGCTGAAAGTGTTTCTTTGTCGAACCAAAACGAAAGTTCGCTCAGACCAATCGTTTGTGTTCGGCAAAGGAATTTAGTACTGTTATACACACTATTATCTCTATTCATGCAAAATAAAAATAAAATATGATGTGGCCAGCACATTACCTTTCGTCAGTGATATGAGGTATTTACGAAACTTCTACCGGTGAACTGTTACCGGTAAACAGATTTTTATCAAGTTATAGCTACCAGAAACGATATTTTAAGAACGCAAGTGGTAAACAGGGTAGGTCCATAACCTATGAAAAAATTGAAACAGGTTGGAAATTTGACGTAGTTAACAAACTGGGCAAAGTCCTACTTTGAACACATTTCCACTTTTAACGCGCGCGCTTTGCTTTGCATCACTACCTTTTTTGAGATTAGATTCTTCATGAATCCAGTAGATGGATCTGGTAGATATTGTATAATTTTGGAACACAGTTACTTTTTACCACTCGTGTTTTCGAACACAGTCGGTAGATGCGGTATCTACCGGTAGAATTTTCGTAAATGCGTATTTATTTTCTATAAAATCCATACAGAAAGTTCCTTGCAAAAGATTTTAAATTTCTTGTTTGTACATTACCTTTCGAGAGTTGTATGTATTTTATACAAATTCCCTACAGAAAGTTTTGAGCAAAAAGATCCTATACTTGGAGTAAAATTATAATACAAATACGAATATGTCAATTGCACTTGACGCTCACATCTTTCAATCAGAATTTTCTTAATATAGTAGGTGTTTCTACCATAGCTGGCTAATTTATGAAATTTAATTTCTTTATAATTTTATACATGGGGTCTCGTGGCCGCGGGCCTGGGTGTCAGGTCGCGAATCTGGGGAACCGGGTTCGATCCCGACCGACGCCAAATATTTTTCCAATTTTAAATGGCACAAAATTGACCTCTGTGGTGCACTCTCCACGCCAGCAATGAGTGCCCGTGAGGTGACGCCTGGTAAGCGCCCGCACGGTGCAAATATTTCATCATTACCGCATCTGTGTACAAAGCAGATTGGCACACCCAGCAATGGGTAATAAGCCGTGATGATATATTTATATTTATATTTATTTATTATTTATAATTTTATAGCTCTCTATCCATTTAATATGAAGTATAAAATGCAGTCAAATCATATAGAGTTCTTTAATATTTATATTAACATTAAATGTGAAAAATGATATTTAACATCGTTTTTTCAAGAAAAACTGTTAAAATATTCAAATGAGGGTACTTCCGGTTGACCAATTATAACCAAAATCTAATCAGCTCTTTGTATGGACGCAACGAAGAGGAATACGAAAGAATTATTATTTTTGGAACTGTAGTTTTAGAGTTATCGTAGACGAATATTTTGTTACACACATACATCATCGTAAAAATAGTAAAATCGTACTCCAGGGACCTTAAAACGTGCTTATTCATTAAAAACTCACCATCGAATTTTTTGACCAAAGACAATACCTACATATAAGGATATAAATAAAGAATTTTTGGAATAATTTGACATTTATTATCAATTTTTGTTTCATTGTTAGGATCCTGAAGCGTGCTACAAAGGTTTGCAGCACCAGTGTTGGAAAGAGACGATTTCAGCATAGAAATCAAACCAGAAAATTAGATCATCAGAGCAGGAGTAGAAAAAAAGCTTTTGAAGCACTGTAATGATTTAGGTCTAGTACTCCAAGATGGAGAAAGCAAAGACATAGAATCTTATGAGCTTTACGAAGAACTACAACATTTAGTGCCTAATCTAGCAAGCTCCATTAGAGACGCCAATCAGATGATTCAATACATAATTACAAATGAACTGGAAGACATCTATCCTAATGTTTACATTGCTATTAGAATTATGTTGACTATGCCTGTATGTACAGCTTCCGCAGAAAGATGTTTTTCTAAGTTAAAAATTATTAAAAACTACTTAAGAAACAATATAAAGCAGGACCGACTGTCTGGTTTAGCAATACTCTCAATCGAAGCAGATTTAGCTGCAAAAATTAATTAAAAATCCTTATTAGAGGACTCCAGTAAAGCAAAAAGCCGAAGAACATTACTGTTGAAAAAATATAAATCACTCAAGTAATAAAACCTTTTTTCAAATCTATATGCTTTTCATTATTCTCCCACCGCGCATTTATATTTTTTAACTATCATGAGTAGGTATGTCGTGTCAAAGCATGTTTGATACGATAGATTTATTGGATAGATCTTGGAACGAAAGAAAAGGGGCCTCGCTGATGCGACTTCGCCCACGTCTATATTAGTCCTCGCTACGCCACTGTTGGTTTCAACTCCGGTGTCAACTAAAACCATGTCAACGACTTGGCACATTATTCAGAATTATTAATAAAATCAGTGTTGCCCAATATACTGATTAAACCAAAAATGTACTGCCCACCGTATTCAATAAATTAAGATTCATTATTTTAAATTGTTTATCCTACAAATAAGTCAAGAAATATTACTACGTTTACATGCAGTTTTGAAAATGGTTTCAGTTTTCAGTAAAAATTACGCGAATCTGTTTACCTG
The DNA here is from genome assembly GCA_963082715.1 of Harpalus rubripes. Lineage (NCBI taxonomy): Eukaryota > Metazoa > Arthropoda > Insecta > Coleoptera > Carabidae > Harpalus > Harpalus rubripes. The sequence continues at coordinate 13,151,561 of OY720463.1, forward strand.
TAATTTTCAAAACATGTTTACAGATTGATTTGAAAACAGTTTTGGCGCATACGCTTTTGGCTGATATCAGTGACACTCTCTTCACTCCAAATTCTTCGTTTTGCTATTATTTCAATTATTTTATCTACTTTGTACCACTACGCACTAAAATTACACAACTGTCAGATTATTTGTAGGTTAGTAACACGAAGTAACACACAGCGACAGAAACGTTATGCTATCGAAATTGAATTTTAAGTGTTTACATGAGTAGTTTTGAAGCTAGTTTTCAAGTCAAATTCATGAATTTTAGTTTTGGTTTGAGATAACTCAAAACCGTTTTGACACTATATACATGGCGTTTTCAAAAGTAAACACGTTTTGAAAACGATTTGAAAACTGTATGTAAACTCAGTAATCGTATTAAACTATTTAAAATAATAATTTTATTCAATTCTTTTTGATCAAAATATCTATAAAAGAAGCGTCATATGTATACATAAAATAAAGTGAAATAATAAATAATTATTAGTTTAATAATTACAGTTTTCAATAACGTTAGGACTTATCACAAAGAAAGTCATTGTAACGATAATAATTTTTTTGAAGAAGAAATTTTTTAATGAAGCTTTAAAATAATTTTTATATTTAATTTTTATTAAATAATGTGGAAGTTTATTGTAAAACGTTAATCCTATATAGTTAAGGTTATTCCGGCATTTATTAAGTGGAATAATAGGGATTTTAAAATTCGGTTTTCCGCGAATATCGTATTTGTGAAAATCTTTTTGAATTAAAAAATTAGGTTCCTTTGGTCTAATATATATATATATATATATATATATATATATATATATATATATATATATATATATATATATATATATATTTTCTGTTTTAATAATTTCTTTACTTTAGGTGGCAGAGAAAAAAAGTTTCTAACTGCAGTTTTCTGAAATTTAAAAACTCTACAAGATGCAGGTGAATATCCCCAGAAAACAATACCATAACTTAAGATTGGAAAAAATTTAGAATAATAAAAACTTTTAGCCGTATTTACATCAGACAGATTAAATAACATAAAGAAGTTAGCTGGTTAGCAATTTTTCTAAATGTGTGTCCTATTTCAAATTTTGCTGAATATGAAGTCCTAGAACTTAGCTACTGCTAACTTCAGGTAGTTGCTGATTATTGCAATATACTGATACAACATAACGTAACACGGTTTTTTAACTTTTAAAGACAGACTTAAAGCTGCAAACCAATAAGATAAGTTGATTTCTATATCAGATATCACACTTGTCATTTTCATTTTCTAACAATAGTGAAACATCATCAGCATAGACAATAAAGTTGTTCGATTCTAAATCACTTTTAATGTCATTTATGTTTAATAAGAATAAAGTAGGACCAAGAATCAAACCTTGCGGTACTTCGTACATAATGGTATGTTTATTACATTTATACTTGTCATAAACTACAACTTGCTGTCTGTTTTGAAGATATGACCAAAGCCAATCTGCACAAATGCCTCTTATACCATAGTAATCAAAAATATTCATAAGAGTTGAGTGATTTACATAATCAAATGCTTTTGACAGATCAATGAATACTCCATATATGTTCTTAACGTTATCGATGGCATTGTAAATGGGATCCAAAAATTTTGAAATAGCTGAAGTTGTACCAAGTCCTTTTTTGAACCCATTTTGCTCATTAATTAAAATCTTATTCCTTTCAAGAATTAATTGAATCCTCTTGAAAATTACTTTTCCAAAAATTTTATGAAAAGATGAGACCACAGTAATTGGTCGATAGTTTGAGACTAGATTTGTTTCCCCGTTTTTATAAACAACAAGAACTTTCATTTGTTCAAAAGTTCCGGGAATATGTCTTTTAAAAGTGATAAATAGATGCAATATGTTGAAGATGCAATGATCATTTCATAATAATCTTTAAGTAAACTGTTAGATATCTCATCAATTCCAGATGCAAAGGAATTTTTAAAGACCCTATTAGTGAGGCTATTTCAACTTCTAATGTCGCCAAATATATTGAATATGGCTGTCAGTATATATTCGGCTTAAATATTGATTTTGTTGACAACTCTGAAGTATATATCAAGTTGTTGACATGGTTCTAGTTTCTAGTTGACATCGCTGTTAGCATATACCTATTAACTAATATACTGCTAATCCTAAGCGATTCATCCGTTAAAGGATATGAAATAAAAGATATATCTACATCGCTTACAATAAGCGGTAACTAGCACGTTCGGTGCATAACGAAAGAATGGGATTTGATAGCTGAAGTTTCCTGTAAATCATGTACGTTATGCGTTATTTGAAGTTACTTTGATTACAGCGTTTACTGTGAAAAGTGAAAACAAGTGAATTTATAGCATCATGTCAAATAAAAGGTGTTGTCCTCGTTGTGTTTGTGGTCCCAGAGCACCTAAAGATTCATAGAATTATAATTAATTAAAATCAATAATAATTGTAAAAAAATCTTATTTTTCTCTTCCTTCCCTATACAGTGCTTCCAATTTGAATGGCGATTTCTCTATTCTCATATTTGTGAATTTGTTTAAACACCGGTATTTATCTACATAATTTTAACTTGCGCTAATTTACTTTTGTAAAAATTGTAGTTCAGACGGTGACAAATAATTCTAATAAGAATTGAAAAGTACACAAATTTTAACAGATATTTTGAAGCAATAAGTTAAGATAATGTATATTCATTGGGCGAATAGGCTAATTTCGAAATAAACCATTATGAATTTCATTTTGACAAAATAAAATCCAATCACGTAGATGCCTGTACATTACAACCGACGTGTAGTAAAACATAATGAAAACTATTTTTTGCATTCACTAGCAAATAAACCGTGCCTTTGAAGAGTATTTCTGTGAAATTAACAATAACAGTTTAATATGTTAAAATTGAGTCAAATAAATTAAACATAATTTAAAATATTTGTTTAGTTTGTAGGCAGGATGTACCCAATGAAAACACAGTATTCATTTAACGAAAAACTATTTATTGGAAATTAGTCTTGCTTCACTGTTATTCAAAATTAACAACTGAATTGGGTATTTTATTTTGTGTTTGAGATTGAGGAGTCTGTGGACGTTACCGTGGAAATACTGGTTGAATACTAACATCCCCCATCAATCTTGATTCCTATTTGAATATCAAGCTAAAAATTAAATATTGTTTTATCTAAAAGAGATCGCTTGAATTTAGCAATCCTTTAAACCTAGGCCTTTGACGAGTTCTTGAATTTAGTCCCGGAGAGTGGTTTTGTTAATATGTTGGCCGTCATGTCCTCTGTAAGAAGATAAATTATTTTTAACGGATGATACTGGATGGCCTGTCGAATGAAGTGAAATTTAATGTCTATATGTTTTGATCTTGCATGAAAAACTGGATTATATACAAGTTTGTTTGCTGATTGATAATCGTTAAATATAATGATATTCGAAGATTCATCTAAACCCAACTCCTTCATAAAATAAGACAGGTGGATCGCTTTCTTAACAGCTTCAGTTAAGCTCATATATTCTGCCTCTGTTGAGGACAGGGCCACGGTTCTTTGTTTCCGAGAAGACCATGATATCGGCACCGGACAATGAGAAGCAGTAGCCGGGGTAAGATTTTCTGTCGGTGATGTAGTTCCCTCAGTCCGCGTCTGCGTAACCTTTGATGTTCTCGTGGTCACGGTTGTATGTCAATTTTCTGTCGATGGTTCCTTTTAGGTATCTAAGGATATGTTTGGGGGCTTGCCAGTGTGGCTTGTCGTGACAGTTGTTGAATTGACTCAACATGTTTACTCAAAATGCGATGTCTGGACGTGTTTCGATGGCGATATACATGAGAGCACCTAGGAGCTTTCTGTAAGGGTAACGAGAGTCTTTGTTTTTGATGTTCGCAGGGAAGTCGAATTTGGTACCCTAAACCATGGGAGCCTTAGCCGCTTTGCACTCGGAAATCCTAAATTACTTTAGTAGTTCTCGGATGTACCCGCTTTGACACAATGTTATATGGTTGTCTGTTTGTTCAACTTCTATAATATATATATAATTCGGATGTCATATTTTTCTTTATATCCTTGATCATCTTCAAGTCTCGAGAAACTATTAGGATGTCGTCTACATAGGTAAGCACGAAAGTGGTTGTCTTTTTTCGATTATCCACGTAGACATATGGATCACTCTTCGTTGGTGTCAATTCTAATGATTTAAGATTGTTGCTCAATTTTGCATGCCGTTGTCGACCGGCTTGGCGTAGTTCATAAATAGCCTTCTGTAACTTACAAACTTTGTTTCCTGTTTTCAGTTCTCGATGCATCGACTTTGCTTTATTTTCTAAGTTCTTGTCCTTCTCTTCCTTGGCCATTTTCTCTAACGATTCTTTCAGAAGAGTCGGTTTTTCCTTATACACTAGGGCATCGAAGTCACCGTTAAGATAGGCTGTTGTGATGTCGAGTTGATGGAATTGTAAGCTTAGTTTAGCTGCTAATGCCATGAGCAGGCGAAACGAGTCCATTCTGGCGACTGGAGCAAACGTTTCTGTGAACTTGATACCAGGCCTCTGGGCGAATCCACGAGCAACTACTCGGGCCTTACGTCGATGGAGCGTGCCGTCAAGATTGAATTTATTCCGCAAAATCGTCCGACAGTCGATTATCTTACAATCATATGGCTTGTCGACTAGGGTTCAAGTCTCGTTGAGGATTAAGCATTTGATCTCTTCGTAGATTTGCACCATTCTTCCCTGTCGTCTTCATCCAAAGCTTCTTTGAGTAAAACTTCGGCAGCGGTCATTGCCAAGTTTCCGTCGTCGAGTGCTTCGTAGTCCTGTTCTGTAGGTTCGTGGTTAATAACTGGCGCGATGAGGTTGACATCATGAACAACAGGATTAATTTTCTCTTGATATGGTTCACTGCGTTCGACACGTTTGAAGCTAAGAAATGGTGTTTCATCTCCTTCTTTATCGTCGTGTTTGCGGACATTATCATTATTTACTTTAACAGCGTTGTTATCTGATAGATTTGGAAATAGGAATATTTCCTGGAATGGTGGTTCAGGCGATGAATAATGTTCTGCAGATGATGGTATGTACTTTTCTGATTCATTTTTCTGGAATTCGCCTAGGAATTTTACATCTCGGGAAATACAGATTCTTCGTCCACTGGGCATTAGTGTTGCCGCAAGACCAAGACCAGTCTTGGTCTTGTCTCGTCTCGTCTTGGTCTTGTCGAGACAAGACCAACATTTTAGTCTCGACTGAAAAGTCGAGACGAGACGAGACCAGTATCGAGTCTTGTCGAGAAAGTCTTGAAGTCTCGACAAGGCTCTCGACTTCAGTTTGTAGGTATTTTTTGGAATATATTTACTAAAAGTGTTTCACAACCCAAGAGTAACGCTATAAATATTGTTTGAGAATTAGTAAAAAGAAGAGATATGAATTTTTAAAAATTTATAATAATGTATTTTTGTTGTGTTCTTGAAACATTAATTTATGTGAATATAAAAATTTGGATACTTTATTAGAAATTCACAAATTGGGTTTGAAACTTGGCTTAAATTTCAAAAAATAGTAAATATTGCAAAATAAGCATAATACTCCTCTTTGTGATCTATACGTAAAGAAATAATGAAATAAATGTGCATTAATTGCATAGATTTTGGTATATAAAAGAATAATTCATAAATAATTAAAGAGTTAAATCGGAGACATGAACTGACTTGTAGAGACCTGGAGAAAACACATTGTAGGGATGTACGAATTCTCAGAAAACTTAAGAGAAAGCCGAATTTTTGGAACCTGAGATTACCAAGGTCACTGCGAGGGACGTTGTATAAAAAATATACGTGACTTTGACAATGAAAAGAAATGTTGGGGAAGGGAAAATAAGGACAGCGACACTCATTTAATTTACAACTAACTAATTACACTAATAACAACAATAATAATGTATACAATATATTACAGTGGTTTAGAGCACCCACACCGTTATTATTAAAGACTATGGTCGGCCAGTCGGGGAAAGTGCCCTGACATATCTGGCTACGGCCCTGATGCTAATAAAAATAGATGTGTCTTTCTTTTTAATTATCCGAAAATCCTATTGTATTAAGATATCCTCTAAAAAAATTTTCTGAGAACATACACATTTCGCTGTGCTGATTCTCAATTGAAATTGTATTTTCCAAAATTTGGAAAATTGTTTTTTATTATGTATTCAATTCTTGCACTGTTCTTTTAGTGCGTCACTGCCGACATGAAATTTATATTAAAAATAATGAATTATCTGATAAAGTACCTAACTGACGTTGAATAGGAAATAAATTCGTAATTATTTTTAATTCATATTTCATGTTGACCAGTGACACTTGTAGAATTAAATAAAAAATAAGAAATAATTTTCCGAATTTTGGAAAAATTATTTTTGATTAAGAACCTTTAAACCATTACCCTTTTTCTAACAGCCTGTATACAAATGTATGTACTCGTATATTTTAATACAGAGAAATACCTAATTGTTCGTTCATTTATGTTTATTTCCCTCTTGTCTACAGGTATATAGAGATGTAGAAACTTCTTCTTACTCTTTTCCAATATATCTACATTTTTTTGAAAAAGTACAAAATAGATATTCTATACTTTATCTATAATTTTTGTAGATCTAATAAGTTAAATTAAATTTATCACTGCGTCTATGTAAATTATTACTAGTGTAGATTGGTAAATGGTAATATATAAATATATATACATACCTACATACATAATATTCACCCGAAATCGCTCGGATTGGGAATGGGGAATACTGAAACCCGTAATAAGCATAAAAGTTTGTAAAACGATATATTAAATTATGGAATACAAATATATATGTAAAATTGAAAAACAAAATCTAGGTAATTCACCTACTTGAAATACGTAAAGGTAAATAAATACTATAACTCAGTATGTACACACATTTTCATATTAATTGTTTAAAGAGATCAAGTAGACGATGATCCTAGAAATTAATATCTCAATTATATTTTAGAATTTTTTAATCATGACTGTACTGATTTTCTTAGATTTTCATGCACTATTTTATAAAATTATAAACAATTTGTTGATTGACGCAGAGTCGAGAGTCTTGTCGAGACTCGAGACAAGACGAGACTGACTGCAAGTCTCGTCTCGACAAGACCAAGACAAGACCAAGGTAGTCGAGACTTAGTCAAGACCAAGACAAGACCGAACTCAAGTCTCGTCTCGTCTCGTCTTGTGGCAACACTACTGGGCATAACCAAGGAAGAATGCAGGAATGTCCCTAGGATCGAAGTTACCTTTCGGCGTTTTATCCAAGATGAATACTTTTTCGCCAAGCGTGTAAGGTGTCGTCAATCGATGCTGGATCACTGATGTCCTAAGTATATTTTTCATCTTCTCGTTGACGAATTCTGGTTAAAATAGAAAATATTGTATACTAAACATTGCGTATTACATTATAGAAAGATTTAGGTTGCAAATGAAAAATGTCAACTTTAGAATATTTAGTATTATAGGTTGAGCACATTCTGTATATGGGACAAGAATAATCTATGTTTGTACGAGGGGTAGGAAGGTAGAAGGTACTGAAGTTCCGTGAGTGAAAGGATGGGATGTGGAAATTAAGGAGACTCAAACTAGACGAGTCGTTAAGTTCGCCATGAATTAACTTACTGAGATGAAAAACAGAAATCAATTCACGGCGATGATATAGACTGGGCATATTAAAGGTGTGCAGTAAGGTGGAGTAAGATACTGAATAGTCCGGGTAAGTTTTGTTTAATTTGAAATACTTGTATTTCAGAAACTTCTTTTGAATTCTTTCGAGATGGTCTTGATGACTCTCATAAGTTGGGTTCCATATTAATGAGCAATATTCCAATTTGGAGCGAATGAAACTGTAGTATAGTGTTATGATGGGCGAAATACTGATAAAATCCTTGGTATTACGGATAATAAAACCTAGCAATCGAATGGACTCATTATGAATATTATTAATATGTTGTGAAAAATTAAATTTGGAGTTAAAAGTCACTCCGAGGTCTTTAGAATTTTCTTTGCGATTTAGAACTGTATTATTTATACTATAATTAAAAGTTATAGGAGATAATTTGCGAGTATAAGTCATCACGTTGCATTTATTTATGTTGAGAGCAAGTTTATTTACAAAGCACCATTCTGAAAGAATATTTAGGTCGTTTTGCATTATAAGGCAATCATCAAAAGATAGAATGGGGTAAAAAAATTTAAGGTCGTCGGCAAATAAAAGTTTATCACACTTGAGATTTTGTGGTAAGTCATTAATAAAAAGAATAAATAATAGGGGCCCAAGGTTTGATCCTTGGGAAACTCCAGATGTGGCAATATAAGTATCAGAATTAAAACCGCGATATTGAACAAAGAGTTTTCTTTGGTATAAATAGGAGGACAGAAGGGAGATAAGTGAAGAGGAGAAAGAAAATTTGCGAAGTTTGTTCAATAAAATATTATGATCTAATTTATCGAAGGCTTTAGTAAAGTCTGTATATACACAATCTAACTGCCCTATACAGTGTTTTAGTTACAACGTGCGAGAAATAGCATATATAAGTAGATGTAGATCTTTTTTCGGTGAAGCCATGTTGAGATTGTGATATTAAATGTTTGTTTAAAGTTTGTAGACAATGTTAAATTATTAAAACATATTGGTTGGACTTGCATTGTCTTTATTTTTTAAAAATATTACAACGTTTCGACTGCTGCAAATCTACAGTCGTCGTCAGGTTAAAAAATAATTATAATAATAAAATTATAAAACATAAAATAAATAATAAATATATAAATTGTAAAATATAGACTTTGATAAAACTATTCAGTCAAATTTTGACGTCCTCTATTTGACAAATTGTTCGCAAGTTTCAATTGGGCCGATATTTCACTCGCGTTTAAAAATGCGTTTTTGTTATTGTACATCCCGAGTCAATGCACCATAGGCTGTCCGTGCGGTTCGATTCGCGCACTTTGTCGCCGAAGTAAGCATATATGTCCCTCGTCTGACTTTGCCTTTTGTTTGTTCGCATTTATTTTATTGTAGGACTTGGATTCTTTATGACAATAACCACACTTATAATTTTGTTTCGCGTTGGATTGTTTATACTTATTTTCGTTTCTTGCATTGCCACTCGCATTATAGTTCGATTGTTTACATTTATTCGAGTATGGTCGATTCGATTTCGCGTACATGACTGCACTCGCGTCCTCACTACCTTTTTGTTTTCTGGCGTTTCATTCTTCCATAATCTTAATTTTTAGATTTTCCGCGTCGACCACGTTTTCGCGAAATTCGATAGCGCACCTAAAGTTATCAAAACTGCTAGGGAGACTGTAGAGTAACATTATTGTTAGTAATTCTCCGTTGATGTCGACGTCCATCGAACTTAGTTTGTCGACGGCGTCGAAGAATCCAGCAAGATGTTCTGTAAGGTCGGCTTTGGCATTGCGGTCAGCGATCAGCCATTGCTTGGCTTTGACTTGGGCTTGTGCAAGTGCTTCACCTTCGCCTTGTACAGCAGGCTGTTCTATTTCACCGGACACGTATCCCCTGGAATCGTTTTTAACTAATATGGCTTCGCCAAGTATCATAATTTTCGCGTGACAATATTTCGAGTCGTGTAGCTGCGGTCACCTGTAGGAGGGACGTACTCAATGAAAACACAGTATTCATTTAACGAAAATCTATTTATTGGAAATTAGTCTTGCTTCACTGTCATTCAAAATTAACAACTGAATTATGTATTTTATTTTGTGTTTGAGAATGGGGAGTCTGTGGACGTTATCATGGGAATAATGAATGAATACCAACATAGTTATCATAATTTCATTGAATTTTACATTTTGCTGTATAGTAATGTTTTTACAAATAAACAATATTAAATTTTAATGATAATATTGTGACTAAGAATTCTTTACTTCGTTGATATTTATTTAATTCTAAATATATTGAAATTGTCACTGTGAAGGAAATGTTCCTGGCTGCTAAGAAATTTATTTTAGTTTAACGAACATGCGCATACAAACCCATTTACCAGATATATCTCACAGCAGATTGGCACACCCAGCAATGGGTAATAAGCCGCGATGATATATTTATTTATTTATCTCTATTTCATATTCTTGAACGAATGTACAATACATTGGCGAGATAGGGAATTAGCAGTATACTAGTTAATAGGTATATGGGTGTTTCTTAGGACCCCGTTCGTGCTATCAGCCGCTAGTACGGTGTGAATGGGAACTGGTTTATTAATACGAGGGCTGTTCTCTTTTCACTGAGCTTATCTAGCAGGCTACGATATTTTGAAACAAATTTTGTTTGACAATTTAATCTAGTTGTTCACAAGGTTAATTATAGTGACGGTTGTTAAATATAATTAAATGTTGTTTAAATACGTAATTTTTAAGTAATCCTTTCTCCAAGAAATCATTGAATTGACCAAAAAGTATTATTGAGCTATGATTTTTTCCAATTTCAAGTGAGGATGAAGCCATCAAGAATATTTTGAGAAAATCCATCAAATGTTTGGTGACAAGTCGTGTTCCTTCGGTACTGTAAAGCGGTGGTACAATGAATTTCAGCGTGACCGACTTCCCTTAAATGACAGTTTTCGAGCTCCTTAGTCAAAAACGGCAGCTACCGAAAAGAATATTGGTCTTGTTCAGAACATGATTAAAGAGGACCGGTATATTACTGTCAGGAATATTCAAGCAACTTTAAAGATTGGTGTGAAAGCAATTGAAACCATTTTACCCCAACATTTGAAGGTACGTAAGCTTTGTTCTCGTTGGATTCCCCACAATTTGACTCCAGTCAAAAAGACAACCATTTGTGATAGTGCAGATCTACACTAGATTGCTTTGGCAATGGATCGTTTCATTTGCTGTACAAATTTCATCTCGAAATGAGCAACAGTCCGCAGTTTGGGTCTTTGAGATTGAGTAGGTTCCAACAAACGTCATTCGCGAAAAAAACGAATTATTGGACATGTTTGCACTGTATCACTGGAGGATCATCGTACTATTAATGCTGAATAGTACACTACCGTTTGTTTGCCTCTAGTTCTCCAAAATATTCGCGAAAAACGTCCACGGGCATGGATTATCTTGCATCAAGACAATACTCAGCCGCAGTGGCGGTGCGTCAGGTGAGGCAAGTGAGGCCAGGCCTCACCTCTTAAATTCAAAACATTTGTAAAATTTTATAATTTAATTTCCACTTAAAATGTATTGAAGTAATACAAATTTACAATTTTTGAACTCTCAAACAATTATTGTTACTATAATATGCCAAATAACCATGCAAATATTGTTATTTTCACGCGAACTTACACAAAGAGACCAAATTATACTGTCCTCATGGACAACAATAGGGCAATACATAAGTGCGAGGGAGACGGCACGATTTTACCCTCTCTACGCTCTACACTACTGCAGTAGTGCAGATGAGCGAAGCGATGGCTTGGCCTCTTTCATTCTGAGCGGAGCGGACGTAAGCGCTTACAACAGAAAATGCTTGCTTCAAACAAGTATATTTGTACTATTTTCAATTAGTTTTTGTAGTAACGATTTAATAATTACTACAACCTATTATTTATTTCTATTTTAATTGTACCTACTGTTACTTGTCACAATTAATTAAATTAAACATTTATAAACAATTATACAATGTATTGCTGTTAATAAATCATGAATTGTAGAAATGTACAAATACCAACAACCAAGAGACAAAGCAACAGTACGAACTATTTACAACAATGGGAATAATTTAATTGATCTGTTAAGAAAAAAGGTAAATAAATAAATCATTACAATGATTAATTTTACATCTAATATTTTAATTATTAGTTCTTAATTATATAAATATAAAAAATATAATCTTGCAAGTGCAAAATAGCAAGATAAAAGCATTGGAATAATAGGTGAGGTTCGGAATTTCTTGGCCTCGGTTGAGTGGTGGGGAGAACCCAATAGCTGCTGCCTAGGCTACACACTACACGCTCATGCCGCGCAGCTAGCCAGCTAGCAATTACTCAGTAATATAATATTTAATTTAATGCAACATTGTATTTTCAGATTTTCTGTTTTTGTAGTTATTGCTTATATGCTCACATCTCGCATCATAATTATAATTCAATTACTAAATGTCTTCTAATGATTTCGTAAATTTTATTAGAAAAAATAAAGATGCAAATAAAAATTTATTGATAGCAGTAAAATCGCAAAAGAAATATATTTAAAAATGTTTTTTTAATATTTTAGACTGACAATGTCACTTTTGTTATAGGAGTTTTCTTAATTTTGTTAACTGTTTTCTTAACAATAAAATAAATTATTAGTTTTTGACTTCTAAGCGATTTAAATTTTTTAAGAATTTGTTAAATTTGCTTCACTGTGAAGAACTTGATATTATCTTGCTTTGCATTAAAACACGTTTGACCTTGAAAATTTTCAAAAAATCGCCTGCGGCACATTTTTTTCTTACACATTTTTAATCCATCAATATGTTCCGTATTGTAATATTATAAATCTAGCAACCCTAATATTTGGCCTCACCTCATTCTAAATTCACGCACCGCCACTGCTCAGCCGCATACTGCTGCTCGAACAACTGATTATTTGAATGCCCAATACATTGAAATAATGGGTCATTTGCCGTTTAGTCCAATCCTGGTACCAAATTTCTTTTTATTTCCACGTGTAAAGGATAAGTTACGGGATTTACGTATTACATCGGCCGAAGAAGATGTTGACGCATTTAAAAATGAAATAAAGAAACAAACGCGGGAAGATTGGAGAAAATGCTTTGGAGGCTGGTTTTCACGGATGCAAGAATGTATTGATTGTGGAGGGGAATGCCTTGTAAAATTATAAATAAATATGTTTTGCAAGTAAATTGTGCATTACTTTTTACTAGGCTCAGCGGAAAAAGAACAGTCCTCCTAATATTGAAAATATTAAGATTTTATGTTATTATTGTGTTCATGTTGCTATATGTATATATATATATATATATATATATATATATATATATATATATATATATATATATATATATATATATATACCGGGTGGAACATCATACCTGTGTACATAGGCGATTCATATGAGAAAACAGTTTTTTCGTGCCCATTGCTCCCCAAATAATTTTAGACAAAAATGCTTCAAATAAATGTTGTAGAGCATAAAATTCTGCATCTAAATCAATAAACAGAATTACTTTTACATGCTTTGTAACGACACAAATTAAATAAGAAAATATTGAAAATTACGTTGAAAATATCAAATAGCCATGGAATTGAAACAAAAATAGAAACAAATAAATAGGTAAATTAAATTCATACAAAAATCTCCATACCTATTATTACGACAATTGTACATTTCAATGAAATATTTATTTTTTATAGGATTTTTATTGAAAATCTTTTTAAATTGGAAATAATTCATGTAAACATTAAGACCTATCTACTACAATTCAAATTTCAAACAGTAATTATCTGAATAAAATAATCACTACAATTTATTATTATAACAAATATTCGAATAATCCTCCGTTTTCAGCCAAGCAATAACCAAGTCTATTGTAGAATGAATTTCTTACATTAGCGAGCTGCCTATTTGTGATTAAGGCGCTCTCCTCCATGATAGCTTCTCTCAATGAATTAATATTTGGGTGGCGCTGCTTATAAATTTTACATTTAAGATGACCCCATAAAAAAAGTCGCAAAGTGCTAAATCAGGAGATCTGGCTGGCCAATTTAAAGTTCCACCACGACCAATCCAGCGATTTGGAAATGCTTGGTTTAAATAATCTCTAACACTTACTCCGAAATGAGCTGGGCAGCCATCTTGTTGAAACCAAACCTCCTGATTTTCGCGCGCTACGCTGTCTAATGCAGGGCCGATCTCATTAATCAAGAGTTCTAAGTATGTTTCAGAATTTAAGTTGCCAACGATCTCAAATGGTCCAATAATATTGCTATTAAAAATGCCTGCCCAAATATTAATTTTTTGAGGATATTGCGTTCTGGTGGTAACATTTAATCTTGGATTTTCTAGAGCCCAGTGCCTATCATTTTGAACGTTTGGTTCATTGTTTAATGTAAAAGTACACTCATCGGTAAAGCAAATAGATGGAAGAAAATCACGATCCCGATTTGCTCGTTCTTGCATATCTTCACAAATAACTCGCCTACTTTCTTCATCAATGGGCGAAAGGTCTTGATGGCATTGCATCTTATAAGGGTGGTATTTATGTTTTTTAAGAATGCGCAATACAGTAGAATGAGCAATCTCACATTCCTGCGCTATTATTCTTGAACTTAATTTAGCATTAAAATTTATTAATTCCAGAACTCTTTGTTCGTTTTCTAAATTAATGCGATTATTTTTATTTCCTATAAATAAAGATATGATTTGTTTGTAAATCTCTTAAAAAATATTCAAATTTAAATTTACCTGTACTATTTTCCGCCGCATCACTTGCCGTGGATTCAAATTTTTGAACATACGCGCGTATTGTTGTAGCGCTTGGAATTGGCCTATTTGGAAATTTCACGGCGAATAAATCTCTAACTATACGTAAACAATTTCCACTATAAAAAGTTTTTATTATAAAAACCCTTTCTTCGTTAGAATAAACTGAATTCATTTTGATATTTTACCGTCAAATTAGTTATTTATCTGTCAAACGTCAGACATTTATTTGTTTCTATTTTTGTTTCAATTCCATGGCTATTTGATATTTTCAACGTAATTTTCACTATTTTCTTATTTAATTTGTGTTGTTACAAAGCATGTAAAAGTAATTCTGTTTATTGATTTAGATGCAGAATTTTATGCTCTACAACATTTATTTGAAGCATTTTTGTCTAAAATAATTTGGGGAGCAATGCGCACGAAAAAACTGTTTTTCTCATATGAATCGCCTATGTACACAGGTATGATGTTCCACCCGGTATATATATATATATATATATATATATATATATATATATATATATATATATATATATATATATATATATATATATATATATATATGTCGGAGATTGTAATATCAAAGCATGTCGTAATGATCATTTAATGAATCAAGTATTACATGAATCACTTATAATCCTTTAATTGTATTGTCGTAATCGAAACGTCAAGCATTCTAGGCTAGAATGCTTGGATGGAATCAGTGTGTAGCGGTGCTCAGGGAGTGAGTGCAGGTCCGCCTCGCTGAGATCATCACGTTGATATTATCGCTGTGGTTCTGAAATAGTGTTGGTCGACTTAGAGTTTGCCAGTGATACTACCCCGCGACATCAGAAGTGGAATTCGCCTGCGATCCACAATATTGTATGTGGGTTTTTGTTCTGTTGGTGAATTATAAAGTGAAGTGTAGGGCCAAGCAGGTTAAGATGGAAAGGCTGTCTAGCAATTTTTGCAGGTTTTCATCCTAGGGCATTGACCAGTAACAAGGATTCCGTCTGTGTCCCACCCGGAGAGTGGTGCCGTAATTACAAGAGCTGGTTAAGTAGAACCGTGAGTAATGAGTACTGAATTTATTTTAAGCGGTCTTCCAATACTGGTAAGAGATTTTATTAGAAAGCTCAAGATATCGTTGTGAGCTATGTTGGTGGCAATTGGGTTGCTGTTGTAATAAAAGCAATTTTGGTCAGTTGCTTGTTGAGAAACGAGAGACGAAGTCGAGTTTTTTGTTTATGATATTGTGATGGCCGATGATCCGGATTACCGATCTCCATATATGTTATTTAAGATATTATTCATTACAGTAGGTGTTCATGGCAGTTGTTATATTTTGATTGATGTTTTGTCATTGAGCTTGTATGACGTAATAAGTATTTCATTCTTGGTAGCCTGATTCTACTCCTTTACATCGTCTGCGACGTGACAATATTATTAAACTGGATGTAGGTGAAGTAGTCACAGATCGGGAGTATCAACCAGTTTGCGATTTAGTTAATTATTTGTGAAATAACAAACGAACTAATACAAATTCCTTAAAGCGTTTCGGTATGTCAAGAAAGATTGTAAAATGTTTTCATTGTACAAGTTTCGCAAACTGACAGACACGTTGAGTAGGTACACTGCAACCTTGAGGCACCTGATATATCGTTACTTACTTTTTATCCAGATATGACCGATGCGGGTGCAGAACCATGGTGTACCGAAATAGAAACTATAACATGAAAATTTCACTGGAGATCTTCAGGGAAGATAGTTAAAGGTGGAAATATGTTAGAAAACTATGCTAAAGATTAATATTTTATTAACTGCAAACAAAGTTTACTGAGCTACAAATTGTAGATAGATGATATTGTTATTATCATTATTAGGTTGAGGGCTTTAAGCGCTGGTGACTTTTCTCACCGCGACCAGTAAGATCTGCTGTAGCGTGTTTTGACTGAATGTCTGGAAGCCACTCCAAAGTTTTGATGAACTGAAATTTGGTATTTTATAGAACAAGATACTTGTCATAATTCAAAGTCCCTTTTGTTGAGAGCTAATAGCAGTTTAACGTTTATCGTCGAGGGTGAAATGAATATCTCCAGGCTATGAATTATGGCTTTTCAAGTATCCACAGGAAGTGCCTAAGACTCACTCATACTACAGTACCCATTTTAGCTTTGATTCACAAGTGAAAGCAGCCTGGTTATCTGACGTTATGTAGATTGCTTCTTCTTTGAGAGCTTGTTTAAGTTTATTGAGCACACAGATTTATTGCTTGAGATATAATGAAACCGTTGTGTATGGATTCCTTTATTTGGCAGCACGGACCAAATAAAATCGATCTAGTTTCTGCTGACTCTAGTTTAGAAATATCCGTAAACCAGGACAGAGAGTCTATTTGGAAGAGTGGCCTTACTACTGTCCACCGAAGGCGATTACCAAAAACTCTCTTGTGTAGATTTTTGTTTTAGAAATTATGAGTGGCCTACGAGATCTCCAAGCTTGAAGTGTTTTGTCTTGCAGAGTGCAAAGACGTTGGCCCCAGAATCAATTCCATTACTGCACTTGTGCTGTGTTTTGTTACATTTTTGCCGCGATACTAACGATGCATGAGTGATCATTGGTCCAAATACGGTGATGTATGGCCAGTGGTTCGTTTCTGCCTGCAATCTCTAGTTTTTGCTAGAAGGACAGCGGCTTGTGGCCGAGACTGCTACGGGATTTGTTTTGATGATTTTGTTAATGTATAAATTGCATGTGGACTTTTGAGTATTCAGGTTTCAGGTATCTGCGTTGACATTAAGGGTAATGTGATTGAAGTGAGAGATCGATGCATTCGATCAGTTACCGTACGATGATGCTATTTGGGAAAAATATTGTTGACAGTGGCGGGAGAGCTGTAATTATGGACAAAGTCTGTACCAGTCTGTCTCGAAATAATAAGCCAGAATGGGCGAGCATCCTGCCCAAGATCTACGAATGAGGCGATGTGTAGCACTGATAGTGAGAGAATGTATTGGATGTACCGTGTTAGCGTGAATAATATAGCGCTGTGCAGACAGTTCAAATCTGAGTGAACTTTTATCAATTGTTCATGGTATAATTTGTATGAAGTTATTCAAGTTCCTGCACGTCCATGTTCCAAAACCCTGAGTCGTTATGGATGGAACTTTCATGAATATTGAAAATTAGGTACAAATATGGTAGTGGTTTGAAATAGTCCCTGAGTCTATTCCCAGAACATACTATATGACTTTATTAAATTTCCGGTGAGCATGGTCGTAGCTATAAAACTTGGCGTTTTGGTTTTGATGGGGCTGTGGCCGATCAGGCTCCTCGTGACCGTTTTCGGGGTGACCATGCCAGTTTTGTCAAATTGTGAATTTGTTGAATGTTTAAATTGTGGCAAGCTAGATCATCCGCAGAGGAGTTGCACAGGGCAGCTGGTGCCCGGACTGAAGCCTGCCACGGTTGCGAAGCCGAATGTTTTACCTGAAAAACAATTGAGCAACAGAAATCTGTCAGCCATTGGAAGCAGAGAAGTCTGACAAGACGGGACTTGCTTTTCAAATGTTTGTCTTAATGTTTGGGACGCCTAAGTGCAGCGTGATGGACGCTGGAACAAATTGCTTTAAAATATTTTGATCGTATCCAAGGATAAATTTAATTGAAGAAAGTTCGTCGGATGATGGATATAAAGGAAGATAAAAAAAATTTGTTTCTACATCTCCTCTTGCAAACGTTTCGGTATATTATTTTACCTTCATCAAGTGCTACAATAAAAATATTTGACACAAATCAACAACAATCGTTTTCCAGAGTATAATCAAACAATAATAAACAACAAGTTTAAATAAACAACAATTTTTTTATAAAATACCTGTGAGATATGTAGGCCAAACGAGAAACATTATAAAGGACAGCATCACCTGTGACAGTGTAAGATCAACTGACTAAAACTTACTAACCTCCAATAAGAGCAAAAACCGACTTGTCAAAAAATTAAACTAAAAAAAAAACACTAATCCAAAATACAGTTAGGAAAACGAAAAGAAGAACTATCTGTTTGAATTATTTAACAAATTTAGAACATTTTGATAGCTTTAAGAATTATTTACATAACACATGAATCCATGTTCTAATTTTTAAGTAGAGCGGTTCATGCGTACAATAATGAACCTTCTGGAGGTTGAGACCACAATTTAGTTAGGCTAATCGAGTGGATCGTTGAAAATCCACAGGGGTGATTAAAACTTTGAAGAGCCGACAAACTTTTATAACAAAAGTGGCTAAGGAGTAATTGAGGCGTTGGTCTGGAGATTGGTTATTTTCGTTAAATTCTTTAGAATTATTAACCGTGATGGAAGATGACATGCTACTGGATGCCTCTGTCATGGTGTTTCGGTATGCTACTCTGATACCTCTGTCGAAGGTAACATGCTAACTAGGTGCCTCTGTCGTGTGTGTTTTCCAGTAAATGAATTGGGAAGCGTGGCCTAAGACGACGAGCTAAGTTTTCGATTTGCCATAGGATTTCTGATTTAGGACCTGAATGTTAGCAAACCAGTAATAATTTGTTTTGTATGTTCTAAAGGCCCATGACTCTAATCGCACTTATAAATACGCACATGACCAAATTAGAAAAATGTCAGATAATAATGATATTTCTTCCCTAGGAACTGACGAAGAGCCAGGTTCTACACAAAATAATTAAAACTCGAATTGTCTATAATACAATGAGGGTGTTCCATTGCTAGGTAAGCAATGACGGTGTGGTTTTCCTGAGCTGGATAAGCGATGACGGAATAGTGTTCCATTGCTGGGTAAGCAATGACGGTGTGGTTTTCCCGAGCTGGTTAAGCGATGACGGAAGGGTGTTCCATTGCTGGGTAAGCAATGACGGTATGGTTTTCTTGCGCTGGTTAAGCGAAGATGGAATAGCGATCAATTGCTGGTTAAGCAATGATGGTCTGTCGCTGTTGGACAAGCTATAACAATGCTTGAATACTGATATTGGTAGTCATGTATTTACTGGTGAAATGTATTGTCACAGAATTATGTTTTGTTTGACGTCTTGTAAAAAAGGCGTCCATTAAATAATTTAGTGTACTATAGCTAAATTTTGAGCTTGATATAAATGTGAACAAAGTTGTAACTATTTGAGCACTTATTGGTCAGAGATAGCCGAGCGAAAATACTGTGGATAAATTCTTTGTTTTCAGATAGTTCACACGAGGACGTGTGAAACGTCAGAATGGCCGTGTCGGAGATTGTAATATCAAAGCATGTCGTAACGATCATTTAATGATTCAAGTATTACATGAATCACTTGTAATCTTTTAATTGTATTGTCGTAATCGAAACGTCAAGCATTCTATAATGCTTGGATGGAATCAGTGTGTAGCGGTGTATTACGATTGCCACAGCCCCCTCCCCCCAATTTATAGTATTATTTTATAGAAAACTAAATCAGCATATAAAAACATTTAATTGGTGCATAAGAAAGCGTAATATTTACAATAAAATTCATAATTTTAAATATTTAATATATCATTATCTTGACCACCCATCATTCTCTTTCTTCAATGGAAAAAGCGCAATGAAAATTTGTGGTAGCGCATAAGAGTGTATACGTAATCGAATACAATAGCTTCTTTCAAATTTTTAAAAATTAATAAGGAAACAGCATTAATGTATATAAAAAATGGAAACTATAAAAGCGAATAAAAAAGTAAAGGTGGTGCATACAAGCGCATAAAGGGCGCAATTGTGCACATTAATTTGTTATTATTAATTCCGACTTGGGGGGGGGGGCAAATTCACCTTGACCCCTTATCATTCTATTTCTTCAATGGAAAAAGCGCAATGAAAATTTGTGGTAGCGCATAAGAGCGAATACAATAGCTTCTTTCAAATTTTTAAAAATTAAAAAAAAATCAGCATTTATGTAGCCCCCCGAGATTCAAATATATATGTATCCTGAACATGATTGGCACATTAATAGCTTGCACTGGCGCATAGTAGCGCATATGTTTATCAAGCCATATATAACAATAAAATACATATTTATCAATTTGGGGGGGCTACCCACTAAGTTGGCCGCCCCATTAAAAAAATAGAGAAATACAGAAACTATAACAGCGCATAAAAAAGTAAAGGTGGTGCATACAAGCGCATAAAAGGCGCAATTGGTCACATTAATTAGTTATTATTAATTCCGACTTGGGGGGGCCAACTTCACCTACCTTGTACCAAGGGCGTTACGATGATGATAATGCCAGGAGGACGACGAGGATCTAGCCCGAGGGATGTACGATGGGCATTATCATCTAGTAACGCTCGTGGTGCATACAAGATTTTATGTCTCACTAGAATATGTGAAATAAGTTTTCATTTATAATAATTATGATTACAATACTGCTGAAGCTTTGGCGTTGCTAAGAATGTTGTTTAATTGTTTTGTTTATTATCAACATTTATTTATTTTTAAAACATCAACGTTCTATATCGTTGGAGATGATGGAATGGGTGAGTTTGATGCTTCGGAAGATATTTTATCGAAACGGTGTAAAGAAATTATTTTGAATGATTCTGCATACTTTGAGAAAGACAAGCGCATATTTGTGCCCCTAATTATTCCATTCTCGTCTGTAGAAGATGTAAGTATTATATTATGAAGTTCGTTTTCACATAACAGATCTCAGTTCTTTAGTTCTGAATATTATCACATTTTCGAGAGTTTGTACCGGTTCGGATGTGTCACATGTGACGGTAAATAATATCAAAAATGAATTCAAATGTGGATAAAACATTAATGAAAATAATTTTTATTATATAAATAAATAAATAAATAAATAAATATATCATCACGGCTTATTAGCCATTGCTGGGTGTGCCAATCTGCTTTGTATACAGATATCGGTAATGATGAAATATTTGCAACGTGCGGATGCTTACCAGGCGTTACCTCACGGATACTCATTGCTGGCGTGGACAGTGCACCAATATACTGTTTATATTATTTATAATTTAAAGTCCATAAACGATGATTGGATTATAATGAAGGCATAATGTATTATTATGCCCTCGTATAATGCCCCAGTTGTTACAGAAATGTTTACGTACACCGTATCCTAGCAATAAACAGTTTATAAAACTCTAGTGAGACATTTTCTTGAAAACATTCAAAATATTATAAGAATATAAAATTAAAGCTCGTAATTTTCTGTGCATAAAAGGGTTTTTTACATTTTTTACTTAACATGAACTCTCAAAGAGTTATGTTAAAAAATAGGTAACCAGAATAACAATCTATTAGAGTATATAATATTAGGTACTTAATACTTAGTATAATAGGTTTTACTATTTACTTATAACAGTTTACATTCGTCGTGTCATAGATTGCTACAAATCCATCCCGGTTATAGATACGATAACGCGGTTTGAAAATTTGAAACCAGATATTTTTGTCGATGAGCGATTCGCGAATTACTAACAACTTAAACATACATGAACATTTTCTAATATTTAAAACATCTGCAAATCGAGTAGTTCTCATTATTTTTTTTTTTCATCTAAAATTTTGACACGAATAAAGATAAGCAATTTTTCGTATTTAATGAGTTAAAATCGTATCTTTAACCGGATCAGGGTTGTGGATGAATTTGTAGGAAAGCATTGAAAAAATTAATCAAAAATAATAAACCATTTACTTCTTTCGATGTCACGAAGAATGTAAACTGATATAAATCGTAAAACCTATTATACCTAGTATTAAATACTAAATATTGTTTATTTTTTGAGTAATTCAGAGTTCATTTAAGATAAAAAAATATTTTTTCTACAGTCTATATACAAAGTAGCCATTTGCGCTCTCTTTTGTCAACGCAAAATGTCACTTTGCCGCTCATGCGCGACAAAGTATACAAAACGCTCGCTGTCCAAATTTCTAACTACACAATGTTGAGAAATGTCACTTGTCTACATTCTTAATAGAAACGTTTAGTCAGGAACTAATGACACTGAAATTACACATTTACCACCTTCACAAGTCAATCTGACATATAATGCTCTGTCGGTATATTACGAGTACATAACCAAACAAAATGCTGCACTACTGTGAAAATAAAATATGTCATTTATTTCCACAAACGTAAGTATAAAATGCTTAAATTAGATTGAAGCTATAACTTAAGAAGAATGAATAGTAACGATAAATTAAATATAAAATAAATTGTGCGAACAGTTGTGCTGCCATCTGCAAAAATTTGGCGTGAACGCTCCCAGTGGACATCCACTTTTCCACTGTACTAGTTTAATATACTTGAAACAAATAAATTATACAAAACTTATAATATTTATTACAAAATTGGCATTAATTTTTTGTAAAAATGAAAGCCAAAACAATATCTTGAAGTCATATTTGAATACGTTCCTATCTTCACTGTAAAACTGTTGAGTAGTACTGTAAGTACAAAGTGTACATTTTATTATTTTTTTATGGTGGAGGACTGTAGAAAAAATCTTGTGTGTGTTTCGAGCGCAAATGAACATTAGGTTTGTTTGTTCCGCTATGCTGCGTTTTACCGCAAAACGCGGCGGTAATTGTCGCTGCGTTTTGCGATTCACTGCCAATGGCCGCGGTAATAATTTAAGTTACTAAAAATTAATTTTCTGTTCGATCCGTGTGCGTTAAATAATTTTCGAAGACACTTCAGACTATTATAATTATAAAGGATACTCAGTAAAAATATATTATTCCATTTTCCATTATTTTAATTGTTTACTATTGTTATCATTTAAATTTACCTTGTTACAAATCATAATTCATATGACATTGACATTTATATATTTTACAAATGTATTTCAATTTCTAAAACTGAAACATTACATAGCACACTTATTGAAAAATAACAATTTTTTCCTAATATTTATTTATCAAACACTGTCATACTGGCACTTCATATGTAGACACGAACATTACCGCCGATTATTTTTTTACCACCGAGTCATGAGTCACTGCAAAAATTATCACCGCCAGCTGCCGCGGCGTTTTACCGCAAGTTACTAGAAAAACGGAACGAACAGAATCTAGTGACTTTACAGTGAATCGCGAATCGAAAAGAAAAGCAAATTTCACCGCCGCGTTTTTTGATAGACGCAGGATAGCGGAACGAACAAACCTATTGTCGATTTCGAGAGAATGCCGCGCTCCTGCGTCGCGCGTCAACAACCTCTCAATCGACAATGTCTCATTTTGCGCTCTTAATACACAAGTAGCTATTATGTACAAGACATTACGAGCATTAATTCCGAATTCTTGCAAAATTTTGATATGGGTCACAGTTCACAAAAAAATGGGCCAAAAACTAATTATTTTTGGGGTCGCTAAAGGGTGCAAAATTAATTTGTCTCTTTGGAGGTCCCAATGAAGAGCATATAGTTTACTCCAGCTTGCCATCAATTTTTTCACCAACAAACACCTTGCCGACTGACCTCTTTTCCTATTTCGGTGTTTGTATCAGTCTATAAACTCACTAAAAGCACAAAACCAGTGTAATTTAGATTGCATCGAGTTTCATATAGTACACACAAAATTTTACTAGTCTGAAAACGCTGTTAACTAGTATCTAATACATAACTTGTTTCATTCAAAAAGGGTTATTCACTTGTATCATAGCCTCAAAACTCTTAATGAATTGAAGGTGCACTCCACTCACAAGTAAACCCTTAATTTTTGTGTCACTCCGGCTTGGGTAGATACGAATTCGACCCTAAGGACCTTAAAACGTGCTTATTAATCAAAATCTCAATATGCGATTTGATGCATCATTCTTCTAACTCCATTATTTAAGTCTTAAGTTAGGCGGGACGTAAATGGTAGAGAAATAATTAACTTACCAAAAACTATTATCAAGAATGCAGGAAAATTAAAGCAATAGTAGTGGAATATATAAAACCATGGTAAAAAGGCTACACACATCAGTAACAATAGACCAATGAATAAACCTTCAACCAAAAACAAAATTAGTATATTTTACATACCTTTATTAGAGCTATATAAACATTAGCAATACGATTACTTTCAGGTCTCAAAACAATTTCACTTTGATATAATAGGGCCTATATTTTAATTTATATATTTATATTAAAAATTTATACATAAAAATTCTCTCCGTTAGGTACATATGACTAAGTTGGCAACAGTGGGTTTAGGTGTTTTGACCGACATGAGTTGTTGTATGTGCACGTGTTTAAAAAAACAAAATATGTTATAAATTTATACAAGTTGTTCAATTAAATGGACCACAATTGGCATCTCGAGAACTATAAAAGCTACAAAGACGAAAAGGGACAAACAATTTTTGTTTTATAAGACAAATTTAAAGAAACGAAAATGATTTTCTTCAACTAGTGATCATCAAAATACGGAATCTCACTTTTTATCTTAAATAAGAACACATATTAGAGAACATCATTCTAAATTCAGTAATTTTTTATATCCTTGTAAAAAGATTTTTTGAGAAAAATGTATTTAAATTTTTATACTAATTTGATTACAAGAAAATAAGGGTGCCGTGAACGAAAAAAAATTAATACATATTATTTTCGTACCTCCGTCCATTTTGACTAGTATTACACAACTCAAAATCGTATAGAAATGCGCTGTTGTTGACCTAGGCCGGCAAAAGGAGTTGGCAGTGCTGTTCTGGTGATGTGAATTTAAGATTATTTTTAACACAAGAATTAGCAAAATGTTTACAAGCTAAATCTTTAATTGTTGTAACTTAAAGGACTAAATTTTCTCATAAAAATAATAATTTGCTGTCCTTACTGACATTTCATATAGATTAATTATAAAAGTTCCAACTTTAAGACTAGTTTGTTTTGTAACTACAACTAACTTCACGTGATACAATTGAGTTTCCGCCATATGTCATTAAAAATATGCGAAAGTATATATATATATATATATATATATATATATATATATATATATATATATATATAAGATTATATTAGATGATGACCTAACAAATATATGATGAATTCCTAACGGAATCTCTCACGTAACTAGAATCTTTTATGATAAGAAACACTATAAATACGTACTAAACAATGAAATGTTATCCTTTTTACTGTGTAATTTCAAAGTTATAACTGCTAAATAAAGTCTGTGTGTTAAAATCAAAATATTGTTTTTTTTTTATTATATATCGGTCACGATCATATAATTGCCGCAGTCTTGGTAGGATCACAAATAAAGAAGTCAGTGTGCTCGAAAAATTCGCCGGAAATCTGTACAACGCTTTATTCAACAATTTCAATTGTTGCTTAGTGTGATCGAACCAAATAACTAATACTACGAAGAAACTCAAAGCCTTACAAGCAAGAAGCCTTTCGTAAAAGCAAAGCTATACCAATAAGCCTTCGCTTTAATCAACGATCAACCTAAACAGTGGTTGCATCAGAGGTCTATTCATACGACCCATCAAGTTCACCAGGCCAAGCAGTTCGCAGAAAGAGGTATCCGTCAACTGAACGTCATCAGCCCCTCGCAAGCAAAGGAGATGTCAACAATACAGACACTCACAATAAGTCTGTAAGTCTCATTGTTTCTTTAACTTACTAATCACATGTCAGATAACGAATCACAGTCATCTGATATAAATCAGGAACTTGAATTACAAAGTATCTTACTAAATAATATCACTTTACAACCAATTCTGAAATACATAATACTAATAATTCAGAAATAAAAATTACTACTACTTACGCAGAAATAAAATTTTTTGCTAGTGTCATCCCTGAATACAACGGTGATGTAAATAGATTACCAAATTTCACAATTCAAGTAGATTTGTTCTATGAAATTTTGCAATTAACAACTGTTAATGAATTACAAAAAAATACGCTTTTTCATTAGTTTTAAGTAAAATAACCGATAAAGCTGTAAATATAATTAACGAAAATACTTTTAATGACTGGACAGATTTAAAAAAATATTTATCCGAAAATTTCGAAGATAAACTCACTAAAGAAACTATTTTATTAAACATTTTAAATATCAAAAGTACGAATAATATACATGACACGTTAATACAATTTAAAAATGACTTTGCAAAATATAAATCTAAAGTTCACTTATTAAACTATAATACAGCTCAGAAAACTATATTAATAAATGAAATACAAGAATTAGTCGTAAGACATTTCATTACATTATTACCAATTCACGTTCGAGGATCTTTCATTACTAACAACCCCACTACATTAGAAATGTGTGAAAATTTACTAACAAATGATTATAATTATGCACTTCAAACCTTTAAAAGTCCATTGTTAAGATCAGATAATCCTCAACAATCGCAAAAAACATTACACAATAATATACCTCCACAAGAATTCCCAGGGCAATAATTCCCTTCAAAACCCATAAATGTTCAACAGAATTATAATAAACAAAGCTTGCCTTTTGCTCTTAGACAAAATGCCTACAATGCTGTTAGAACCAGACAACAAATTAAACCTCAACCTATGTCTGGAATAAAAAAAGCACAATCCCTATGAGTGCACAAACAATAAAGCAAAACTATTTACAAGAAAATATCGAATATGAACCCGAAAATTTTGAAAAACATTTTCAAGAAAATCAATATCTTGACGAAAACTATTCAAATGATAATAATTTTTTAGAGTCCATAGAACTCCCAAGCCAAGAAACATAGTTATGACTTCAATCACAAACAAAATTCCTATTATTAAATTATCAAATTATGAAGTATTAATAGATTCAGGATCAGATGTAAATCTTATTAGCGAAAACATGTCAAAATTGTATAAACCGAAAATTGTAAATGAGAATTTGACCTTTAAAACAGCCAATTCAAAAGTACATTGCAAAAATTCTATAACTTTAAAAAATTTTAATGAACCTCACAAATTTTTTATTCATACTTTTAATAAAGATTGTGATTTAGTATTTGGTATAAATATATTAAAAGACCTGAAATGCGAAATAAGATTGCTAATGAAAAAATTAAAAATTAAAAAAAAATTAACAAATTATTAGAACAATATCCCAAACTCATCCCAAAAGATGGCGAAAATTTATCGTGTACTACTCACACCAAACATAAAATTTTGACTAAAGACAATATTTCTATACATACGAAAAACTATAGACTTCCACAGATCTATGAGAATGACATCGAAGATCAGGTACAAAATTTATTAAAAACCGGTGTAATTAGAAAATCAAACAGCCCTTATAATTCTGCTATTTGGATTGTCCCGAAGAAAACAGATGCATCAAGAAAGCGGAAAACACGTCTCGTAATAGACTATAGAAAATTAAAAGCAAATACTAGAAAAGATAAATATCCCCTCCCTAATATTAATACATTACTAGACAAAATTGGCAAACCTAAATTTTTTACAGTTCTTGATTTACATTCGGGATTTCATCAAATTCCGGTAGAAAAAGACGATATAGAAAAAACTGCCTTTAGTACCCCATCAGGTCATTACGAATTTGTCAGAATGCCGTTTGGACTTATTAATGCACCAGCGACATTCCAAAGAATGATGAATGAAGTTTTAGGAGATTTAATTAACAGAATTTGTCTTGTTTATATGGACGACATAATAATTCTTAGCAAAACGGAAGAAGAACATTTACAAGATTTAAAACTTGTTTTCGAAAAACTAAAAAACGCAAATTTACAAATACAAATTGATAAGAGTGAATTCATGAAAACAGAAATAGAATATTTAGGATTCGTTATATCAGAAAAAGGTCTTAAAACTAATCTCATAAAAATTTAAGCAAATAATAAAATTACAATTCCGAAAGCACAAAAAGAAATCAAATCATTTTTGGGAAAGTTATCATGGTATAGACGTTTTATACCTAATTTTTCAAAATTAACGAAACCTTTTACCGAATGCTCAAAGAAAAATAAAATAATTGATATAACTAATAAAGACTATTAAGAAGCATTTCAAAAATCTAAAGAATTGATTAGTAACCCTCCTATACTAAGCTTCTCCGACTTTTCTAAACCTTTTATCTTAACAACTGACGCGTCAAATTACGCCATGGGTTCAGTACTCTCACAAGTACAAGATAACGTAGAAAAACCTTTAGCATACGCTTCAAAAACTTTTAATAATCACGAACAAAATTACTCTACAGTGGAAAAAGAGTTAAAATCTATCGTTTGGGCAGTGCAAAATTTTAGACCCTACTTATACGGCAGAAAATTTATCATTCGAACGGACCGTAGACCTTTAGTCTGGCTATTTAATATGAGATATGGAAACCAAAAACTAATGAGGTGGAAAATTGAGCTAAGTGAATACAATTTCGAAGTTGAGTATTTACCAGGGAAAACAAACAAAATTGCTGATTATCTATCACGAACAAGAGAACCTTTCAAAATTAATTATGTAACAGGAGATGTAACTGAAACGCAGATATATTTTGTCATTGTGTTTCTAAAGATAATTGTTTTGGTAAAGGATTAGCCATACAAATAGATAAACAATTTGCTAGTAAAAAATACTGTGAGAATAACTTCAAAAATCAAAATATGATTATTCAAAATTTTGAAAATAAAGTAATTTTACATCTGTATACAAAAGACACCTATAAAGAAAATGTTAACTTGAAACAATTAAAATCTTGCCTTATTACCTTAAGGGGGTATTTAATCAAAAACGATTTGTGAGAGATTTGCGAAGTAAACGTAAAAACGGGTACACGAAAACACTTTAACTCGTTTATTTAATTATCGAACATATATACTTTTAATATTGACATTTTACATGACGGAATAAAAAACATAAGTGAGTGCTAAGCCAACTACATCAGTCAATAATAATAGGAGAGGGTCCTTTCGCTGAATATCATCATTATACTTCACACCCCCTCTCGAAAGGTAGTCTCGACGATAAATGCTCTGAAACAATCAAAAAGGGGAAAAACAATGACATAAAATGCTCAATCTTGCATTCCTAATCCTATTATGCAGTTCTCGTGTTTAACTGTTCCTAGGCCTTTGGTCAAAATGTCAGCTATCATCTGATCAGTTGGTAGATACTTGATCATTATCTCGCCCCGATGAATTGCTTCTCTTGTGAAATGATAGCGAATCTCGATATGCTTCGCTTTTCCATGCATTACTGGATCCTTTGCTATACAAGCTGCCCCCTGATTGTCGTTGTAGACGGTGACTGTCCTTTGCTTGCCGACAATCTCCGTCAAGAACCTTCTTAAATGCACCGCCTCCTTCGCTGCTTCTGACAGTGCGATGTATTCCGCCTCAGCTGTAGACATTGCCACGCATTTTTGCTTGCGTGAACTCCAACTTATTGCTGCGTTTCCAAGTGTAAAAACGTAGCCTGAGTAAGAGTGTCTGTCGTCTATATTTGCTGCTCAGTCCGCATCAGCAAATCCGATCAACGGTTTCCCCGTCTTCTTAAAAATGAGCTTTTTTGGATTTCGTGCCCTGTAAATATCTTAGTACTCTCTTTGCTGCAGTCCAATGTTCACGACCATAGATGTCGTTGAACTGCCCCAACAAGCTCACTGCATGGGCAATGTCCGGTCGAGTGGAACAGCCAAGTACATTAATGCGCCTACCAAGTTTCTATAAGGAATTTTCTTCATTTCTTCGTGCTCGTCGTCTGTAGTTGGACATAATTCCTTTGTTAACTTCACGCCTTTGCTTAACGGCGTCGACACTGGCTTGCAATCCGACATCCTATACTTTTTTAGAATTTCTTCAATGTATTTCTCTTGGTCCATTGATACGCTGCCGTCTTCTTGAACGAATCTCACTTCAAGACAATAATGGATCCTGCCCAGATCTTTCATCTCGAAAGCGGTTGACAGCTTCTTCTTCGTCTGGTTCATTTTCTGGATGTTATTCGATGCTAAGATTACATCGTCGACGTAAACTGCCAAGATGACAATTTTCTCACCTTCTCTCTGGATGTACACGCAATGATCCGATTGCAGCTGCTGAAAATTTAGTATTTTCAGTGTTTCGTCAAGTTTGGTGAACCAACTGCGTCCGGATTGTTTTAATCCATACAACGCCTTTTTCAATTTTAAAACTTTCGTTTTTGGGATTTGTCGTAATTCCGTATCTGTTAAGATGCTTGACAGCTCTTCTGGTATCTCCATATAAAGATCTTCATCCAGTTCACCATTCAAATATGCACTTACGAAGTCCAGCTGATGAATCTCCAATCCCAGTTCGACGGATAATCCCAGGATCAATCGAATCGACTCAACTCGAGCGACTGGCGCGAAAGTTTCAGAAAAATCTACATATTTTCGTTGTGTGAAACCTTTTGCAACGAGTCGAGCTTTCCGTCGTTCAACCGATCCATCTGCGTTTAGCTTTGTGCGAAAAACCCATCGACATCCAATCACGTTTGTTTCTTTTGGTCGATCGACAACGCTCCAAGTTTTATTCTTCATGAGCGCATCATATTCAGTTCTCATAGCGGCTTTCCAATCCTCTGCGAATTCTGCTTGTAGCGCCGCTGTCGCACTTACGGGATCTTCGCTGGCCAATCCAGCAATTTCGTTTTCATCTTTGACGTCTTCTTTGACATTATCCTGATTGTTGTCACGTTTTTTATTGACAGTTATAGCTTGCATCTGGGAAATTTTCTTCGGTCTCCCCGGTTTCCCAGTTCGGATAGTGATCTTCGGCCCTGGTTTTGGTACAAAGCCCAACGTCTCTGAATCGCTCGAATCCGAGAACTGTTCCGCTGTATCTTTACTGGAGTTCGAGTTAACATTAACTGTGTCCCTGTTGTGGACATCATCATCTAAGTCTTCACTGGCTGACTCGTCGTTGATCTTTTGTTGATTTTTGCTGCTCTCCTCCTGGTGCACTTCTTGTTGCGGTACAACTTGCTTTTCGCTAAGTTCCAGTTGCAGCAGGATATTCTTGTCAACAAAATTTTCCAATTTGCCATCGTTCTGAAAGATGTTCATAAAGGATGCATCGCGGCTTTTTAGAACTCTTCGAGCTTTCGGGTCCCAAAACCGATATGCTTTGGACGTGTCAGAGTACCCAATAAATGTGCACCGTTTCGTTTTAGGATCAAACTTACCGCACTTGCCTGTCTTGTCAAGCACATGCGCCACTTGACCGAAAGTTCTGAAATGGCTTACCGTTGGAATCTTTTCAGTCCACATAGTATACGGTAGGTTTCCGCCAATAGCGCTGTTTGGGCTTCGGTTGCGAATATAAGCAGCCGTAAATACTGCCTCTGCCCAAAATCTTGCGGAAAGACCAGATTGTATGAGCATACATCTTGCCATTTCAATCAGGGTTCGGTTGGCACGCTCGGCAACGCCGTTCTGCTCCGGTGTGTGTTCAGCAGACAGCTGATGCATGATTCCTTCATTTTTCATGAAATTTTCATATTGGTTGTTTGCATACTCGCGTCCATTGTCAGAACGCATAATCTTGATTTTCTTTCCTGTCTGAGTTTCCATTTTCTTTTTAAAAATCTTAAACTTTTCAAGAATCTCGCTCTTCTGGGTCATATACACGACTTCACAATACCGTGTTTTATCGTCAATTAGCGTCGCAAAAAACCTTGATCCAGAAAGCGATGGGATGCGCATAGGACCGCATACATCCGTATGCACAAGCTCTAATACATCCGAGCTCACTGACGTCGACCGTGAGAAAGGCGCGCGCGATAGCTTTCCCTGAACGCAGACCTCACACTTTTGTAATATCTCGTCACAGATTACGCTCGCGCCGTGCACTTTTCCGGTCTAAACTAACTTTTTCAGGTCCGCAAAGTTCAAATGTCCGTATTTTTCATGTAAACTTTGCCACGATTCGTTCGTACCGTTCGTAGCATTCGCACACTCGAATGTCTCCGGCACCAAATATAATCCATTTTCACATTTTGCCACCATCACGGTTTCCCCGTTTTTATTTACGACGATAGCATCTGTTTTCCGAAAAGTCACGTCGACACCTTTATTTGCAATTTTCCTACCGATAACAAATTTGTTCTCAAGTCCGGTACGAACAACGTGTCTGACAATTTCGCGGTTATTTCGTTACTGACGTTAACGCGCACGGTTCCCTTCTTTTCGATTCGCGTTGAATTTCCTTCACTTGCGAGGTTCACTGAGTTGGGTCCGTCTTGACTATACATGTCGATGAACTTCTCCTTATTCTGGCACATATGCGAAGTTGCCCCAGAATCAAGGCACCACACGCTTTTATCGCTTGATGCGACACTTGACGCAACTTCTGCTGATGTGTTTGTACAAACACGCGCGTATTCATACGCACTCATCACGGTTTCCGCGCGTTTTGATGACTCGTTTGTCTTTTTCATAGTTCGATTCTCATTGCGTTTTCCACAATTTTTCGCATAATGTCCAAATTGTTTACATTTAAAACACCGCACCTTTAAAATTATGTCAATTTGTTTTGTCTTTCCCTTTCGGCCCCCTTTATTACACGACACGAACATAGCATTATTCGTTGAATTTCCATCGCTTCGTCGCTTCGCGACTCATATTCCTCAATCATTTTTACTTTAAGGGATTCAGGGGGGAGGAGCTTGTCCTTTGCTTCGATTGCCACCCGAAATGACTCATAGCAGTCCGGTATGCTATACAGAAGAATTATTGAAATGAGATCTGGATCGATCTTCAAATCCATGTCTTCCAGCTTCCCTACAATGTCGAAGAAATCAGCTACGTGCGTGCGCATATCTTCTCCATCCTCCATTTTCTGGTGAATAAGTCGCTTTAATAGCATAGCTTTTCTCGCTGGTCCTTGTGATTCGTACGTCGATTTGAGTTTCTCCCAGATTTCCTTAGAAGTTTTGCAATTCTTTATGTTTTTCAGCTCTTCGGGGGATATTGTCAGTATCAAGTCCGCCATTGCTTTGGAGTCCGCTGCATTCCATGTTTCAATCATTGCATTTACTGCTGCAATAGCGGTTGCATCTTCCCCTTTAACGGTTGGTTCTGGTTTCCCTTTTGTCCCAGACACATATCCCCACAAGTCATTTTTCACAAGAACTGCCTTCGCTTGTATTTTCCAAGTGTCATAATTGTTTTTGTTTAACGGTTCAATTTTCACACTGGCGAAACTCATTTTCCTTTTCAGAAAAGAACACGACAAGTTTATCGTTATACACTGGCCAACACTCGCGAGATTTTTAGGACATGCAAATTTCACGTTCGATTAAAGTCACTATACAATATTGTACAGCCGAGTCACGTATTCCGCGTAATCATTTCTGGGCCCCATAACCTGTGAGAGATTTGCGAAGTAAACGTAAAAACGGGTACACGAAAACACTTTAACTCGTTTATTTAATTATCGAACATATATACTTTTAATATTGACATTTTACATGACGGAATAAAAAACATAAGTGAGTGCTAAGCCAACTACATCAGTCAATAATAATAGGAGAGGGTCCTTTCGCTGAATATCATCATTATACTTCACACGATTTATTCGAAATTAACATGCCATATTTATCATGCGGGTTAGACAAATTAGAAAAGTCTAAATTGATTCAATTATTAAATAATATTTTTAAAGACACAAATATCTAAATTATTATTTAAGAATTACCTCATAATTTTGCAAACTCACAAGAAATCGATAATTTTCTAAAAAATCACTCAAACGAATCGGTAGAGAGTTTATTAAATAATGCCGAAGATATAGACAGAGAATTAGAAAGTTCAATAACCGACACTGTTCATTCCTCACCAGAAGAACCCATAAACGGTTTAAAATTCTTAGAAAACTGAATTAATGTAGCTAATAATCAAATAATAATACAAGAAGATAAAGAAAATAATGTAGAAATAAAAAGATTATTTAATCATAAAAAACCAGAAA
The DNA here is from genome assembly GCA_963082715.1 of Harpalus rubripes. Taxonomy (NCBI): domain Eukaryota; kingdom Metazoa; phylum Arthropoda; class Insecta; order Coleoptera; family Carabidae; genus Harpalus; species Harpalus rubripes. The sequence continues at coordinate 13,186,003 of OY720463.1, forward strand.
ATAAAGAAACACAACGGTTTGAATTTATTCAAAATTATATAGTACCTAAAATACGATATTATTGTATTTGCACGGACGAAATTGCTGATATTTTAGATAAAATAATACAGAATAAGTTTGAATTCGGAACTGTAAATTTAATAAGAGTTAACCAACAGGTTGAAGACGTAGAAAACGAGAACGAACAGGATGAAATAATATTTAATTACCATCATGGAAAGACAAACCACCGTGGTATATTAGAAACTTACAATAAACTAAAAACGAAGTATTATTGGCCAAAAATATTAGAAACTATAACAACATTCATAAATAAATGCGAAACTTGTAAGAAATGTAAATATGACAGACAACCCCCAAAATTAGAAGATCAACTTACACCAACCCCTCAACGACCTTTTAAAATTGTAAATTTAGATACATTAACCCTCGACTCAAAACACTATTTAACAATATTTGACCAATTTTCAAAATATGCTCAAATATATTTTATAAAAAATAAAACTTGTGGCAATATCATAAATATAGTTTCAAATTTGCGACTCAGGGAAAGAATTCGATAATTTAGCGTTCAAAACCTTTTGTCATAATAACGAAATTAATTTACATATTAAATCCGTTGGTAACCCAAAATCAAATGCAATAGAAAGACTACATTCCACCCTGATAGAACATTTGCGAATTTTATTCCAAAAATACCCAAATAAAAATTTAGATGAAATATTGACGATAAGTATACTAGCTTATAATGACACCATACACTCTATTACGAAATTATCACCGAATGAAATACTATACGGTAGAGAATACTCACACATTTGACCAAGAACGACCGTAACTGACGAACAACAGGTAGAAACATTTCAAAGAAATAAACAAAATGAACATGATAAATTACGAAATAGAATTGCAAACGAAAAATTAAAACGTTTTAAACCAAATAACACCCATACAAAATTTCAAAACGCCTCTCAAGCTTTCCTTAAACAAAACCCTAGATTGATAACAAAATTCAAAAAGCCATTGTTCGAGAAAGTAAAAATTGATAATTATAATGACAAGAACCATACCATTGAAGTAAAAGGGGAAGTTCATAAAAGAAAAGTAAAAATTGACAAATTAAAATTATAATTTGTTACAGATTAATATCCTTATCCCACGGTCAATTCCTCCAAGATATTTCTGACAACAACGGTGGAAAATGGGATTACTAGAATTAGGCAAAACCCATATTAATGAATATGATATCTACGCCTATTTTAACTATGACTTACAACCCTTACTTTCAAATTTCCAAACTATTACTGGCACAATTAACACCTTTAAGAATAATTCTAAACCACTGCATAAAACTAAACTTTGACACTTTTAATGTAATGAATATGATTTACGAAAATACAGAAAAGCAAATCAACAAATTAAAGATTCATAAAAGAAATAAACGAGGACTAATAAATGGATTAGGTACAGTCATAAAATCTATTTCCGGAAATTTAGATCAAAATGACGCAGAACATTATGAACAATTATTTAAATAAATTAAGGTAAATGAACGAAACTTACAACAAGAAATAAAAAATAATTTACATTATTTGGAAGATTTTATCAAACATTTTAATGACCAAATTAACAAAGTAAACATTAATGAAAAAGAGCTTTCTAACCAAATTCAAGTATTAAAAGAACAAATTAACAAACGAGAATATAAAGATGCACTATTTTTACTCAATTCAAAATTACAGTTGATAATCTCTTTGCTAAATCATATCCAAATGATTATCTCTCAAATAAACGAAAGTATAAACTTCTGTTCCCTGCATACTTTCGATGTAAGTCTAATATCTTTTGAAAACTTAAAACGTATGTTACCTGTGTATGACATAGTTGAAATTTCAAAATTATTAACAGTCAATTGTAATCATGATAAAAATAAAATATACTTTATAATAACTATTCCTATTATGTCAGAGAAGACTTTCGATTTGTATCAAATGACAATGATCCCCTTTAAACAAAATATGTATTATTTATACGACCAAGAGAGAACAATGTATATTAACAATAATGTTAAGGTTGATGATTGTTTAATTAATAATAAGCAGTATTATTGTAGAACTAACAATATAAAAGAAGCAAATGTACTAACCAATTGTTGCATAGCAATAATAGTAAATGTGAACTAAAACTAATTACATCCTATAATAATATAATTCGTATACCAAATTCTAATGAATTAATTATATTCAGCCCTGATAAACGAAATATTGAAATTGATTGCAAAAATATTAAAGAAATAAAAAGCATACAAGGAATATTTCAGATTTCTAGTATAAGTCAGTGCAAAATTAATGACTATGTCTTTAAACCTTTTGTAAATGAATACAAAGAAATAAAACTTCAGTTTTCACGTTAGAAATAAAACCAAATAAAAATAAGATTTTGTAAAATATAGAAGAATTTACAATAGCTATTCCTACTATAATACCATTGAAAGAATTAGATACCAAACATGAAACACATTTTAATATATTGTATGTATTACTAACTATTATTATTTTAATTTTAATATGTTATAAATTAATAAGTAAATATAAGAATAAAATATGTAAAGGAAAGACATCTGACGAAACAAAAACTATTCAATTACCACAGTAGAACATCAGATTTCTTTTCCATCCACTATTTCTTAGCCATCATCTAGAAGGGGAGGTATTATGTAACCCTATTAGATGATGACCTAACAAATATATGATGAATTCCCAACGGAATCTCTCACGTTGTAACTAGAATCTTTTATGATAAGGAACACTATAAATAAATTATAACTGCTGAATAAAGTCTGTGTGTTAAAATTAAAATATTGTTTTTTTTTATTATATATCGGTCACGATCATATAATATATATATATATATATATATACAGGCTGTACATGAAATAAGTGCATTAAATTTAACAAGTAAGTCGAGAGCAACAATTTTTTTTTCTAAATCTTCTAGTTTTTTAGTTAAAATTCTTTAAAGATTTGTTTAAAATTTCGTTACCCGCCACTGGCAAGATCTCTGCTGTCTGAATCAAAGATCGATGTACACAGCACAAAAATTTTCGGGCGGTGGTTGCATACTTGCAGACACAGTAATTAATAAACGATCAACGGAAATAGCTATTTATTTAATTAGGATATTAAGGTATTCATAATTGAGAGGACGTTGCCAAGCTACGAGGCGGAAGCCGAGTAGTTGCTTGGCAACGTCCGAGTCTATTGTGAATAATTAATATCCGTTTAATTACAAGGCTTTATTAAAACACTGTAGTCGGCATTGATTTCGCCAAAACATATTTGCTATTTATTTATAAACAAATAACCAAGTGTCAAATAATCACGACAAATAATCTTGTGATGGAAAATATTGAGTACATTCCTGATGATATTTTGCTGGAAGCGGAAGAAATAACTTGGAATTTGTTACCAGAAAAATCTAAGCATTTGTATGAAAAGGAGTATGTCGAATTCTGTAAGTGGCGGCAATCGAGGGGTGCAAAAGGAACTGCAGAACCAATAGTCCTTGCGTATTTCAAAAGAAAGGTAATTTAGCTCGTATTAACAATGTTTGTCTTATTGTATGTATCCTTGACTTGTAGGCAGAAATTTATTCAGCAGCTTCGCTTTGGACCCATTACTCTATGCTTAGAACTTGTTTAGAGATAAAGGAAAAAGTCAAAATAAGTGAATATGCCAGTCTTATTGCGTTTATTAAACAGAAAAATGTTGGTTATGAAGGAAAGAAGGCGAAAATTTTGACAAGGGATGAAATTAATGAATTTCTACGTACTGCGCCTGATGAAATATATCTGATGATAAAGGTTGCTTTCCTATTCGCAATTTCTGGTGCTTGTTGTGGAAAGGAACTAACAAATATTATGATTGATGATATTGAGGATATGGATACTTTGCTTTTGATTACTATTCCGAATACAAAAACCCATGTAAAGCGTGTGTTCACTGTTATTCCTGATGGAGATGTTGTTAATTCTGTTGCATTGTTCCGAAAGTACTTTGCTCTTCGTCCGTTGAATATGGAAAACCGTAGGTTCATATAGAAAAGGAAAATTTACTAGACAAGTATGTGGAGAGCATTTCTTTGCTAGTATTCCGCAGCGAATTGCGAAATTTCTGAAGCTTCCAGATGCAGAAAAGTATACTGGGCATAGCAAGCGTAGGTCATCTGCCACATTGTTGGCAAACGCGGGAGCAGATATTATGCGGTTAAAACGGCTGGGTGGTTGGAAAAGCAGCATAGTGGCTGGAGCATATGTGGAAGACAGTATTGCCGAGAAGATTAAAACAACCAAAAACATTTTGGTTGGTAATGTGTCTGGCAATATTACTGAAACAACCTATAGCTCAAGTAAGATCAGCGTTACTGCAGACAATTCTAATATTATTGATGACAAGCTGACAGTTTCCTTGAACAACAATCCAAATAAATTGGAATTTAATAACTGCCAAGTGACCATTCATATGTAATTTATTTAAGATTGTGATAAGTTTAATTTTTGAATAATAACATATTAAAAATAACGCTTTTTATTAATTTTTCCTCCGTCCTTTAGATTCAACACTGTCGGTATCTATGCAATAGTACATTCGTAACTATGCAATTATGGCTTATTATATCATAGTTACGAACTCATAATATAAATACCGTACTACGTTATTATAGTCAACATTATAAACAAGGAAACACCAGAAAACAGTGGTATTAAATACATCATAATACGTAGTGTTTTAATAAACATTTATTATTAATAAATTCGTAATAATACAATTTTTAAAATAAAGAAATTTAAAATTTGAATAACAAAATTATAAAATTATGTATTGATACAGGTTTCTGAACTAGTGTGAATAGAGAGAAAGCGTGGAAAGATTTGGAAGAGCATAATAGTTATGAGGTTATGAGATGAATTTTCGTGTGTCAACTCGGCTAATCATAATAGTTTAAATACATTATTCAAAAAATGTAAGTACAAAGTTTTGTTCATTTAAACGAGGTGAGATTATATGAGGACCAATGACTCGTCAATTTATGATATTTTTTGTTGAAAATTATGTTTCCTTCTTACAGTATGAGGATTTTTGTGACCAGATAAATGTATTGTGCATTATTAAAGACACTTTCTCTAATATATCCAGTCCTATCAGTGAACAATACAACCCATTCGCAAAATTGAAATGCTGGAATCAATGAAATTTTTGCACATGGTATGGAAGTAACTGTTGCTTTTTAAAAATATTCTAAATTATCATATGTAAGATATTGTATGTGGTACAACATAAATTTACAAATATTACGAAGAGGATGATTTTCGTGTAACTTCGTTCACCTTGAGAACTTCACCATAGGTAATTACAATGTCTGTGTATCCGCTATTCATAAAAATAAGCATGTTGCCAGAATTTTACCTTATAAACAACTAATGTTAAAATTTAATTGCAACAACTGACAGGACTGTCAATTACTAAAACAAAATTTTTCATAGCTATTGCTACTGCATTTAATTATTACAAAAAAATTTGGAACGACTCGTCAATTTACGGGGTGGTAAAATTGTTAAAAAAAACATGCGATTTCGAGAAAAAGTTATAAAGAAATATTTTTGCCCTCGACGAGTTATATTACTGGTTAAATTTAATGTGCTTATTTCATTTACACCCTATTAACTAATGTTTGCATGTTATATTTTTTATAGATATAAGATAATTACGCATTGCAATGCAATGCAAAACCGATATAAAATATATGTTCATCATTTACGTTTAAGGTTTTAACTAGTACCTACCACAAACCTTGATTTAAAAAGCCGTTTTGAAAAATGCCGATTTTAAATATTTAATTTCAACATTATATTTAAAAATAATTTTTCGAAATATTTGTTTGAAGACAAACTAGTTCCCCTTTAAAATAATGTTTTAATAAATTTCCGTGATAGTGCTTATTATTAAAACAGAGTTTTAGACAGTGGCGGTGCGTCAGACGAGGCAGGTGAGGCCAGGCCTCACCTCTTAAATTCAAAACATTTGTAAAATTTTGTAATTTTATTTTTCATTTAAAATGTATTGAAATAATACAAATCTACAATATTTGAACTCATAAACAATCATTGTTACTATCCAAACCATACAAATAGTGTTATTTTCACGCGAATTTACACATAGGAGTCAAATTATACTGTCCTCATGGACAATAATAGCGCAATACATAAGTGCGAGTGAGACGGAACAATTTTACCCTCTCTATGCTCTACATCTACACTACTGCAGATGAGCCAAGCGATGAGTTGGCCTCTCTCGTTCCGAGTAGAGCGCACGTAAGCGCTTACAACAGAAAATGCTAGTTTCAAACAAGTATATTTGTATTATTTTTCAATTAGTTTTTTGTAAAAACGGTTTAATAATTACTATTTATTGTTACTGTTGTTACTTTTTTTATGTTTCCATAAATTTGAAACTATTTTTTATTTCTATTTTAATTGTACCTACTGTTACTTGTCACGGTTATTTAAATTAAACATTTATACACAATTAAACAATAATAAATCATATATTGTAGAAATATACAAATACCAACAACCAAGAGACAAAACAACAGTTCGAACTACTTAAAACAATGGGAATAATCTAATTGAACTGTTCAGAAAAAGTTAAATAAATAAATAAATCAGTACAATGATTACTTTTGCATCTAATATTTTCATTATTAGTTCTTTTGAATTATATAAACATAAAAAATATAATTTTCCAAGCGCAAAATAGCATGATAAAAGCATCGGAATAATAGGTGAGTTTGAGAATTCTTGGCCTCGGTTGAGTGGTGGGAAGACCCACTAGCTTCTGCTTGGGCTTTACGCTACCCGCTACACGCTTACGCCGCACAGCTAGCCAGCTAGCTATCCTCAGTAATATAATATATAAATTTAATGCAATATTGTATTTTTAGATTTTCTGTTTCTGTAGTTATTGCTCTTATGCTCACATCTCGAATCATAATTATAATTCAATTACTAAATGTCTTCTAATGAATTCGAAAATTTTATTGGAAATAATAAAGATGCAAATAAAAATTTATTGGTAGCTTTAAACTCGCAAAATAAATATAAATTTAAAAATATTTTTTAATATTTAAGACTGACAATATTACTTTTGTTATAAAATTTTTCTTAACTTTATGTTAATATTTTATTTAAATGAATTATTTATGTAACTGTTTTCTTACAATAAAATAAATTATTAGTTTTTTACTTTTAACCAATTTTATTTTTTAAGAATTTGTTAAATTTGTTTTGACCTTGAAAATTTTTAAAAAGTCGCCTGCGGCGTTTTTTTCTCACAAATTGTAAATCCATCGATATGTCCCGTATTGTGATATTATAATTCTGGCCTCACCTCACTCTAAATTCACGCACCGCCACTGGTTTTAGATTAAGGCTTATGGTACCAACCAATGAATCTATAACTGCACTGAAAACGGGCATTTTTTTAGATAATTGTTGCCTTTTGTTTATTTATGAATTATTTTTAATTATAATACGCAAATGATTATTTCGAATTATAGTTTCAGGTATTTAGCTAATAGTCAACGTTTATTTCTTCAATCTTTAAGTTATGCGACCATAAAAGCTACAGTTTCTTCACTTAAAGCGATTGAAAGAAATGATTTTATTAATTTCAGTATTCTGTTATGACAGGCTAATACTATTAATATTGGAGTAATTTAAATAATATATTTAAGAGGCAATGTAATATATGTTTCTGGAATTGCATCAGGAAATATACAGCATTTTTTTCTTTTAAAAAACGGCCTACTCTTCTTGTCAGTCACTGTGGTTTTAAAAGTAATTATAAAAAAATATTTTACTAAAATGTTACTATCTTGTCAATTAATTTCTAAATGACAAATAGGAAGTATTTTTTTTTTTTTTTTGTAAATTTTTACTTTTCCTATACGAATGTATTTTGGTCTTTGGTTATAAAGAATTATTGTTATTATCCAATGACAGACATATAAGAGCAACACGGATTCATCAGCAAGTGTTATCATAGTTAATAATGAATAAAATAATTAAAAGAACGAATTCTATTGTGGAAACTGGATAGATTTAGGGATTATCGGCTGTGTATAAATAATATCGTAATCGTAACTACTATTGAACCCAGTGGCGTAGCTAGAACTTTTGCCGCCCGGGGCGGTCCATAGGTTTGCCGCCTCTCTCAATATGCCAAAAATACAGAGTGATCAAAAATAACTGATTCAGTTGACAATAAAATTCTGGGGATCTTTTTATTTCTCAGTTTATACAACTTCAGATAAAGGCGGAAATACTATTTGACATGTCATTTTTATAATAAATACAAATAGGTTATGTCAGAGCAGGAGCCCATTGACGTATTATATAAATGGACGCAACGTAGATACTGCTTTATTGTATAAGCATTGACGCACACCTTAGAAAAGGATGGAGCTAAGTTAAGGGCAAAGTCAAAAGATGAAAAATAACACAGAGTGCTTAGGAATATCCATCTCATTCATAATAAATGACAATGTAAAATATAGTTTATATTCGATTTAACAAAATATTTCATTCGTATATTAAATTATTTGTAAAAATAACAAATATAGAAAAGTACTTTTGCTTTAGCTAATATTATTTATTTAAAACTATTTTTATATACAATTTAGGTATAGACCGTCGACTGAAAATGATTTCTGCATCACAGAATGTTTGGATGGCTTGAAATTGTGTCTTCTAAGTGCAATAAGCCAGTCTGTTCACAGTTCATCTTTCGGAAATCTACTCGAAAAACATTCATATAAGATATGACAGTTTAGTTTACGGCGAATAAGAAAGACTTGTGAAATTTTATGCCTTATTGATAACGAACTGTGCATCCATTTCCACTGCATGACATTACCATTTTAAAAGAATTCTGAAATATAAATGAAATCACACTTATATGCATAGCATGAATGACAGAACATAACCTGAATTACCAGCAAACTACATTCAAATTATTTCTATTTCACATTAAATCAAACTTACTCACTTTTTATTGTAACTAACTCTTAGTTAGAGATATGAATATTATTTTTACTAATATTCCAAGTAAATATATTGCACTTTTACTAGCTGTCACTACTGTCAGAGCAGCAAACAAAACAACAGACCGCAACAATGTTCTTGTTTGACGTTGCCCCGCTTATCTATCTTTCCTTTTCTAAGGTGAGCGTCAATTCCTCTCTCTCTCTACGTTGGGTCCATTTATGTAATATGTCAATGGCAGGAGCCTGACAGCTAATATTATTTCGAGTGGTTGAAATAATTTAGATTATTGTTCTGTGGGTAATGTAAGAAATAAAAGGATGTGGGTAAGTAAAACAACGATTATTTTAATAAATAATTGTATATGTATTTGAATTTAAATTGCCAAATGTCATTGTCAACAGTGTCAGCAATAGGAAATAAATATATGTATCAGTGCCAGTTTCAAGTAATTTTTTTTATTGCCAACTGAATCAGTTATTTTTGATCACTCTGTACTAGAAAAAAGTCAAAGTGAAATCGAATTTGAAATTTTATAAATATTGCTCATTTTTTGTAGTGATAGCTATAGAATTGAAACAAAATTACAAACAAATGCATATTGTTTGAACTGTCAGAAATTCTGTTTTCAAATAATAATTTACAGGTTACAAAACGTGCAAAATAAAATTTGAGTAGTGACTTAGGTGTAATTTTTTTATCTGTAACCTTTATTTAGCACATTTTTGTAAGAAATTAATGGATAGGTATAGTTAACTTTAACAGCAAAATAAAAAAATTACAATGTATTTCCTATATAAAAGATTTCAAGTACACAACTGATATTTTTAGTTTCAAGTATAGTTTTTAAAAACGAATTATTATTTAATAAAAAGTGCCGCCCGGGGCGGACCGCCCCCTCCGCCCCCCGCTAGCTACGCCACTGATTGAACCTGTTGTGTGAGGTGTGAGGTGTGAGTTGTGACATGTGGGAACTGGATAGAAATTTGATATCTGACTTCGATATTTGGGTGTGTCAACAATCCTGTGTTCTACTTTGTTGTGTTATGTAGGGTGATCAAAACCAACTGATAGACACGTCGAGGAATTGCGTGCAAATCACAGGCATATATTGATCTTTCAATGCTGCAAATATCCCTTACTGAACTTATATACCAAACATTTCTTCCTAGATATCTAGTTGTGATCTCATCAAGGGCAGTTGGGGGTCACGTGACTATCAGTTAGTTTTGATTATCCTGTACAAGGCATAGTTTACCATATGTATTTACCAAGCCAAATATTACAAAATCCAGTTCAAAATGTAACCTCCGCATGCCATTATAGACTCGTAGTGGCACTATATCCCTATTATGTCAAAGTGGCCTCGCTAATGTAAATCAAGACTAATTACTTACCAACTTGCGTTTTAAACGAAGAATCAATTACAAATACCATAAAAATGACTATGATACCAAGAAACACCAAACAAATAAATACATCAAAAATTAAATGGTATAACCAATACAATAACCTTGGTACTCCATACATTATTTGCAAATTCTTAATTCCCCATATTTTTTCGTCTGAATAAAATCTTGCCGAAATCAACAAGACGAATGATATACCTACAATAAATTTCTGTGTTATAAAACTTTAAGGCCATGTGTAAATTTAACAAACAAAGCCATTAATTTTAAACGAATTAATGCCCCATATCTTCATCTGGTTTAACTGTCTGTTAACTAGAAATCGTTATACTGCATCTAAATAATAAGAAAATATACATACACACCAGTTGTCCACATTTTGTTCGACCATAGGAAAATGTTAAAATATTGATTTGGCGACATCTCTTCACCTACAGAGTTTTGAAAATAAATGTTCAGAATAAAAATATTCTAACGAGCCTGGAACTATGACGTCACATTAGTGGCTCAACTCTCACACACACACACACACACACACACACACATATATATATATACATACATATACAGGGTGTAAATGAAATAAGTGCATTAAATTTAACTAGTAATATAACTCATCGAGAGCATCAATATTTCTTTTCTTTTCTCGAAATCGCATATTTTTTTAGCATTTTTACCACCCCGTAAATTGACGAGTCGTTCCAAATATATTTGTGATAATTGAATGAAGCAGCAATAGCTATGAAAAATTTTGTTTTAGCAATTGACAGTCCTGTCAATTGTTGCAATTAAATTTTGACATTAGTAATAAACTTGTTTATAAGGTAAAATTCTGTCAAAATGCGAGTACACAGACATTGTAATTACTTATCTATGGTTTATTTATTTATTTATTTTATACTCGTATCTGTACTACACTTTACTTGACATCACGGTTGACATAAAGACAGTGTCATGGAGTTGCCAAGGCACTTACACGGAGCATTTCCAAATCATCACCAAAGCATTCTGTTCTTAATATTCGCACATTTATTAATCTTGTACATTTTTATCACATCACAATACGGAGTGTCACATATGACAATTTTAAAAAAAGCAACAATTATATCCATAACATGTGCAAAAAGTTCTATGTTTACAGCACATAACAGACTTCAATTTTGGGAATGGCTCATAATGTTCATCTATGAGACTGAATTTACTTGGGAAGGTGTACTTATTATGCACAATACACATCTCGACAGACGAAAATGCTGTAAAAATTTTCATTAAAAAATGTTTGGGGAACAATAAATGGACGAGTAATTATTGGCACTCATGTACCTCTTTTAAATGGATAAAAGTTTGTACTTACATTTTTTGAATAACGTATTTAAACTATTATGATTTGTTGACGATAAATAATCATCTCATAACCTAATAACTATGCTTTTGCTCTTCCTCTCGTTACCACGCCCCTCCTTGTCTTCCTCTATCCCTCTATTCACACTATTAAAAGCCTGTTTTAATACACAACTTTATAATTTTGTTATCCAAAATTTAAATTTGTTTATTTTAAAAATTGTATTATTACGTATTAATTAATAATAATGTTATTTCCCTTGATTCGTTTATTAATTACTGTGACTATAAGTGTAACCGATAACCGACAATTTTTGAGCTGTTTGTATCTCACTTGAATACGGTAGCAGCCATTTGTTCTCCATGGGCGGGTAACGAAATATGCAGCAAATTTTAACTCAAAATCTAAGACTTAGAAAAAAAGTTATTAAGAAATATTGTTGCTCTCATCGAGTTGCATTACTGGTTAAATTTAATGCACTTATTTCATTTACACCCTGTATATATATATATATATATATATATATATATATATATATATATATATATATATATCAGAGGTTATTCTAAGGATTTTTTTCCCAGTACACATAAAAGAATTAAATCGCTGTAGGTATAATAGTTATTTGTGTATCAAGGTTGTAAAAATGATCTTTTTTGGCCGAATCTGTAGATTGCAGCCGAGGCGACCGCCGAGGCCAGCAAATCAGATGAGGCTAAAAAAGAACTTTTAACCGAGGTGCACACAACATTTTTTAGGCGACTATCACAAAAAGATATAAACTTTATTTTAAAAATCAATTTCACAATTTTGACAATGACAGTTATCTGACAATTACATATATTTGGTTATTCATGTCACTTGCAGAGTGCTTTGCTCTATCACCTGGACAACTCACAAAACAATCTGTTTTGTACTGTTGTGTTGTTTACTGTCAAAATATTTTAAATCGTGGTGAAAACGTGTGTATCTCGTGATAAAATATCTACAGTTATTAACTGAGAAGCAAGAAAATGAGCAGTTCAGATAGAGAAGATATCTCTAATACTCCGCCAGAAATACATGAAGCTGCGGGTAGGGCGACGTTAAATTTATTGCCCGAAAAGTCCCAGAAAAATTATCTTAAACAATTTGATATTTTTGAAGAATGGTGCAAGCTACATAAAATTAAAAATTTTACGGAAAATGTGTTTCTTGCGTTTTTTCGGAAAAAGCTAAATCATTAAAAGCTTCGACGTTGTGGTCTTGCTATTCTATGATAAAATTAACCGTGGTGGTAAAAAAGGATATCGATATCAGTAAATTTTCAAAACTCATTGCGTTTTTAAAGAAACAAAACGTGGGCTACAAAGCAAAAAAATCGGCGATATTTACAAGAAGTGAAATAATAAAATTCTTGCGAGAAGCGCCGAATGAAAATTATCATGTGGAAGGTAGGTATTAATTTTTTTTATACATATGCACATAGTTTAAATGGTTTACTTTTTCATGAAGGTTTGCTTGATAATTGGATTAGCTGGAGCATGTAGGAGAGAGGAGTTACGAAAAATAGCGATGGATGACATTCAAGATAAAGGTGATATGCTGATAATTACAATCCCAGAGACAAAAACAGGAAATAAAACAATTTTCACCATAACCGATGAAATAGTCGAAGAATGAAGTGCTTTAGAGTTATACAGGCAATATTTAGTCCTACGTCCTCCCCATACAAGCCACAAAACGTTTTTTGTTAACTATCGCCAAGGAAAGTGCAGCACTCAAGTTATAGGAGTGCATACATTTGGAAAAATTCCAAGTCTAATTGCAAAATATTTACAATTGCCGAACCCCAACAATTACACAGGCCACTGCTTCAGAAGAAGCTCAGCCTCACTCTTAGTAGAAGCAGGAGGCGATATTTTAATGCTAAAACGGCATGGCGGTTGGAAATCTTGGACTGTGGCGGAGGGTTATGTGGAAGATTGCGTAAACAGCAAAAAAGAAATTTCAAGCAGAATTCTTACAGGTAGAGATGGAGCTTCAACTTCCTTTGTTACCACCAACAATGTAATTGAGACTGAAAATTTGGTGGTTGATGTGAACAATTGCAAATCTGTAACAACTGGCAGTCAAGCATTGTCCACTACCTCTGCAAGTGGAATGAACTTTTCTAAATGCACTAATTGCACATTTCATATTAGTATTAATAATAAGTAAAATATAAATTAATTAGTATCATTTAAATATTTTCTATTCATGTTATAATTGTAAATTTAATATCTTGGCTATATTTTAAGTTAGTTTTGTTGTTTGTTCATTTAAATGGTTTCAATTCATGTTCTAATTTTAAGTTTAATATCTTGTCTATATTTTAAGGTAGTTTTGTGTTTTTGTTCATTTAAATAGTTTCTATTCCTTGTAATTGTAAGTTAAATTGTAATTATTTCTAAATATATGTATTTGTCTATTAGGGAGTATTGAATTTACTATTTAAACAAACGAGTTATTGTAGCGGCCGTAAGGTAAATGCGGCCGTAAAGTAAAAGCGGCCGTAAAGTAAATGCGGCCGTAAAGTTGTTTTTGACAGATGTCAAAAAAAAGTGACACTTTACGGTTGTCAAACGATACGTAAAACAACTATTTATGTAATAGCCGCCTAAAAAATATTTTTTTCTCAATTCAAGTTGGTTTATGACGAAATACTAGATCATCCACAAATAGAAAAGTTGCGGAAACTGACGCTTCCAAAGTTAATTAAGTTCTTAACTATTTCTTCGGCATTCCTTACGGCAACTAAAGTTTTCGCGCGGATTTCGGGTGCCAAACTTCATAGTGCGGATGTGGGAAGTACCAACAATAGCATACTCTAAAAATCGTGTCTCGGAATTGCTTGTTGGTAGATTCCAAAAATGCCTTTTTGTATATTTATTGCAACATGCCTTGTCTGTCAGAATGAGATCCCCGGCAAGCCACAATGATGTTTCCGAGAAAAAAAAATCAAAGAAAACCTGACAAAGGTAGTGATCGAATAAAATTTTGTCTATGCCAGTAAATATTGACCAAGTTCACCACAACATTTAAATTAGTACAATTATTTGATTATTTTCTTCGAAAAACAGAAGTCGTAACTATAAATATAAATCCTTATTTATTTTTAGTTTTTTTAAATTTTATTTGGTTTATTTGTAATAAATGAAAAATAACTGCACAGATTTTAATTTTCCATTGCACAATTTGCTTTTCCTATTGTACATTTTGTGTCCAGCTGCACCTCTGATATATATATATATATATATATATATATATATATATATATATATATATATATATATATATATATATATATATATATATGTATAGGGTGTTTCCTTTAAAACAACCGGCGCTTTAGGTTACGAAAAAAAGGCGGAAAACTGAATTTGGTCGATATTTTCATAATAATCGAGAAAAATGTGTCAAAAAAAAAAACGTTAGATATTTCTATCCAGCAGTGTACGAAAATAATTTTTCATTTGGTAAATTTTTGAGATATAATACAAACTTACAATTTTTAAATAGAACCCATATTTTATTATTTACTCTAAAAATTTATTTTTTCTCTTTTGATTTGTACAAGGGGTTATTGTGTTTCAAATTTATTTTGCCTTCAAAATCTTACATTTTTAGTTATTATTTAAGATATTTCTTATTTTTTGTCAGTAGTTTTTTAAGTAGTATTTTATTTTACTTAAATAACTTATTTCCTAACTACCTGTAAGGAAGGTTGATAGTAATTGGCATTGATTCTCACCACCAAAAAGGTGGGGAGATAATTTTCACGTAGTGAGATGAAATGTAAAGTAGTGAGACGACAAAATTATTTCAAGAATTAAAGAAAAAATCTCACTACGTAACATATAATTCACGTGACGTTTTTTCTCACTTTTGTTAAATCTCACTGGCCTCTCATTTTTCAAGAATTGCCCCCCTGTAGTGCACTTTTCACGCCAGAAATGAGTGCCCGTGAGGTGACGCCTGGTAATCGCCCACACGGTACAAATATATCATCAACATTCCGATATCTGCGTACGAAGCAGATTGGCACAACCAGCAATGGGTAATAAACCGTGATGATATATTTATTTATTTTATTTATTTATTTATTAGTGACACACTATTCAGTCAAAGTATTTATGTTACTTTAGAGTTTGTTACAGTCACGAAAATTGTGTATTTCAGTAAAAAAAATGTTTTTTAGCATAAAGTAACACCTGGCAAAATAAATTATTACATTATCATTAACAGCAAGTAAAATAAAATGGGCCCTAAATTTGACTCGTGTGGAACATCTGATTATATTTGACACTTAGCAAGACAAGCGAAAAATTGGGTGATTCATAATATAGATATAACATAACATTTAAAATAACTACACAGTATTGAGTACTGAATAGTAGTGGCGGTGCGTGAATTTAAAGTGAGGTGAGGCCAGATTTAAAATATCACAATACGGGACATATCGATGGATTTAAAATTTATGAGAAAAAATGCGCGCAGGCGATTTTTAAAAAATTTTCAAGGTCAAACGTGTTTTAGTGAAAAGTAAGATAATATAGAGTTCTTTACAATAAAAAAAATTAACAAATTCTTAAAAAATAAAATCGGTTAAAAGTTAAAAACTATTACATAATTTATTTTATTGTAAGAAAACAGTTACATAAATAATTCATTGAAATAAAATATTAACATAAAATTAAGAAAAATTCTATAAAAAAAGTAACATTGTCAGTCTTAAATATTAAAAAATATTTATAATTTATATTTCTTTTGCGATTTTAAAGCTACCAATAAATTTTTATTTGTATCTTTATTATTTCCAATAAAAATTACGAATTCATCAGAAGACATTAAGTAATTGAATTATAATTATGATGCGAGATGTGAGCATATAAGCAATAACTACAGAAACAGAAAATCTAAAAATACAATATTGCATTAAATTAATATATTATATTTCTGAGTAATAGCTAGATGGCTAGCTGCGCGGCGTGGGCGTGTAGCGGGTAGCGTAAAGCCCAAGCAGCAGCTAGTGGGTTCTCCCCACCACTCAACCGAGGCCAAGAATTCTCAACCTCACCTATTATTCCGATGCTTTTATCTTGCTATTTTGCGCTTTAAAGATTATATTTTTTATATTTGTATAATTCAAAAGAACTAATAATTAAAATGTTAGATGCAAAAATAATCATTGTAATGACTTATTTATTTATATATTTAACTTTTTTCTTAACAGTTCAATTACATTATTTCCTTTGTTGTAAGTAGTTCGAACTGTTGTTTTGTCTCTTGGTTGTATATTTCCACAATACATGATTTAATATTGTTTAATTGTGTATAAATGTTTAATTTAAATAACCGTGACAAGGTACAATTAAAATAGAAATAAATAATACACTGGCGAAAGAAATTAACGCATCACTTATAATTTATTTTATATCTTGGAACCGATGTTATGTTTGAGCGGAAATTATTTGTGTAAGGAAAAAGTTTATCAAGTATGATGTTTTACTGATTGTCTGATATTTTTTGTTCTCAAGGTATTCTGTCAATAAATAAAATTGTGTTTTCTGCCTTAAAGAAAGCTTCATATTAAATTCATTTTTGTATTTGTTTTGAAGTACTATAGAAATTAAGTGCTAAATAGTGAAGCGTGATTATGAATAGACGTCAGAATCTTAATTTAAGTGTTGAAGAAGCTATGGCTGTAGTAACACTTGCAGAACATTGGAGTCAGCGTTACATCGGTCAGCGCCTTGGTGGTAACCAATCCACCGTATCACGAGTCTTGAAGAGACATCGGGAAACTCACTCATACTCAAGAAGGCCTAGTCAAGGGAGAAAACGAGCCAAAAATGCTATCCAAGATCGTTTTTTGATGATGCAGACGTTAAGGGAACGGTTTATTACAGCTCCTAGGCTACAAAATATGCTCGCAGAGGCCCACAATGCTCATATTAGTTCCGTTACCATAAGAAAAAGTTTACGTGGTTTTAATTTGTTGGAAATCAATTATTGTCCAGAAAAGACTAGATAGAAAACTGATATTCTACCGTTGCTAAGTAATCTTTGTTTTGTAATTTTGACAGTTGTATTTTTGATATTTGTGTATAACGGTCGCTAAATAAATCGTTCTAGTTCGTTTTGTAGTTCAGTGCATTATTTCTATTCCCGCGAACAGGTTATGTGGCCCAGGGAACGCGAGCACCGTCTCAAAATCGAATTCGCGATCGCGTCCGTAAGAAACTAAACAAATAAACGAAAAATCGTAAAGTCGACTCGCCAGCTGAAAACGAAAATGGCGCAAGCGAACGCGACGGCGCGGCTTGAAACATTATCGCGCGAAAACTACGATACCTGGAAAATACAGGCCGAAGCACTTCTCATCAAAAATGACGCTTGGGGATACGTGTCGGGCGAAACACCCCAACCGGTAGTCGAAGGCGAGGGAGCGGCGCGCGCGGCTTTCGTAATCGCCGCGAAAGCATGGCTGACCGCGGATCGAAAAGCTAAAGCCGATCTTATTTTGGCCATCAATCCGTCCGAATTATCGCAAATCCGCGGATGTACCACTTCGCGCGAAATATGGCTGAAGCTCGAATCGGTTTACGCGTCGAAAGGACCGGCCCGAAAAGCAACGCTACTCAAAAGAATGACGCAACACAAAATGCAAGAGGGAGACGATTTGCCGGAACATCTCACTAGTTTCTTTGACGCCGTGGACAAACTTCAAGCCATGGAAATCGACATAAACGGCGAGCTACTATCAATCATGCTGCTATACAGTCTTCCGAACAGCTTCGACAACTTCCGATGTGCTATAGAATCTCGGGACAACCTGCCGGAAGCGGAATCTCTCAAAGTGAAAATTCTAGAAGAATTTCACGACAGAAAGCAGAAGTGCTTGGAAGACGGAAGTGCTGCAATGTACGTCAAGTTGGACCGCGCGCAAACGTGGAAACGTAACCACTTCAAAAAGTACGATAAATCGAACGCTGGTGGCGCGAGCGGCAATGCGGGCAGTGTAAAATCAAAACCAAAATCGAAACCGAAGTATAAGTGCGGATTTTGTAATAAAAAGGGTCATAAAGAATCCAACTGCTTTCTGAAAAGAAAATTGGTAAATAACAATGACAAGTCGAGCGAAACAAATTGTGCGTTCTTTGCCGAACAAAACGCGAGCAAATCGAGCGGTCTTTGGTGCATTGGCAGCGGGTGCACCTCGCATCTCTGTCACGACAAAAACGTTTTTACGAGCGCGTGTGAAACGGTTGGACAATTAAACTTGCGAACAAAACAACGGCGCGCGTGGAAGGAAAAGGGGACGTTCGAATCCAAATTGCGAACAACTCGAACAATGTTATGATGCTCGAGAACACTCTGTATGTGCCGGATTTGAGAACGAATCTCATTTCCGTCGCGAAAATAGTGGATCGCGGAAACAAAGTAACATTCGAGAAAAACCGTGCGGTCGTTCGAGACGAAAACGGTAAAGTGAGCGTCGTTGCTCAAAGAATGAGAGATCTATTCTTTCTTCGCGAAACGGAACAACAAGCTAACGCTGTCACGTCGCCGCAGAAAGAGAGAAGCAACGTCGAAATCTGGCATACCCGTCTCGGCCACCTCAACTCACGTGACATGGCACAAATGATTAAGAACGGACTCGTCACCGGTCTCAAACTCATCGACATGGTGGATGAGATCAACTGCCACTCCTGCCTGTCTGCGAAGTTAACGCGAACGCCATTCTCCAATAGAGAAAATTCGACAAAGGAACTGCTAGAAATTGTTCACACCGACGTCTGCGGCCCCATGAGAACCACATCCTTGGGAGGAGCGCGCTACTTCATAACTTTTATCGACGACTATAGTCGCTGGTGTTATATGTACGCTATACGCAACAAAAGTGAGGCTATCGATAAATTCATAGAATTTAAGAACCTTGTCGAGAATCAGACTGGGCGCAAGATTAAGGCCGTCCAATCCAACAACGGCAAGGAATTCTGCAACGAAGAAATGAATCGGATCCTCCGGAACGCAGGTATTCAACGGCGTTTGACAACGCCGCACACTCCTCAACAAAATGGCATCGCAGAACGTCGCAACAGGACCTTTGTAGAAGCGGCGCGTTGCATGGTTGCTGATTCCGGTCTGCCACAGTCATTTTGGGCGGAGGCGATTGCTGCGGCGAACCATGTCTGTAACAGATGCCCAACAAAATCTTTACCTGGTGAAATCACACCGTACGAACGTTGGACAGGCACACCACCAAACATCTCGCATCTTTGATCATTCGGCGAAAAGGCGTTCTTACTGGACAAGACGCCGAGCAAGGGGAAGTTCGAGCAAAAGGGGATTCAAGGCGTCTTCGTAGGATATTCCGAGCAATCCAAGGCATACCTCCTATGCATTCCAAGCAAGAGAAACGTATGCGTTTCTCGAGACGTCTGATTTCTCAACGAATCTCCATCCGATGTGGACCAAAACGATCCTGTTCAGGAACTACTGACGTCAGAAACTCAACCGAAGAACGAGCCTACTTCCCGAGACATTGAAATCAACGTGGACTCTCCTGCACAAAGAGAAAATCCTGGCGTCGACGAAGACTAAGAAACCTCCATTCCGTGGATTCGAAGCAGCAGAGATACCTGTGGTCGTCCAGCCCCCCGGAGAACGCGCTGTCGACGCCGACGTAAACATCGCCATGACAGCGGCAGAGGTAAAAATCGACGAAGCACTGGGTGGTCCTGACCGGAACCAATGGCTCGAAGCAATCTTTTCTGAGCTCGAGAGCATTATCGGAAATGACAAATGGATACTAGTCAATAGACCCTTGAACGCTAAGGTGATCGACTGCAGAACAGTATTGCGCAACAAGTACAATTCCGACGGGTTCCTATCGCGACGAAAGGCCAGAGTAGTCGCTCGTGGGTTCGCGCAACGACCGGGCATCGATTTCACTGAAACGTTCGCTCCAGTTGCAAGGATGGAGTCATCTCGTCTTTTAATGGCCATATCAGCAAAATTCAACCTACGCATCACACAGCTGGATATCACAACAGCTTATTTAAACGGCGATATGGACACCATCGTGCATATGGAGCAACCTAAACTTTTGGCAGAAGCTTTGCAGCACATAGCACAAAACAAGGCCAGTGGAGCTACGGCAGTGAAAGCGAAGGCCATGCTCTGGGAGCTGAAAACTAGAGACAAAGTTTGCAGGTTGCCGAAGGCCATTTATGGGCTACGCCAGGCAGGTCGCCAATGGCATGCTAATCTGGACAAGACTCTAAAATCTATCGGACTTACACCCACTAAGTCGGATCTTTGCATTTACGTCGACAATCAAGAAGGGAAACACGTTCGTGCTGATTTACGTCGACATCTTAATTGCGTCGAACGACCCGAACAGGACCAAGGAGATCGAAGCTGGACTCTCGTCTAACTTTCAGGTAAAGAAAATGGAAAATGTGGACTACTTCCTAGGTATTGAAGTAAAGCAGACGGAGAACCACATCTCATTATGTCAAACCGGATACATTCACGAAATTCTACACAAATTCGGGATGTCTGAATGCAAATCCGCAAAGTCACCCATGGAGGTTGGCGTGAAACTCGAGCCTACATCCATTTCGGGAGATACGAACACTCGTTACCCATACAGGGAATTCATCGTAACCCTAATGTTTGTCGCAGTCGGGACTCGTCCTGACATCGCATACTCTGTCAACGCCTTGAGCCAGTTCAACACCAATCCCAATCACGTTCATTGACAGGCCGCGAAGCGAATTCTCCGCTACCTCCGAGGGACGATTCGGAAGAAACTGGTATACCACAAGGACAAGGAGGGAATTATTGGATTCGCGGACGCGGACTGGGGCAATTGCACTATCGACAGGAGATCCTATTCAGGATACGCATTTATCCTCTCCGGCGCAACGGTATCGTGGCACTCATGCAAGCAGAAGACAGTTGCCCTGTCCTCCACAGAGGCCGAATATGTAAGCCTCGCGAAAGCCACCAAGGAAGAGATTCATCTATATAATTTTATGAAGGAACTGGGTATCGACGAGCTGTCCAACATCGTAATCTACAACGATAACCAATCAGCAGGAAAATTGATACACAACCCCGTGTTTCATGCTAGGGCGAAACACATTGATATCAAGTTTCATTTCGTTCGACAGACCATTCGGGAACTTTCACTGAGGATCGACTATCTTCCCACAGAAGAAATGACCGCGGACGTTTTGACGAAGCCACTTGCCGGCGCCAAATTCCAAAATTGTATTCGTGATTTGGGACTTCGAGATTAAATTCGCGCTCTATTTCCGTACAAATTGAGGGGAAGTGTTGGAAATCAATTATTGTCTAGAAAAGACTAGATAGAAAACTGATATTCTACCGTTGCTAAGTAATCTTTTTTTGTAATTTTGACAGTTGTATTTTTGACATTTGTGTATAACGGTCGCTAAATAAAACGTTCTAGTTCGTTTTGTAGTTCAGTGCATTATTTCTATTCCCGCCAACATAATTTAACCCCAAAAATTTCAGCAACAGGACCCCAATTAACCGCAGAGCATCGCAGGGCGAGATTAACGTTTGCTCAGGAACATGCTAACTGGTTACAGGCCGATTGGGCTAATGTTATGTTTAGCGACGAGTCCAGATTTTACTTTAATAGCAGTGATAGACGGATGCGTGTATACAGACGGCCAGGTGAACGTTATGTTCCGACTGTTATGTTTGGTGGAGGTTCGGTTATGGTGTGGTGTGGTATAACTTCAGAGGCTCGCACGGAGTTGGTGGTTAGACCAATACGGCAGTATTTTATATAGAAAATATTTTAGAACCATATGTAATGCCTTTTGCGCCTTTTGGGGGAAACAACTTCATCTTTATGCATGATAAGGCAAAACCCCATTCTGCCCGAATAGTGCAACAATATCTTGCCGAAGTGCATATCACCACAATGCAATGGCCAGCCAGAAGTCCGGATCTTAATCTCATAGAACACCTTTGCAACACAATGGTTAAACGACTTGGAGCACTTCCTCGGCGTCCAATCAACCAAGAAGAGCTCGGGCAAAAATTGCAGGAAATTTGGGAAGATATTGACCAAAATGACATTAGAGCATTAATTAGCAGTATGGGTCGTCGCTGCCAGGCAGTTATCCGAGCAAGAGGAGGAAACATTAAATATTAAGTGTTTTAATCGCATGTTAAATTTTGTTAAAAGTGTTTGTCTTCATTTTTCTTACAATTTTAGTAAGTTTTTATTGTTTCATTGCCTTAATTGTTGCCAAAAAAGTTAAATTATAAAAAAACAATGATTAAAATCTGAAGAAAATAAAAATATTCAAATATTAGCTGAGTTTGTAAAAGTGATGCGTAAATTTCTATCGTCAGTGTAGTTTCAAATTTATGAAAATATAAAAAAATAACAACAGTAACAATAAATATAATTATTAAACCGTTTTTACAAAAACTAATTGAAAATAATACTAATATACTTGTTTGAAACAAGCAATTTCTGTTGTAAGCGCTTCGCGCCCTCTGCCCGGAACAAGAGAGGCCAGAGGCCAACTAATCGCTTGGCTCATCTGCATTAGTAGTGTAGATGTAGAGCGTAGAATCGTTCCGTCTCACTCGCACTTATGTATTGCACTATTATGGTCCATGAGGACAGTATAATTTGGCCTCTATGTGTAAATTCGCGTGAAAATAACACTATTTGGCATATTATAGTAACAATGATTGTTTATGAGTTCAAATATTGTAGATTTGTATTATTTCAATACATTTTAAATGAAAAATAAAATAAATTTTTACAAATGTTTTGAATTTAAGAATAGAATGCTGAATAGACCCGTAAAATTGTTATATCCGCCCTATTTGTAAACCTCTTATGTATAGTTCGTCTAGGGATCGTTTTCCGAAGACTCGTTATTGCAGTACAATAGAGGGTCCCAATAGCCTGGCATGTGCCAGGGCTGTAATGAAAGATTTGTTTAGGGGTTTGAAATATTTCATTTCACACATTTTACTTTCCAAAATAGTAAAAAAAAATGTTTAATATTTATCTGTTTTAAAAAATATATTGTATAATCAGATTTCCGTGACCACCCAGGAGGTACTGATTGCGGACCGTTAATCTTTGTTCATAGTGGCGATTTCCCCAAGAGGCCCATAACTCATGTCATTTAAAAAAATATATGAATATTTATTCGGACATAGTGCACTCGTCCTCGTCTTCAGAATTATTATCGGACATATCTGAATCTCTTAAAGATATAATTAATGGGTTCACGTCTTTGTAAAGTGATATAAATTTATTTTCTTCTTTTATAATATGTTGAATACAGTTATTCCATTGTTGCTGGCCAATATTTTCAACTTCTTCCCTGATTAATTGAACTACACTAGAATTTAATTGTGGTGATACATTTTTTGATCTAACATTGTTTTTTAGTTGGCTCCAAATTAACTCAATCGGATTGAATATGCAATAATAAGGTAATAAACGTAATATTTTATGCCCTGCCAGTTGTGCCATATTGTCTATAACGTAAGACTTATCAAAATTCTGCTCTTTTATAATTTTAAGTAAATCATTTTTTGTTGCCCTTTCTGGCAACAGTTTTATCACATACCTTTGTTAGTTGGCAAGTTTCCTTAAGAGCAACTGATTCTTCATATTCCTCCAAAAGTCCATTGTAAACATTCAACACGATTTGTTGTCCATGTTCGTGCAAAAAAGGTTTAAATATATTAGGCGATGGTAATACACTTTTACTAGCACTTTCTAATTCTACGTTTTCTTCCCACGGGCGAAACATTGTTAACGTTGTTGACTGTTGAATTTAATTTAACAAAACAAAAAACACTTTCAGCCTTCGTACACTAGTTAGGAGGTACAAATGACAAGTGAAAATAAATTAAACTCACCACCTATTTATATACCTACATAGCCACAAATAATGGTTTTATAATCCTTTGGAGACAAGTTCATAGACCTTATAATTAGCTATAAGAAAATTACGGAAATTCTAAGTTCAAAAGATTAACGCATTAAAATCTGGAAAGTGCAGTCTTGGTCTACAGTCGAATACTGGGCGTAAAATATATACCAGCATTACAAATACTGAACTGGTCGACAGTAAGGACCGAAATATTTTGGCATTGCGGTTTTAGCTATTGTGCACCCATAATAAAACGATAACGAGTCTTCGGAAAATGATCCCCAGACGAACTATACGTTGTTGTTTAGATGAAAAATAAAACTTACATGTTGGAATGCCGCCAATCAGTAGGAAGTAATATATGTAGTGATACGGATGGTTTGTTATAGAAATAGAATAGTCGTTATTATCCATGGTTTTCTTTAAGATCGCATTCGTAACCAAATTTAGTGATACCGCAGGGCTGTGTTGGGTACTACCCTCGTAGAATATAGTCACCTTCTTTCCATCTCCCAAATCTGCTCCCACAAGTATCTTGCGTATATTATTCACATCCTCCGTCCTAAGACGTATTATTTCTTAAATAGATAAAATAATTATTGTAGTTATAGTTTAAGTAAATAATGTTTAACACCAGCACAAGCTATAGTAAAAATGAACAAGCAGAAGACTCACGTCATCGACCTGAAAAAAAACCTTATAAAATGAAATATAACTTATAGAAATTATTAGGTGTTATTTATTTTTTAAAAAAGAGGGAATAAAAATACTAGTATTAAAAAACGTATATATTAATGAAATTTACCTTCATATCAAAGTCAATCCTTATTCCTTTTAGGAAATATAAAATTACTTGAAATAATAGTAGTTAATTTTCGTATCATAACGGTAGCACTACTGAGAATATCCATGTTTACATTGAATTTAAAATCGATCAAATATCGATCCTGTCCCTGTCACTTGATTGACAGGTGATTGTCAACTCATCTCATCCAGGCACAAGTGACTTGAATCAATATAAATGATTGCAAATATCGAAGTAGTTATGTATTATTGTTTTGTAAAAAATATATTGAACTGTCAATTTGCTGTCAATAAAATATATAAATAAAATAAATCATTCTAGTTTCTTCTTAGTATTTTGTGAGTTGTGTCTTACGCTACAGAAATATTGCAGTGCCCAATTACCGGATAAGCTGACTAGGCTGCAGCCTAGGGCGCACAGATTTAGGGGGCGCACAATTTTCTCGTCTTATTGTAGTTTTTGGGGTGCTTTCATTTGGTTAGAGCTAAGACGACCTAAACCAGGCCCTGAATATTATTGGTTTGTCTTAATAAATATTACACAATAATTCATCTGCAATCATGCCAAAAGCTTTAACAAAGCAATCGCAGAAGCAAATAACAGATGTCGTGAACTACTTCAAACGGGAACTAGCCAATGGTGGGCCTTTGATTCCGTTAAAAGCCGTTCGAGAGTTAATTTTTTTCTTTTCTTATCAAAATTTAATTGAATCATGTATTTTTAGAGAGCAGCAGATGCCCTACAAATAAGCAGATCTGCTGTGTGCAAGATTTCGGGTAAAGTTAGATCTCTAAATTGGTTCGGTCACTTAATGAGGATGGAGGAAAAAAGCTGGCCAAAGCGTATATTTCAGTGGATACCACCAGGGAAGAAGAAGAGAGGACGAAGCTGGAAGAAGATCTAGCGTATGGCCGGGAAACTTGGCGTCAGGAATTGGGAAGGCAGCATCTAGCAATATAATTATATATATATATATATATATATATATATATATATATATATATATATATATATTGTATTAATTATGGTGAAATATGTTGAGTACAATCATATATGTACTTTAAATTGTACATAATTAAATCCAAATACATGTAATAAATAAAGAAAATGATTATTTTCAAAAATAGTATAGTTTTGTTATTAATTATTTTAATTAATTAAATGCATGTATTGTATACAGCAAGTTATGCAACACGCATTACATTTTCTAGACTAAATTAGTACCCCATGTAAAGATAGTAATAAGTGACGTCATCATCTAGTAATATTTATTGATGACGTGAGTCTTCCGCTTGTTCATTTTTACTATACTACACAGACATCAGGGTTGTGCCTGTAATATATGCTACGTAAAATACGTCATTGTCTATGCGTAGATAATGATGTTTACGTGATTAATATTTGCATATTGTCCAAGCACACGTATATTATAATTATTTTTATTTATTTAAAATGGTAAAAAAAATTACTAATACTTAATGTACAAGGTATAAATGAAAGTAGCATACGAAATTACGATGGCATATTGTATAATAAAGGAAGTTAGTATTTTACGTTGTAATCAATATTTGACACTAGTTATTGGACTTAGAATCAGTACTGTAACGTTTTTATTTATCTGGGTGAAGTGTAAATATTAGACTATTAATTAAAATTAAGTGTTTATTAAACTATAAAGAAAGTTGCTATTACTAAGATTAAACAATTATAAAAAAACTAATTAACACTAAAACTATAATTAACTAAATAACACTAACACTATTTATTTATTTAACCATTAACACTACTATTTATTTCCACGATATTACTAATTATTTATTTCACTACGCGTTCCAATCTTAGACTGCCGGTCTGTTGCAGATCCTTTAAGACTGTTTACTCGATACTTATATCACTTTATTTATATCACTATATACTCATATCATGTTCAACTGTTTGCCTGCCGACCTCCACAGAGTCTATATGCCTCAACAACGTCTGTATATTCAACTGCTCGGACAGAAGTCACACCTTTCACTTCACTGTCTATCTATACATATAACTAACTTGCTCTTTCCACAGCCTCAGTATCACCAACTATCTGTATGCCACAATTCTTCAACACCACTGCCGAGTATTCACTTCCACTTGTCGTTACTGTCCCCGCATACCTAGCTTCCCAATACTCTTCAACACTACTGAGTATTCACTTTAACAGCTATTCCAGTATATCAGTAACTTCCCGACTCGCCGTTACTGTCCTTGCACACTATAGCTTCCCAATACTCGTCAACACTACTGAGTATTCACATGCGCAGCTATCCCAATATATCAGTAACTTCCGAGTACCTACTCGACATCAACTGCATACGCTCACTACGATACTGCTGTGCTTCTCAACTCATTAACACTCTATGTGAACATCTCTATGTCTCTCCATGTAACTAACTGTCTAAGTAACTGTACTAATGTAAGTATCTGTCCGTCTTCACTAATGGAACTGAACTATGTAATTAACTCAGCTGACTATGTAAGTCAACCAATCGCACAACTAATGTTGTGTGATCAGGGACTGAACTGAACTAACTGTGTCTCTGAATATGACTAGGTCCCTTATATACAGCTGCCATTATTTTCTAGAACGGTCTAGAATACTCGAACACGTAATAACAATGAACACAAAAGGTTCAGGCGACCGGAAGTAATTAAACACGTCGCGACCAGTCTGTTTACATCGCTCGGCTACTAGCGTGATTACGTCATCGCTATAAATAGACACTCGCTCATTGCTGCGGCGCGGCTGCAACAGTGGCGGCGACAGCGTCAGCGGTGACGGGCGTTCCACGTTACACTGTACTGGGTTTGCTATTACTGCTTTCGGGCGTCAATCTGTGAACTATCTGTTTTAGGGGTAGTTTAGAATTACGGATAGCTAGTCGGAGGTCTATGATTATTATTTATAAATGATTGTCAAATGTGTAAAACTTAAACATTTTTATTAATACACACCAAATGTACAAACATGTAACAAGAATAAAAAAAATGTCTTGGAAATTTGTTTGTTGATATAGACTCACTAGACATGAGAAGGTTCGGGGTTCAAATCCTTACGGGGTCTATGAATTTTTCACAAATTCTTTCTTCGTTGTTTACCTAATTTATCCTTGATTCTTAAGGCCTAAATAGTCTATATCTACGTTTAATACTTATATGGGATCACATATAGTTCCTTTTCAAAATAATAATAATAATAATAATAATAATAATAATAATAATAATAACAATAAAAATAATAATAATAATAATAATAATAATAATAATAAAAGAATTATCTTATACAATTAAAATGGATTTATTTAAAATTTCAAGAAATTAACAATAGTTTGTAAATCAGTTAATTTAAATAATGTACAATTATCGTGATAACAGTATAGAATGTAAAAAGGCGAAGCTTAAAATAACACAGTAAATTGTTTGTCAACAGTTTTTAACAATTTGTTAGATGAAAATCATCCTGGTGGCCATAGGCGTGCGCACGGTGGGTGCCACGACACCCCGTAATCAGTGGCGGCTCGTGCATCAAAACGTTGGTGAGGCATGGAATCTAGTGAAAAAATGCGCCGCAGGTGAAATTTTTTTCATTCAAGGTCAAATGCCTTATAGTCAAAGTTATATAAACGCCCACACAACAACAAATATGTCATCATTACCGATATCTGGCACACCCAACAATGGGTAATATGCCGTGATGATATTTATTTATATTTTTTAAGGGATGTGCAGCTGCATGTTTTTCCCCTTTCATGTACAAAAATAAATTGCCAGACCACACCTTCGAATAAATAATTTGAATTTCAATTTTTCTTGCACTATCAATTGCTTCCTTAAAAGTACTAATTTACAAGTTGAAGCAATGTGATCTTTACGTATGTTAGTAGTACTAGTAAACAGTATGCACGGCCAATAAAATAATTTGTTAAGTACTTTACTGCCGACAAGCCAGTTATACAGGCTGTCCCATAACTTCAGGTACATATTAGAAGGGCATATAGTTCTTAATGTCCTGATTACGGAACAAAAAGATTTTTTTCCTAAATTCAAAAATTAGTTTTTGAGGTTTTTGAAGGAAACAGTTTAGGGACACTGGTTGAATAGGTAGTTGTAATATTAAATATTACGTTGTATTATATCTAATTAATAAGAAATGTTTGCATAATACAATCATTTCATTAGGTTTCTAGTAGCCGGCCACATAAATTGTGTTTCTTATAACAGTTTTGATATTGCTCTTCCGATTATTGTTACAAATATGAATGGTTACAGTAACAGTGAGTTAGTGGATATGTTGCTAATGTATGGCGAAGCAGAGCAAAACTGTAGATTAGCTCAGCGTTATTACGCTGAACGTTTCCCAGGCCGACGGCATCCGAATTCTCGCATATTTGTAAGCCTTACTCAACGCCTTCGCGACACTGGTTCTTTGCAACCTAATTGGGGAAGAGACGACGGGACTCATCGGAAACCAGTAAATGTTGAAAATGCTGTCTTAGATTTGGTACGCAATGACCCAACAATCAGCATAAGGAGAATATCTCGTCAACTACCACGAATGACAATTTGGAGAATTTTAAGGAATAATAATTTACATCCTTATCATTTTCAACGGGTCCATGCGTTAATTGAACCCGATCATTACTCTCGAGTAAGGTTTTGTGAATGGCTTCTAAACCAACATGCTCAGGATGGCAATTTTACGTTAAAAGTAATATTTTCTGACGAAGCGATATTTACTCCTGATGGTATACATAATATTCATAACTGTCACTACTGGGCCGAAGAAAATCCACATGCTGCTGTCAAGAGTCATTTTCAGCACAGATTTTCACTAAATGTTTGGGCTGGAATGGTAAACGGATCGTTACTGGGACCATACATACTTTTTAACAGAATGTTTGGGAATGATTATTTACAATTTTTGCAGAATAATTTGCCGGAATTATTAGAAGATATTTCTCTTAATGTACGTCAAAATGCATGATTTATGCATGACGGTGCGCCGCCACATTTTGCTAGAAATGTCAGACATCATCTTGACAGAGTATTTGAGGACAGGTGGATTGGTTGAGGAGGTCTCACGTCTTGGCCCCCTAGATCCCCGGATTTCAATCCGTTAGATTTTTATTTGTGGGGTAATTTTAAATCCCTCGTCTACGATAATCAAGAGGCACCTGAAACCCTTGAAGAATTACGGCAACGAGTTGAAAATTGTGCTGAAAGAATTAGACAAGAGAATTCAATTCATCGGGCCTGTTCAATTTCTTTAATTCAACGTGCTGCATTATGTTTAGCTGTTAATGGAAATAATTTTGAACAGTTTTTGTAAAAATAAAGTAAATATTTTGATTTTTTTTCATTACATACACATCTCCCAAACTTAATTGGTGTGACAAAGCTTTACGTAATTGCATAAATTAATTTCATTGTTAAATTATTTTATGTAATAATTATAACTAATTTCACTATTCCAAATATTATAGTATCCAGGGGTACAAAAAATGTTCTTCTAAAGTGAACTACCCTTAATTATAAAAATTTTGAAAAAATTCTTTTTGTTCCGTAACCAGGGCATTAAGAACTATATGCCCTTCTAATATGTACCTGAAGTTATAGGACACCCTGTATTTATCATAGCAGGTGTTAGTTGCATCTTGCCTCCTTCTCCAATATTTATTAATGATGTACTAAGATCAGAACAAAGCAGGGATGGTCCGTTTGTTTTTAATTTTTTGACAAACAGTTTATCTTCATAAGCGAGTCGATGAAATGGATTTTTGTTATTTAAAAAAATTATAACTTCAGAATTATTCTATATATTATTATCATTTAATTCGAAGTTCTTATCTTTTAAAAACCCAGTCGAAGCCATTGCACTTGTTTTGTTTGCAACTAAAATTCAAAATACAAAAACCCTACGTAGGTAAACTATAAAAACTACGAGCAAAATCAAATAATTAAATACTGCCATACGTATCAAAGTCGCAAACCAGGGCCTCTTATAATAAAAATGCTAGACAGGTTATGTATGTTTATGTGTGAATATTATTTAATCTGGCTTGCAACATGAACAGTAGATGTCGTGAACTTATTTACAAAATTTGTCAGCATGCCACATTTGATTGTATTCACGTAGGGTCTCATCCTCTATAGGGCCGTGTGGAAAGTAAAGTAACTCTTTTATCCTCTCATTGCATTTTGTATTTGAAGCACTTCCTCGATATCAGCGCTGTTTAGCGCACGTATGAATGAAAGGCGTGTCAAAAACATTAGGCAATATTAAGCATTAAACTACTCGTTGCATTTTGTATTTGAAGCACTGCCTCGAACAGCGCTATCTAGCGCCCGTATGAATGAAAACCGTCTCAAAAACATTAGGCAATATTAAGCTACTACTCATTTTGAGGAGCACTTCAAAGGGTGTAAATTAGGTGAACTGCATCACAGATTAGTTATGGTAGTGGCTTAAATTATTCTTTTGATATTTATAAAGACAAGCATTAATGGAATAAGTTGAAATTTAATTTACATACTACTTTACATTATTTACAGCTTTATTTCTTTTCTGGTGCAGCACTGCCTCACCTGCCTACCCTGACAAGCCGCCACTGCCCCTAATATATTAATACGAGGGCTATTCTGTTTCCACTGAGCCTGTCTAGCAGACTATGATATTTAGAAACAAATTTCGTTTGACGTTTTAATCTAGTCGTTTACAAGGGAAATTATATTAACGGTTGTTAAATATAACTGAATGTTGTTTAAATACATAAATTGAGCTGTGATTTTTTATAATTTCAAGCGTGGATGAAGCCATCAAAAATATTTTAAGGAAATCCATCAAGTGTTTGGTGACAAGCCGTGTTCCTTAGGTACCGTAAAGTGGTGGTACAATGAATTTCAACGTGGCCGATTTTCCTTAAATGACAGTTTTCGAGCTCAAACTAAAAACGGCAGTTACCGAAAAGAATATTGATTTTGTTCAGAATATGATTAAAGAGGACCGGCATGTTACAGTCAGGAATATTCAAGCAACTTTAAAAACTACACTACACTAGATCGCTTTGTCAATGGATCGTTTCATTTGGAGTATAACTTCTTTAGAGTTAACGAAACATAGGTATACTGCTATGATCTCGAAAAAAGCAACAGTCCGCAGTTTGGGTCTTTGAGAATGAGTCGGCTCCAGCCCCAACAAAAGTTATTCGCCGAAACAAAAAGATGGAATCATTGGACATGTTTGCACTGTATCACTAAAGGATTGTCGTACTGTTATTGTTGAATGGTACACTACCGTTTGTTTGCCTCAAGTTCTCCAAAATGTTCGCAAAAAACGTCAACGGGGAAGGATTATCATGCATCAAAACAACGCTCGGTCGCACACTGCTGCTCGAATGACTGATTAATTTAATACCCAAAACATTGAAATTATGGATCTTTCGCTGTATAGTCCAGACCTGGCACGTAATTATTCATTTTTATTTCCACGTGTAAAGAAGTTACATGGTTTACGTTTTACATCGGCCAAATAAACTGTTGACGCATTTAAAAATGAAATAAAGAAACAAACGCGGGAAGATTGGAGAAAATGCTTTGGAGATTGGTTTTCACGGATGCAAAAATGTATTGATTGTGGAGGGGAATGCCTTGAAAAATTATAAATAAATGTGTTTTGCAAGTAAATTGTGCATTACTTTACAAGGTTCAGCGGAGAGAATAATATTGAAAATATTAAATTTTAATACAGGGTGTTTCAGGACTAGTGTAAAAACTTTAACAGCTTATTCCTGAGGTCATTTTGAGCCAAAAATGTCATATGAACATAGGTCCTATTCCTTCTAGTTACCAAAATACAAGAGGTTGAAGTAATGGCGGACGAAACGGGAGCCACACCATGGCCATACCCTGATTATAAAGGTACTCTACCAACCCCAAACTGCTCGCGTCCTCTAGTATACACATATTTAGTTCGTTACTTGTCCGTGAACAACTCTCGAACTTGGTGTGTACGCAACTGAAGATGTTATTGCTATAATTAGTAAATTTCATGTGCAGTGCTATAATGTACTGACAAGCAGTATAGTTGAGCGTACTGACGCTGCATATGCTTTAATGCTGGTGCTAAGCATATTTTGTAGTCACCCGATATCTCACACCCACAACTTATAACACTGTAACGTTATTATTTATTTGGGTGAGGTGTAAATATTAGACAATTAAAAAATTATTATTAATTAAAGTAGTAGTTCATTAAAACTTTAAATAATAAGATAATAACAATGACGATATTAAATTATTATTAAAAACTAATTTAACACTACGAATATAATTTATTTATTTAAACAATTAGCACGGCTCTTTATTTCTAATTACTAATTATTTATGTCACTTCACATTAACTGTCCGACCTAGCGACCTCCACCACGTCTATATACTCAACTGACAACAGCGTCTGTATATTCAACTGCCCGGGCAGAATTCACACCTTTCACTCTCAGTATATGTCCAATTATGTAACTGTCTAACTTCCACAGTCTCGATATCACCGACTGTCCGTATGCCACTACTCTTCAATATCACTACCGAGTATCTACTTCCACTCGCCGTTACTGTCCCCGTGGACCTAGTTTCCCAATATTCATCAAAACAAAAAAAAATTCTTCCATTCCTATCTCAGTATACCAGTAAATTCCCGAGTATTCCACATGACAGTAAACTGCATACGCTCTGCTATGTAACTGTCCTTCTGACGGACTAACAACACTCTATATGACAGCCTAATTGTCTATCTAAGTAACTGTTGTGACGCGCACAAATCTTTCTCTTAATTTTCAGGGTCGTAAAAGGTTCGTTTTGATTTTTGTGATGCACATAAATAAATATAAAAGTTAATGCCTTATTGATTTTTTCTAATTACTCAAAAACCAAAACAATACGATCATACATACAATGTTTTGTATAATGTTATTTTCTAATTAAGACTAGAACTTAACTAAACTTATCTTAATTATTTAGCAGTGGCGTCGAGGACTATGGTTTTTCACGACGATGTGTGGGTAGAATGATAATAAAATGGCTCTGTCTGTTGAGAACGTAGCTCTAGCAGTTGTACAGGTAGTTTCTGTCGAAGCTGGAGCGAGGTTAGATGAAGCGATAGTTATGATTGTCGAAAATGTAACTATCTCGTTCAAACACGTAGCAATTAATGAGGTACTCTAATAACACCGTAGAGGCGCCGAACTTTAAAACAAAGTCTTCACCAGTCAAAATGTACGTGTGTTAGCCGTCTCAGCACCACTTACACAGTGCACGCTTTCACTCACCCCTCCTAGCTAGCTCCCAAATCTCCCCCCAGTCCTTGGATTCCAGGTAAACTTTTGCACCCGGCACCACTACCGCCAGACGTTTCTTATCACGCCCCAAACCGCACACAACGCACCAGGACCGCACTCACTATTTTTTACATTATTACTATTTGTTTTACAGGTTTTACTTTATTTAGGCCATCACACTGTTCTTCTTACGGAATAACGCTATTTGTCTTCGCACACACGTATGTCGCTAATATGTATAGTTGCTCTTAATAACTTCTGGAACATTTTTGTGAAGTCTCTAACTAAATAACAATGAGCGAGTAATTACGCTTATCTTTTCTTTTGTTCACCTAGCCGTCCGCTTCACGTCTCCGCCTATCGCGCGCTGTACTGTATTATTGATCTCATTCCTAGGCTTCTCCTTCTGCTAGAATGTTTTTATTCATTAGCGTCGGCTCGCACGCACCAGTCGGGGATTCACGGAACAAAAGTTGTAGGTACTCCCGCTTCCAAATCTATCCTTAACAAAGCAAGCCTCTCACTTCTTAGGGAACAAATTCGCTACACACGACGAGAACTAAACGAAAGTTCTATAAAACTATACTCGCTGCATTTGGAATTGAGTAACCTAATGAACCATGAGGATTGGTTAAAATTTGATACTATCACACATGCTCAGGCCAATATTTCCTTTGAAAAAACCAGCGAAAAACAAAAGCGTAAATTTAATTCCCTCGCTCCCCCAAAAAAGGTAATTCATGCTTTAGGTAAAACCGTCGTTAACATATCATCTCGCCCCCTATCGCCCAGCGAAACTTCCGTTTTATCGAAAGGGTTAAACTTTTCCCTCGCTCCTACAAAAATTCCTGTTGAAGAAATAGTCAGCTCTATCGAATCCTCCGTTAGGAAATTACCTAAAGAAGCTAGCGACACTGTACGTATGGAAGTTGTGAAATGTATCAAAAACTTCAAACCACCACCATCTAATATTAGTAGAGATGAAAGGTTAGCTCTGAAAAACCTGAAATCAGACACAAATATTATTGTTGTTGCAGCGGATAAAGGTAATGCTACAGTACTTATGGATCGCAACACGTACGATGAGAAGGTTCTGGCCCTTCTACAGGAAAAATCATATTCTCCACTTAAACGTGACCCTACACCTAAAATTGAACGTGAAATCACCGCAATTATTAAAAATTCAGACATTCCTGAAGACATTCAAAAACGTATTGTACCTAAATCCTCCAAACCTCCACGTCTTTACGGTTTACCAAAAATTCAAAAACAGGATTACCCACTCAGACCTATTGTTAGCACCATCGACTCTCCTACTTATAACTGTCTAAGTATTTGTCGGATATTTTAAAACCTTTTGCAGGAAATTCTGAGTCATTTATTCTAAACTCAAAACATTTTGTACAAAAAATCAATAATATCACTACAAAACCCGGCGACATACTTGTTAGTTTTGACGAACATCATTGTTCAAGTCCCGATTGTTCAGTCAATCACTATTATCGCTAAATTATTGGAAAATAACGGAAACTCGGCTAATCTAGTAACTCTTATTGAAAAATGCTTGACATCAACCTATTTCATTTTTAATAAACAATTTTACAAACAGGTCTCAGGTGCAGCAATGGGCTCTCCCCTGTCCCCCGTGGTTGCCAGTATATTTATGGAACACTTTGAAACAAAGGCACTAGAATCATCTACATTCAAACCTAAGGTATGGTTTCGCTATGTAGATGACACGTTTGTCGTTTGGCCACATGGTCCGGAAAAACTCACTTTGTTCCACGAACATACACGCGGATATTCAATTCACCATGGAGGTAGAAAATAACAGAACTCTTCCCTTCCTTGATGTTCTGGTTAATCGTAAACCCAACGGACAGGTAGGGCACGCTGTTTATAGAAAACCCACCAACACTGATAGGTATTTCAATTTTAATTCTCACCACCATCCCTCGCAGAAACTCTCAGTAGTCAACGTTCTCGTATACCGTGCCATCAAAATCTCTGAACCTGATTTCCTACAGCAGGAGCTTGATCACATCAGACATAGTTTAATCCAGAACAACTATGACGTAAAATTAATCAATAATGTAATTCATAGACAATTAAACCCTTTACCCAAAAAACCCGTGGATACCCCGTTCGAATCATTTGCATCTATCCCTTACATTAAAGGTTTCTCGGATAAAATAGGTAGAATTCTCAATAAAAACAATATTAATGTCTTTTTTAAACCTCCACAAAAAATCTCAAAAATACTCCCCCAAACTAAAAAGAACACAAACGCTGTCTGCGTAATGGTATGGTATTAACATCTGCGGCCGCAGAACACCAACACAACACAGGACATAACATCTTATTTGAAAATTCCCGCATTTTAGCTCCTGTCCCTGAGTTTTACAGACGTAAATACAGGGAAACTTTAGAAATATGGAAACATCCGAATAACATCAATCGAGATGATGGTTATTTCTTGAGCCACATCTGGAAACCGGTGATTCTCGGAACACGACACTCCCAATCTACCATTACGAACTGGATTCCCATTGGTCCTCATTAGCTCTGCTCATCTACCGTATATTTAGATAAGTATACAACTGCCTTCTCGGCCTTCCTTCGTCACTTGGTTTATTTGGCCTCTAGCGTGGTTTATACGTCGGGTAACCTTGTAAACTGAGTCTCCCTTCCTTGTTGCTTAAACTCGGCCTCTAGCGTGGTTGACACGTCGGGTAACTTTCTTTAAAACAGTACTATCCCCCTTGCTCCTGAAGATGCCCCATATGACTGCGGGCGAAACGTTGAGCTCTGACTCAAAATATGACACAGTCCATTCCCGGAAAACGAATATTTCTCCAACAACGAACTACTTCCTTCTCTTCTCACAAACGGCCACACTTGAACAACGAGTGTACGTAATAACAAACGCACTAGCGTTTTACTTAATAAGTCTCATGTTAGGCTTAGTCTGTTCATCTCATTAATAATCTCATATCTTTTTAAATGCATTCTATCAAAACAGTTGCACAGCCGTCCACAAATCAATATAATAAAACATAACTATTTTATAAAATATCTAGCTCATTACCTTTATTGACGTCGTCAGTTTCTTTGTAGTTTGGAGCAACCTCTTTATAATATTTAGCGAGTTTCTTATCTTGTGAAGAAAATATTGCTGTATGCTCGCGAAAGGTGTTAAAATTCAAAGAGAGAGATTTTGGCCGCTGCATTTGCTCTTTTGAAGAAATAAAAAACAAAGTAAAACACCATCCAAGTGCCATCTGTTAATTAAGAAAACATAATTAAACAAAATCTTATAATGTAGAATAATGGTGCTATTCTGTAACTTGGCTCTGTAAGACTTTAACTCTAGTCTCTATAAGCTAGATAGCTCTATAAGACGACAGCTAATAGAGTAGTAAGGTTACCTATTTTATAATAAGTCTGGCTACAGAGTTATTCTTATAGAATGCCTAACTTCATTCCTGATTAGCTGTCAAATATACTACTGTATTTTTGACAGTAATTTTGTAAATATTATAACTAGTGGAATATAAAAAGGTATATTGCCTCAAAGTATAAAGGGACATATTCCATAATATATTTATGTAGTTGAACAAAATAGTATATTCTACAACTAGTATGAAATAGATAATTTCCGGGCGAGCGAAAAGTTTGTAAGCCGAGCCGTAGGGGAGGTCTACGGTTTCGCGAGTGCCGGAAATACTATTCCATACATTTGACTATACTTTCTCTGACACTATATAAAAAAATATATTTTGCATATCGACATTTATGCAAAAAAATATAAAATATTATTGGTATGTTATAAAAGAAATAATTTTATTAAACTTACCATGTAAAAGCTTCGAAGCGCGTAAAGCAAGGCGTATAATTAGATTTTGGTAACATTTCGTTTATATTTTGACAGTTAAGGCAAATCAAAGAAACAAAGCCCCAAGCAAAGCCTGCTTAATTTTGAAAACAGTTGCGTTATCCCATGTATTTTAAATGGGTAAATAAAAAAACTAGTGGTCTGTGACTGCTTACTCATTCTGTAATAGAAATTAGATATAGAATATGTGAATTCCATAGTAGTGTTAGAAATAGTATATTCCATTAAGATTTTGCACCGATTTATTAATTTCTTCAAATCTTATTTTATATATGTTCTGATTTTTGCAGGTAATTAATCATTTTTGTCATTTTTTTAATCAATGCTTGTCATTGTTATAATTTCTTTATCACCTGTTTTAATTTTTGTAATATACAGGTGTTCCATAACTTCAGGTACATATTAGAAGGGCATATAGTTCTTAATCTCCTGATTACGGAACAAAAATAATTTTTTCCTAAATTCAAAAATTTGTTTTTGAGGTTTTTGAAGGAAACAGTTTTTGGACATTGGTTGAATAGGTAGTTTTAATATTAAATATTACGTTGTATTATATCTAATTAATAAGAAATGTTTGCATAATACAATCATTTCATTAGGTTTGTAGTAGTCGGCCACATAAATTGTGTTTCTTATAACAGTTTTGATATTCCTCTTCCGATTATTGTTACAAATATGAATGGTTACAGTAACAGTGAGTTAGTGGATATGTTGCTAATGTATGGCGAAGCAGAGCAAAACTGTAGGTTAGCTCAGCGTTATTACGCTGAACGTTTCCCAGGCCGACGGCATCCGAATTCTCGCATATTTGTAAGCCTTACTCAACGCCTTCGCGACACTGGTTCTTTGCAACCTAATCGAAGGAGAGACGGCGGGGCTCATCGGAGACCAGTAAATGTTGAAAATGCTGTCTTAGATTTGGTACGCAATGACCCAACAATCGGCATAAGAAGAATATCTCGTCAACTACCAGGTGTACCACGAATAACAATTTGGAGAATTTTAAGGAATAATAATTTACATCCTTATCATTTTCAACGGGTCCATGCGTTAATTGAACCCGATCATTATTCTCGAGTAAGGTTTTGTGATTGGCTTCTAAACCAACATGCTCAGGATGGCAATTTTACGTTAAAAGTAATATTTTCCGAGGAAGCGATATTTATTCGTGATGGTATACATAATATTCATAACTGTCACTACTGGGCCGAAGAAAATCCACATGCTGCTGTCAGGAGTCATTTTCAGCACAGATTTTCACTAAATGTGTGGGCTGGAATGGTAAACGGATCGTTACTGGGACCATACATACTTCCTAACAGAATGTCTGGGAATTATTATTTACAATTTTTGCAGAATAATTTGCCTGAATTATTAGAAGATATTCCTCTTAATGTACGTCAAAATGCATGGTTTATGCATGACGGTGCGCCGCCACATTTTGCTAGAAATGTCAGACATCATCTTGACAGAGTATTTGAGGACAGGTGGATTGGCCGAGGAGGTCCCGCGTCTTGGCCCCCTAGATCCCCGGATTTCAATCCGTTAGATTTTTATTTGTGGGATAATTTTAAATCCCTCGTTTATGATAATCAAGAGGCACCTGAAACCCTTGAAGAATTACGGCAACGAGTTGAAAATTGTGCTGAAAGAATTAGACAAGAGAATGCAATTCATTAGGCTTGTTCAATTTCTTTAATTCAACATGCTGCATTATGTTTAGCTGTTAATAGAAATAATTTTGAACAGTTTTTGTAAAAATAAAGTAAATAATTTGATTTTTTTTTTCATTACATACACATCTCCCAAACTTAATTGGTGTGACAAAGCTTTATGTAATTGCATAAATTAATTTCTTTGTTAAATTATTTTATGTAATAATTATAACTAATTTCACTATTCCAAATATTATAGTATCCAGGGGTACAGAAAATGTTCTTCTTAAGTGAACTACCCTTAATTATAGGAATTTTGAAAAAATTCTTTTTGTTCCGTAATCATGACATTAAGAACTATATGCCTTTCTAATATGTACCTGAAGTTATAGGACAGCCTGTATTCTTCTCGTTAGCATGGTCCATTAATATTAATTATACAGTCATCATTTAATAACTATATTCAATATTCTATTAAACTGTAAACGGCTACTTGTATGCTCGTACAAATATATTGTTTTCAAATTTTCTTGACTGGAAAGCAGATATGGGCGTTTACGCGTTGACTTTAATTGTCTACGACAATAAATTAATACGTAAACAATGTAGGCAATGTAATGAAATATTATTACTGAGCATGGACAGTGAAATATGGTTACATTCGAACCAATGTTGCCAAATTAGGAATTAAACCTTAAAACTAAACATATTTGCACCATTTAAAGATTTTATTTTAGTAAAATTTTCGTGGATATGTTTTCAAGTTAAAATTTCACATTAAATGACACACAAATTGCATTTCTCAAGCTTTTTACTTCTCGCCATTCCGAAGGTAAGAAAGGTAATGTTTTTGGTCCAAAAATTCGATAGTGAGTTTTCAGTGAATAAGCACGAATTAGGGTCCCCACAACACGTTTTTACTATTTTTACGATGAGTGTGTATGTGCGTGTGCGCCTGTGTGTGTGCGTAGGTGCGCGCGCGCGTGTGTGTGTGTGTGCGTGTGTGTGTGTGCGTGTGTGTGTGACGATTTTTCCTTCCACGATAACTCGAACAAACCTTCAAAAATTTCCATTTTTGTATTTAAACTTTATAAATTTGGTATTTAAGACTTTTATATGAAGGGGAACAATATTTAAATTTTGGCTAAAATTGATAAACCGAAAGTGACACTTTACTTTAACAAATTTTCGTGAAAAATATATTGATATATTCCAAAACTTTTCAATTTTAGTATATAAGACTTATATTAAAAGAAATAACATATTAGATTTTGTTCCCATTATATAGTAAATTTCATTTTTGACAGCTGTCAATTACTTCTCCAAATTTTCATTCAAAATTTTAATTTTCACATTTTGTACATATTTCCGTAATCACGACGCAAATTATATAAGCACATAACACGCAAAATTTAATAAAAGATTGAATTCACTTGCAACATTTAATATTGTTAAAATAATCCAAAATTTTGTAAGAAACTACACAAGCTAACAATGACGTTTACTTGAAACAAAATAAATATGTAATTTAAAAAATATTTACATTTATTACATTGTTTGTGCCCCTGAATATATCTACGCATACGTCATTGTCGACACGTAATCTACACGCCCAACGCTGCGGCGAATTAGTTTGTTTAAAAATATTCCCTAATATTAGTAATGTAATTCATTATGTGATACACTAAATGGACTTTTATAATTCCGGAAAAATCTTTTCTATTTACATGCTTAAATATTTTTTACCTCTCGTCATAGGTAAGGGAGGTACCCATATTGAGAATAGTCTCATCGTTTTGCTTATTTTAGCTTTTCAGTGATATATTCCAAGTCCATATTAATTTATTTTAAACATGGAAAAAGATTAATTATTTATTTTTTAAGGTGAAAAAATTATTAAGAAACAAATGAAAGAAATAAGTTAAAAATCATCAATAATTGTTTTTTTCTAATATTATTTTTTTCAGTTTTATTGATTTTTTGAATTTATGTACTTCAAAATAAGCATATTGCACCATATATTACAAAGCCAACTGTAACGTTGATAAATAATTTAACACCAGAAAATAATTAGTTAAGAATAATTTTGAGAACATAATTAATAAATATAGAATCAAAATAAACAAATGATGATTTTTAATTGATTTTTACCTTTGGTCAAAAAATTCGGTGGTGAGTTTTCGATGAATAAGCACGTTTTAGGGTCCCCAGTATACGATTTTACTATTTTTACGATGATGTCTGTATGTGTGTGTGTGTGTGTGTGTATGTATGTGTGTGTGTGTGTGTGTGTGTGTGTGTGTGTGTGTGTGTGTGTGTGTATCTGTGTGTGACAAAATTTTCTAATGCGATAACTCTAATACTACAATTCCAAAAATTATAATTCTTTCGTATTCCTCTTCGTTACATCCATGTGAAGAGCTGATTAGATTTTGGTTATAATTGGTCAACCGGAAGTACCCGAATTTGAAGATTATAACTGTTTTTCTTGAAAAAACGATGTAAAATATAATTTTTTCACATTTAATGCTATTATAAATAATAAAGAATTATTTATTCTCTATACGATTTGAATGCATTTTATACTTCATATTAAATCAACATAGAGTTAAAAAATTATAAAGAAATTAAATATCATATATATTAGTCAGCTTTGCTATAACTCTGGAAACAGCTGCCACATTAAGAAAATTCTGATTGAAAGGTGTCAGTGTCAAGTGCAGTTGACAGTATGTTTATGTTATAATTTTACTGGAAATATAGGATCTTTTGTTAGAAACTTTCTGTATGGAATTTGTATAAAATACATACAACTGCCTTAAGGTAATGTACAAGAAATATAATCTTTTGTAAGGAACTTTCTGTATGATATTTGTACAAAATACATAGA
Source organism: Harpalus rubripes (assembly GCA_963082715.1). Taxonomy (NCBI): domain Eukaryota; kingdom Metazoa; phylum Arthropoda; class Insecta; order Coleoptera; family Carabidae; genus Harpalus; species Harpalus rubripes. The sequence goes on from OY720463.1 coordinate 13,229,444, forward strand.
ACTGACGGAAGGTAATGTGCTGGCCACATCAGATTTTTTTATTTATTTTTAATAATTTTTAATTTTTTTCACTCCAATAAATTAATAATTTATCTTTTATGCATGTTTAAAACAAAATAATGTAGACTTGTTATATATCACTGAAAAGCTTTTCACATAGCTTCTCATTTAAAAAATAATAAGTTTGTGTGATATCTCGAGAATTATTAAGTTTTAAAAAAATCTAATTACTCAATTTTATTTTACCTAAAAAAACCAGTTGAAAATCTGTTAAAACAATTTTTCTCTAACCGTCATAATTAATAAGATATTTTTGAAATTAACGAAAAACGAGTTTTTGCCTGCAGTTCAGAAACATAAGATCAAAAATTCCTGTGATGACTGTTAAACTTTTCTTGACTATTTCCAGAACAATTTAATACCCAATGAAATAACAAGATTTTGAATATTTGGACCAATCAGAGCAAACTTACAGCGAATATTGCATACTAGGTGAAAATTTTCAGAAACTTACCGCGAATATTGCGCGAAGTTGACATATAAAATCTCAAATGACAGCCTAAAATTGTAAACATATTTAAGCAATCTTTTAAGTTTTTTTGTAATTATAAACTGATAAGTGAAATAGAATGAAACCAATTAATTATTTTGTAATACTATCTTCTAACAAAATTATCTTTTTCTTTCCATAAAAATGGAATTTTGAGCATTGTGACACTTAGAAATTTACAGTAAATCCACATTAAAAAGTAGAGCTGCTAATATGTTTATGTTGCTAAGGATTGGTAATATATAAACTGATTTAAACAAAGTTTGACATTTATAATCATACCAAAATGAATCGTTTTGGAACGTTTTCAAATGCAAATAGGTATTGATAATAGTATTGACAAAACATACCTGTAAACACTAAAAGCTCTAAACCATATGTGTAGAAGCAGTTTAAAATATTTTGTAATGAAATCCTATCATTTTGATAATACAACGTCAGATAATGTTTTGGCCAAAATTCTAAGCGACTGGGCATCCAAAATTAATGAAGAAAATTATAAAGAGCTAACAGTAAAAACCATTTGGAATACTACAGCCAAATTTTACATATAAATAAGTATTGTTACGGGTTATTTATTTTCCCGGAGATTTTCTAATCTGTAACACTGGTTATGTATTAAAACAAGAGTGAATGTTTATTTTACACACAAAACTTGTAACTCAGCATATATTATAGGTTATCTACCGTACATTGCGCGGGAAATATTTTTTGGCGTGTCAGCAAGTGCTGCCACCCATTGGGACTAGTGGTAACAAAACAGCTTTCAATTTTTGGCGCTACATTATCTATTTAAATAATAAAATTTGATATGATTTTTTGAATTTTAATGTTCTGAAAATAGTCTAACAAATATATTTCGTGCATTAAAAAAGATCTTAAAATTCAGCATTCAAAATGTGTTGCCTGTAAGAAACTGTGTTCGTTTGTTTTGATAGTAATTTGACAGGCACTTTTTGTCAAATTACTATCAAGACAAACTCAGTTTCTAGGCAACACATATTTTCATGCAGAATTTTCGATCATTTTCAATGCACTTAATATATTATCACAGAAAAGTTTACTATGGAATGTGCAAATTGTTTTGCTCTATCGTTAATATTACACGAGATTCCATAAAAAAACATCGACAATGAGACAACCTGTACAATAGCAATGATGAACCCAGATGTGTAGAAAATGAATATGCGTCCTGTTAGGTTAAATATAAGCTCAAAGAAATATAAAAAATATATATTTATGTAAGTGTGGTGAATACCACATGTAAAAATATACTAGAAATCAAAATAACAAGCAAGTATAAGTAAGTCTCATTTATTAATAGGGGTACGTTCTAAAACGCGGAGTAATGGGGTAAAAGTGCACTCTAATCATTCTAAAACACAGAGTGAAGTTAGATGGGTAACATTACATCGTATTTGTGAACGATGTGGTGTACACTCCGAGTGTCCTTTTCTTTCCTCACTCAGTCAGTGCGGTAATTTGTACCCGTCATGCGCAGTAGCAATGTTTATTGAAATCCACATGTTTTGAAGTGTTTGGCATTTGAGTTTTGTCTGTGGTTTATTTTTTTTATTAAGTTTCTGTTTAATTCGCATTTTTAAATTCATTTAATACGATATATTTCATGTCGAGCAAGCCATTTTATAATATTTTCTGCCATTTAATTGAATTTAAAATCTTCACTATTCTAAAGAAAGTAGACATTAATGATTATTTCCCCATGTCAAATATTTCGCAAATAAATTTAAAAATAATAGCAACAAAATTTTCCACTTAATAAAATAAAAAAATACTACTAATAATTGTATTTTCCAAATCCATTTTGAACTGACAAAAGGAGTGCACTCTTTCCACTCTCTGCATCGTTATAAATGAACAAGAGAAGAGAAATCACGTGATACTACATTCACTCTACCTTTACTCCACCTTTTCACTGCGTTTTAGAACGTACCCTAGATGTTACAAAAATTGATATCATTTGCCTTTAATTTCTATCAAGGAAAGAAAGAAAAGAATACTAGCCGGCGGGATTTGAACCCACGATCTCAACATTTGTACTACCACTACGTTTAAACACCTGTGAATTGTCAAACATTCGCACAACCTTATCAGAAATGTATTGCAAATAGTAGATTACGATGAATGTATATTTTTATTGGATTTTTTAAATCAAGGAATGAAATAAAAGAATGCTAGCCGGCGGGATTTGAACCCACGATCTCAACATTTGTACTGTTGTGTGTGCAATACATTCCTGATAAGGTTGTGCGAATGTTTGACAATTCACAGACGTCAGTGAACTTGACCCAACCCACAAGCAAACAAACAATATTTCATACATAAATTACTTTATTTGGATGCGTTTTCAATTGTTTGCTATATTTAATTGATTGTTAGACTTTTTTGCCTTTATTTTTTAAAAAAAATATTCTCATTTGTTTGTTAATGTTTTAAAATAATTTTATTTGTTTAAATTTTCTATTTCCTTTTTTATTATCTTTAAATGATGGTGCGGCTAAATTCTCATTTTCCTCACCCAATTGACCCACTGTTTGTTTAACTATAAAAATCTGTTTGGAAGTATTAGTTTAGTATTGTTTTACCCTTTTCATCGTTTGTTTGCGCATTTTAATTAATTCTTTGTAAAATAATACATATGGGTGCGGTTAAGTTCCCATTTTCCGCACCCAATGGACAAACCATTTGTTTAAATGTAAAATTATGTTTTAATGTATTAGTTTAGCAATGTTGAAACCTTTTCATCGATTGTTTGCGTGTTTTAATTAACTATTTTTAATAATACAGGTGGGTGCGTTTAAGTTCTCATTTTCCGCACCCAATTGGCCCACAGTTTGTTTAACTTTTAAAATCTCTTTTAGAGTATTAGTTTAGTTATGTTGACACAATTTTATTGATTGAATGTTTTCTAGAATAGATAAGTAAAGTTTTAATAAAATTAATTATAATATATTTTTCATTGGACCAAGATCTCGAGAAAGTATAGTTACTATTTCTTCTCATCTTTTAAATAAAACTTTTCTCTTAGATGAGAGTGAGATTAGCAGATTCAAGTAATTGTGAAGCCGCCTCACGCTGAACGTATGGTTACGCTACCAAGAACAAGTAATGTAATGAATTGTATTAAATATATAATATACGCATTACTGTAATTTAGAGACACAATAACAATATATAGATGGATCAAAAGTCTAAATTACAATAATATAATAACAATATTATTAAATTTACGGTAGTGCTTTGAACTTGATATGTATGTCGATGTCGAATTGCGCGGTAAATTCAAAATAAAATTATGAATTATTATTATATATCTTTTTAATATAATTCCTATATTTTTACTAACAAAATGCAATAACTATATTAAACTGAAGCCCCGTAGGACAATTTGTATGAATTAATTATCGTAAAAATTATCACCCGTGACAAATAATTTTTTAAATTATTATTAATGGAAGTCTTTGTGTCTAATTTTGCTAATATTATCCTGACATTTTTGCTTACAAAATGCAATGACTATATTATCCTGAAGATTCATATGAATATTTGTATCAACAGACCATTTCAGAAATACAAAGCGTGCTGTTTGCCTGGCCGTATACCCATCCTTGTTTATATAACAGTTCTGTCTGTAAACTTAAATAAATTTTTTTTTGTTATTAAAGATAGTCTTTGTATTTAATGCAGTTAATATTATCCCTATATTTATACTAACAAAATGCAATAAGTATATTATCCTGAAGACCCGTAAAACAATTTATATGAATTAATTACCGTAAAAATTTTCTCATCCGTGACTTAAATATCTTTTTTAATTATTATTAAAGATAGTCTTTGTATTTAATGTTGTTAATATTATCCCTATATTGTTAGTAACAAAATGAAATAACTATATTATGCTGAAGGCCAGTAGAACAATTTGTATGAATTAATTACCGTAAAAATTCTCTTAACCGTGATTTAAACATTTTTTACCTTCGGTCACTTTTAGGTAAGGAAGATATTGTCTTTGGTCAAAAAATTCGATGATGAGTTTTAACCACTAAGCACGTTTTAGAGTCCCTGGAATACGAATTTACTATTTTTACGATGTATGTATGTATGTATGTATGTATGTATGTATGTATGTATGTATGTATGTATGTATGTATGTATGTATGTATGTATGTATGTATGTATGTATGTATGTATGTATGTATGTATGTATGTATGTATGTATGTATGTATGTATGTATGTATGTATGTATGTATGTATGTATGTATGTATGTATGTATGTATGTATGTATGTATGTATGTATGTATGTATGTATGTATGTATGTATGTATGTATGTATGTATGTATGTATGTATGTATGTATGTATGTATGTATGTATGTATGTATGTATGTATGTATGTATGTATGTATGTATGTATGTATGTATGTATGTATGTATGTATGTATGTATGTATGTATGTATGTATGTATGTATGTATGTATGTATGTATGTATGTATGTATGTATGTATGTATGTATGTATGTATGTATGTATGTATGTATGTATGTATGTATGTATGTATGTATGTATGTATGTATGTATGTATGTATGTATGTATGTATGTATGTATGTATGTATGTATGTATGTATGTATGTATGTATGTATGTATGTATGTATGTATGTATGTATGTATGTATGTATGTATGTATGTATGTATGTATGTATGTATGTATGTATGTATGTATGTATGTATGTATGTATGTATGTATGTATGTATGTATGTATGTATGTATGTATGTATGTATGTATGTATGTATGTATGTATGTATGTATGTATGTATGTATGTATGTATGTATGTATGTATGTATGTATGTATGTATGTATGTATGTATGTATGTATGTATGTATGTATGTATGTATGTATGTATGTATGTATGTATGTATGTATGTATGTATGTATGTATGTATGTATGTATGTATGTATGTATGTATGTATGTATGTATGTATGTATGTATGTATGTATGTATGTATGTATGTATGTATGTATGTATGTATGTATGTATGTATGTATGTATGTATGTATGTATGTATGTATGTATGTATGTATGTATGTATGTATGTATGTATGTATGTATGTATGTATGTATGTATGTATGTATGTATGTATGTATGTATGTATGTATGTATGTATGTATGTATGTATGTATGTATGTATGTATGTATGTATGTATGTATGTATGTATGTATGTATGTATGTATGTATGTATGTATGTATGTATGTATGTATGTATGTATGTATGTATGTATGTATGTATGTATGTATGTATGTATGTATGTATGTATGTATGTATGTATGTATGTATGTATGTATGTATGTATGTATGTATGTATGTATGTATGTATGTATGTATGTATGTATGTATGTATGTATGTATGTATGTATGTATGTATGTATGTATGTATGTATGTATGTATGTATGTATGTATGTATGTATGTATGTATGTATGTATGTATGTATGTATGTATGTATGTATGTATGTATGTATGTATGTATGTATGTATGTATGTATGTATGTATGTATGTATGTATGTATGTATGTATGTATGTATGTATGTATGTATGTATGTATGTATGTATGTATGTATGTATGTATGTATGTATGTATGTATGTATGTATGTATGTATGTATGTATGTATGTATGTATGTATGTATGTATGTATGTATGTATGTATGTATGTATGTATGTATGTATGTATGTATGTATGTATGTATGTATGTATGTATGTATGTATGTATGTATGTATGTATGTATGTATGTATGTATGTATGTATGTATGTATGTATGTATGTATGTATGTATGTATGTATGTATGTATGTATGTATGTATGTATGTATGTATGTATGTATGTATGTATGTATGTATGTATGTATGTATGTATGTATGTATGTATGTATGTATGTATGTATGTATGTATGTATGTATGTATGTATGTATGTATGTATGTATGTATGTATGTATGTATGTATGTATGTATGTATGTATGTATGTATGTATGTATGTATGTATGTATGTATGTATGTATGTATGTATGTATGTATGTATGTATGTATGTATGTATGTATGTATGTATGTATGTATGTATGTATGTATGTATGTATGTATGTATGTATGTATGTATGTATGTATGTATGTATGTATGTATGTATGTATGTATGTATGTATGTATGTATGTATGTATGTATGTATGTATGTATGTATGTATGTATGTATGTATGTATGTATGTATGTATGTATGTATGTATGTATGTATGTATGTATGTATGTATGTATGTATGTATGTATGTATGTATGTATGTATGTATGTATGTATGTATGTATGTATGTATGTATGTATGTATGTATGTATGTATGTATGTATGTATGTATGTATGTATGTATGTATGTATGTATGTATGTATGTATGTATGTATGTATGTATGTATGTATGTATGTATGTATGTATGTATGTATGTATGTATGTATGTATGTATGTATGTATGTATGTATGTATGTATGTATGTATGTATGTATGTATGTATGTATGTATGTATGTATGTATGTATGTATGTATGTATGTATGTATGTATGTATGTATGTATGTATGTATGTATGTATGTATGTATGTATGTATGTATGTATGTATGTATGTATGTATGTATGTATGTATGTATGTATGTATGTATGTATGTATGTATGTATGTATGTATGTATGTATGTATGTATGTATGTATGTATGTATGTATGTATGTATGTATGTATGTATGTATGTATGTATGTATGTATGTATGTATGTATGTATGTATGTATGTATGTATGTATGTATGTATGTATGTATGTATGTATGTATGTATGTATGTATGTATGTATGTATGTATGTATGTATGTATGTATGTATGTATGTATGTATGTATGTATGTATGTATGTATGTATGTATGTATGTATGTATGTATGTATGTATGTATGTATGTATGTATGTATGTATGTATGTATGTATGTATGTATGTATGTATGTATGTATGTATGTATGTATGTATGTATGTATGTATGTATGTATGTATGTATGTATGTATGTATGTATGTATGTATGTATGTATGTATGTATGTATGTATGTATGTATGTATGTATGTATGTATGTATGTATGTATGTATGTATGTATGTATGTATGTATGTATGTATGTATGTATGTATGTATGTATGTATGTATGTATGTATGTATGTATGTATGTATGTATGTATGTATGTATGTATGTATGTATGTATGTATGTATGTATGTATGTATGTATGTATGTATGTATGTATGTATGTATGTATGTATGTATGTATGTATGTATGTATGTATGTATGTATGTATGTATGTATGTATGTATGTATGTATGTATGTATGTATGTATGTATGTATGTATGTATGTATGTATGTATGTATGTATGTATGTATGTATGTATGTATGTATGTATGTATGTATGTATGTATGTATGTATGTATGTATGTATGTATGTATGTATGTATGTATGTATGTATGTATGTATGTATGTATGTATGTATGTATGTATGTATGTATGTATGTATGTATGTATGTATGTATGTATGTATGTATGTATGTATGTATGTATGTATGTATGTATGTATGTATGTATGTATGTATGTATGTATGTATGTATGTATGTATGTATGTATGTATGTATGTATGTATGTATGTATGTATGTATGTATGTATGTATGTATGTATGTATGTATGTATGTATGTATGTATGTATGTATGTATGTATGTATGTATGTATGTATGTATGTATGTATGTATGTATGTATGTATGTATGTATGTATGTATGTATGTATGTATGTATGTATGTATGTATGTATGTATGTATGTATGTATGTATGTATGTATGTATGTATGTATGTATGTATGTATGTATGTATGTATGTATGTATGTATGTATGTATGTATGTATGTATGTATGTATGTATGTATGTATGTATGTATGTATGTATGTATGTATGTATGTATGTATGTATGTATGTATGTATGTATGTATGTATGTATGTATGTATGTATGTATGTATGTATGTATGTATGTATGTATGTATGTATGTATGTATGTATGTATGTATGTATGTATGTATGTATGTATGTATGTATGTATGTATGTATGTATGTATGTATGTATGTATGTATGTATGTATGTATGTATGTATGTATGTATGTATGTATGTATGTATGTATGTATGTATGTATGTATGTATGTATGTATGTATGTATGTATGTATGTATGTATGTATGTATGTATGTATGTATGTATGTATGTATGTATGTATGTATGTATGTATGTATGTATGTATGTATGTATGTATGTATGTATGTATGTATGTATGTATGTATGTATGTATGTATGTATGTATGTATGTATGTATGTATGTATGTATGTATGTATGTATGTATGTATGTATGTATGTATGTATGTATGTATGTATGTATGTATGTATGTATGTATGTATGTATGTATGTATGTATGTATGTATGTATGTATGTATGTATGTATGTATGTATGTATGTATGTATGTATGTATGTATGTATGTATGTATGTATGTATGTATGTATGTATGTATGTATGTATGTATGTATGTATGTATGTATGTATGTATGTATGTATGTATGTATGTATGTATGTATGTATGTATGTATGTATGTATGTATGTATGTATGTATGTATGTATGTATGTATGTATGTATGTATGTATGTATGTATGTATGTATGTATGTATGTATGTATGTATGTATGTATGTATGTATGTATGTATGTATGTATGTATGTATGTATGTATGTATGTATGTATGTATGTATGTATGTATGTATGTATGTATGTATGTATGTATGTATGTATGTATGTATGTATGTATGTATGTATGTATGTATGTATGTATGTATGTATGTATGTATGTATGTATGTATGTATGTATGTATGTATGTATGTATGTATGTATGTATGTATGTATGTATGTATGTATGTATGTATGTATGTATGTATGTATGTATGTATGTATGTATGTATGTATGTATGTATGTATGTATGTATGTATGTATGTATGTATGTATGTATGTATGTATGTATGTATGTATGTATGTATGTATGTATGTATGTATGTATGTATGTATGTATGTATGTATGTATGTATGTATGTATGTATGTATGTATGTATGTATGTATGTATGTATGTATGTATGTATGTATGTATGTATGTATGTATGTATGTATGTATGTATGTATGTATGTATGTATGTATGTATGTATGTATGTATGTATGTATGTATGTATGTATGTATGTATGTATGTATGTATGTATGTATGTATGTATGTATGTATGTATGTATGTATGTATGTATGTATGTATGTATGTATGTATGTATGTATGTATGTATGTATGTATGTATGTATGTATGTATGTATGTATGTATGTATGTATGTATGTATGTATGTATGTATGTATGTATGTATGTATGTATGTATGTATGTATGTATGTATGTATGTATGTATGTATGTATGTATGTATGTATGTATGTATGTATGTATGTATGTATGTATGTATGTATGTATGTATGTATGTATGTATGTATGTATGTATGTATGTATGTATGTATGTATGTATGTATGTATGTATGTATGTATGTATGTATGTATGTATGTATGTATGTATGTATGTATGTATGTATGTATGTATGTATGTATGTATGTATGTATGTATGTATGTATGTATGTATGTATGTATGTATGTATGTATGTATGTATGTATGTATGTATGTATGTATGTATGTATGTATGTATGTATGTATGTATGTATGTATGTATGTATGTATGTATGTATGTATGTATGTATGTATGTATGTATGTATGTATGTATGTATGTATGTATGTATGTATGTATGTATGTATGTATGTATGTATGTATGTATGTATGTATGTATGTATGTATGTATGTATGTATGTATGTATGTATGTATGTATGTATGTATGTATGTATGTATGTATGTATGTATGTATGTATGTATGTATGTATGTATGTATGTATGTATGTATGTATGTATGTATGTATGTATGTATGTATGTATGTATGTATGTATGTATGTATGTATGTATGTATGTATGTATGTATGTATGTATGTATGTATGTATGTATGTATGTATGTATGTATGTATGTATGTATGTATGTATGTATGTATGTATGTATGTATGTATGTATGTATGTATGTATGTATGTATGTATGTATGTATGTATGTATGTATGTATGTATGTATGTATGTATGTATGTATGTATGTATGTATGTATGTATGTATGTATGTATGTATGTATGTATGTATGTATGTATGTATGTATGTATGTATGTATGTATGTATGTATGTATGTATGTATGTATGTATGTATGTATGTATGTATGTATGTATGTATGTATATGTATGTATGTATGTATGTATGTATGTATGTATGTATGTATGTATGTATGTATGTATGTATGTATGTATGTATGTATGTATGTATGTATGTATGTATGTATGTATGTATGTATGTATGTATGTATGTATGTATGTATGTATGTATGTATGTATGTATGTATGTATGTATGTATGTATGTATGTATGTATGTATGTATGTATGTATGTATGTATGTATGTATGTATGTATGTATGTATGTATGTATGTATGTATGTATGTATGTATGTATGTATGTATGTATGTATGTATGTATGTATGTATGTATGTATGTATGTATGTATGTATGTATGTATGTATGTATGTATGTATGTATGTATGTATGTATGTATGTATGTATGTATGTATGTATGTATGTATGTATGTATGTATGTATGTATGTATGTATGTATGTATGTATGTATGTATGTATGTATGTATGTATGTATGTATGTATGTATGTATGTATGTATGTATGTATGTATGTATGTATGTATGTATGTATGTATGTATGTATGTATGTATGTATGTATGTATGTATGTATGTATGTATGTATGTATGTATGTATGTATGTATGTATGTATGTATGTATGTATGTATGTATGTATGTATGTATGTATGTATGTATGTATGTATGTATGTATGTATGTATGTATGTATGTATGTATGTATGTATGTATGTATGTATGTATGTATGTATGTATGTATGTATGTATGTATGTATGTATGTATGTATGTATGTATGTATGTATGTATGTATGTATGTATGTATGTATGTATGTATGTATGTATGTATGTATGTATGTATGTATGTATGTATGTATGTATGTATGTATGTATGTATGTATGTATGTATGTATGTATGTATGTATGTATGTATGTATGTATGTATGTATGTATGTATGTATGTATGTATGTATGTATGTATGTATGTATGTATGTATGTATGTATGTATGTATGTATGTATGTATGTATGTATGTATGTATGTATGTATGTATGTATGTATGTATGTATGTATGTATGTATGTATGTATGTATGTATGTATGTATGTATGTATGTATGTATGTATGTATGTATGTATGTATGTATGTATGTATGTATGTATGTATGTATGTATGTATGTATGTATGTATGTATGTATGTATGTATGTATGTATGTATGTATGTATGTATGTATGTATGTATGTATGTATGTATGTATGTATGTATGTATGTATGTATGTATGTATGTATGTATGTATGTATGTATGTATGTATGTATGTATGTATGTATGTATGTATGTATGTATGTATGTATGTATGTATGTATGTATGTATGTATGTATGTATGTATGTATGTATGTATGTATGTATGTATGTATGTATGTATGTATGTATGTATGTATGTATGTATGTATGTATGTATGTATGTATGTATGTATGTATGTATGTATGTATGTATGTATGTATGTATGTATGTATGTCTGTATGTATGTATGTATGTATGTATGTATGTATGTATGTA
>OY720463.1:13245024-13250024 GCA_963082715.1 Harpalus rubripes
AATCTGCTTTGTACACAGACGTCGGTAATGATGAAATATTTGTACCGTGTGGGCTCTTACCAGGCGTCACCGCACGGGCACTCATTGCTGGCGTGGAGAGTGCACCACAGGGGTCAATTTGTACAATTTAAAATTGGAAATATTTGGTGTCGGTCGTGATCGAACTCGATTCCCCAGAATCGCGACCTGACAGAATATTTTATTCTCTATACGATTTGACTTCATTTTATACTTAATATTGTATGGATATAGTTAAAAATTATATAGAAATAGAAATTAAATTTCATAAAGTAGCCATATATTTAGAGAACTCTGATTGAAAGATGTCAGTGTCAAGTGAAATTGACATAGAGTGTTTGTCTTATAATTTTACTGAAAATATAGGAACTTTTGCTATAAATTTTCCGTATGGAATTTGCGTAAAATACATGCAACTAACCGAAGGTAATGTACAAGGAATAGAATCTGTAGCAAGGAACTTTCTGTATGCAATTTGTGCAAATACATAGAACTGACGGAAGGCAATGTGCTGGCCACATCAGATTTTTTTATTACACATTTGAGTGATAAAAGAAACTTCAATGCCGAGGGCAGCCATTTTATTTGAAATAGAAAATTTTTGAAAATGTAAGTAATATTACGTATCTGCCAGTCTTAGACTCAATTTTACTAATGTCGGATATTGAAGGTTTATATTAAAGAAAACTCAAAAAATTATATGTTTTGTATAATCTTGTTTAAAGATATTATTTAGTCCGCTCTTCTTGCACAAATTTTACTTACAAGCTGTCATTTCACAGAAGTTCAACAGAATTCAAAGGAATGTAGTTGGTCGATTGCATGGTTTAATCTAATTAGTAATTAAAATAAATATTATTTTTATCCTATTATCCGAAAGGGTATTAAGGGATTCTAAAAGATTAATAATAATTATTTTTTAGGCAATTTATCTAATATTTTAGTATAATGTATAAAAGTAAACTGAAATAGTTAATGATTATTTAAATGAAAAATTTAAGTATGCAAATGGTTACTTTAATTAACTAAATTTTTATTTCACTATAATTTTCGGAAACTTATCTAATGAGTTAATGAGATAAAATAATTAGCGCGTAATTAATTGATACAAATTTTCCTACAGGGCTTCAGTTTAATATAGTTATTGCATTTTGTTAGTAAAAATATAGGAATTATATTAGAAAGATATATAATAATAATTCATAATTTTATTTTGAATTTACCGCGCAATTCGACATCGACATACATATCAAGTTCAAAGCACTACCGTAAATTTAATAATATTGTTATTATGATTATGATTATGATCCATCTATATATTGTTATTGTGTCTCTAAATTACAGTAATGCGTATATTATTTAATACAATTCATTACATTACTTGGTCTTGGTAGCGTATCCATACGTTCAGCGTGAGGCGGCTTCACAATTACTTGAATCTGCTAATCTCACCCTCATCTAAGAGAAAAGTTTTATTTAAAAGATGAGAAGAAATAGTAACTATACTTTCTCGAGATTTGGTCCAATGAAAAATATATTATAATTAATTTTATTAAAACTTTACTTATCTATTCTAGAAAACATTCAATCAATAAAATTGTGTCAACATAACTAAACTAATACTCTAAAAGAGATTTTAAAAGTTAAACAAACTGTGGGCCAATTGGGTGCGGAAAATGAGAACTTAAACGCACCCACCTGTATTATTAAAAATAGTTAATTAAAACACGCAAACAATCGATGAAAAGGTTTCAACATTGCTAAACTAATACATTAAAACTTAATTTTACATTTAAACAAATGGTTTGTCCATTGGGTGCGGAAAATGAGAACTTAACCGCACCCATATGTATTATTTTACAAAGAATTAATTAAAATACGCAAACAAACGATGAAAAGGGTAAAACAATACTAAACTAATACTTCCAAACAGATTTTTATAGTTAAACAAACAGTGGGTCAATTGGGTGCGGAAAATGAGAATTTAGCCGCACCATCATTTAAAGATAATAAAAAAGGAAATAGAAAGTTGAAACAAATAAAATTATTTTTAAACATTAACAAACAAATGAGAATGAAAACATTAACCTATTTAAACAAACATTATTGTATAAATGGTGGGTTAATGTGAAAATAGCCCCACCCACATATTTTTTTAAAAAATAAAGGCAAAAACAGTCTAACAATCAATTAAATATAGCAAACATATGAAAACGCATCCAAATAAAGTAATTTATGTATGAAATATTGTTTGTTTGCTTGTGGGTTGGGTCAAGTTCACTGACGTAATTCACAGGTATTTAAATGTATTGGTAGTTTAGATACACCCCACACCTAACGTGATGCGGGTCTCATACACAAGTCTATGAGAATATAACTCAAGAAAAGATTATATAAACTGGCGGACTTGTAGTCCAGCCGTGGTGTAGTTGGTAACACACAACAGTACAAATGTTGAGATTGTGGCTTCAAATCCCGCCGGCTAGCATTCTTTTCTTTCTTTCCTTATATAAAAATAAAAAAAAATATATCATCACGGCTTATTACTCATTGCTGAGTGTGCCAATCTGCTTTTGTACACAGATATCGGTAAAGATGATATATTTGAACCGTGCGGGCGCTTACCAGGCGTCACCTCACGGGCACTAATTGCTGGCGTGGAGAAAAAAAAATCCAATAAAAATATACATTCATCTTAATCTACTATTTAATTTCTATGTTTAAAAAATCTGATGTGGACACCACACGACTTCCTTGTACACAAGACCAATATGAAGTATAGACCCAAGTATAAAATTGCACGTATTTGACATTAGCATCTATTTTTTATTTTAATCCATAGCAAGCTTCATTACAAAAACCAAAAATTATATAAGTTTTAAATATACAAATCTCGCTTATACAAAGGGCTAATTGAATAATACTTGATGTGCTAGACACAGAATTTAATTATCTAAAAAAAATATTTAAAGCACTTATTTCTAAAATCAATATGAAACTATTTTGTTGAAGCAAAACTGTTAACAACTTCAAGTAATATGTCACTTCCGGTTAGCCTGTTTGAACCAAAATCCACTATGTTATTCCAATTGACATAAAAGTCTTATATACCAAATTTGAAAAGTGTTAGATTATATTTTAAGATAGTTTTTCATTAAAATTTATTATAAGCTTCAAATAAAGTACCATTTCTAGAAATTATGTAATGAACAAAAAAGGAGGTGCACAATTTGATGTTATAGCAGTCCAAAATACAAAATTTCAACTTTCTACGGCTTACCGTATTTGAGTTATGCGAGATACGTACGTACGTACAGACGTCACGACGAAATTAGTTAAAATGGATTCAGGGATGGTCAAAATGGATATTTTCGTTGAAATCTCAAAACCGAAATTTTTCGCGATTACAATACTTCCTTTACTTCGTACAAGGGTATGGGGTCTCGTGGCCGCGTGCCTGAGTGTCAGGTCGCGAATCTGGGGAACCGGATTCGATGCCGACCGACGCCAAATATTTACAATTTTAAATGGCACAAAATTGACCCCTGTGGTGCACTCTCCACGCCAGCAGTGAGCGCCCGTGAGGTGACGCCTGGTAAGCGCCCGCACGGTGCAAATATTACATCATTACCGCATCTGTGTACAAAGCAAATTGGCACACCCAGCAATGGGTAATAAACCGTGATGATATATATTTTAGGAAGTAAAAAATTATATAGAAAAATACATTTGACGTTTAAATAGGCCCTATGAAACCTTTACAGTAAAATTTTTGGCGCTGTAAGGTTTATAGGAATTTCTAGAAGACTGTAGCGCTTACACTGTAACTTGGTTACCGAATAGCAATTTTCTTACGTACTGTAACGTTGGTTACTTACAGACCCTATAAAGCTTATAGAACGGTACAGAATAGCACCATAAATGTACAATTACATACACTGGCTTGCAAAAAATTACGTACACCAATTTTTTACTGTATTCAGTCGATCTTGAATATTAACTTGCCAGTGACACGAGAATCAATTAAAATGCCAAGTTAACAGAATTGACAGTTGGTTAAATAATCGTATTTACAAAGCTCCAAAAATGTAAATACTTGGTTACTAGATTTTTAAGGTGTACGCGATTTTTTTGCAAGCCAATGTCTAAATTCATCTGAACCCAGTACAATTTTAGGATTGTATAAAAGTTTAATCGATAAAATGTGTAATAAGTGTTGTTATACAAGCTGTTATTTAAGTAAGCTTACAATGCTTATCTGATTGAAGAACTATCCCCGCAAATAGAAAATCTGGCAATTATTTTTATTTTACATGATTTCTATAAAAACTGGCACCCTAAAAAACTGACCAATTATGTCATATTTTCAAATTTTGTTAAAAAATAAAAATCAATGGCTCGTAATCCGAGCGCACTTTTACAATATAAGCGCTTTTATGGAGCACACTCTTCATAAGAATATAATGTAAAAGCGCGCTCCATAAAAGAGCTTTTATTATAAAAGTGCGCTCGGAATACAGACCAATGTGTTCTCTGGAAAAAATATCACACCTGTCACAATTGGTGTAATATCATTGCCGCAGAGAAATGAGATAAATATATTGTGTTCCACATAAGGAGATAGACTTCTTTTGGCCTTTTGGGAACAATTTAACTTTGAATTTTACTTTTTTTTACAATTTTGGGACGTTTCAAAGGCTCAATAGCCTTCATCTTCAGCAATCTAATATGTTTAAGAATTAGGTTTACAATCTAGTTTAAAATGTGTTCTGGATATGTTGCCCATAAAGCTCCGTCATGAATCCAGATTCTTTCGACATCGTCAGTATGATCACTTTCATTCTGTTTTCCGTAGGGAGTAGTGCTTGAATTATTTGATAACTCTGCGTCGAGCAACAAGAACAAATGTAAAAAAACTGATGTGGCCAGCACATTACCTTCCATCAGTTATATGAGGTACTCACGAAAATTATACCGGTGAA
>OY720463.1:13252524-13355943 GCA_963082715.1 Harpalus rubripes
AACATATTTTTATGAAGGCGACAAGTTTAAATATTTAATTATTGATTACTACACTGCTCACTTAGCTGTCACTTATTCAATATGGCGCTTGTACGATTGCTTTTCGTAGTACTAATTTGCGCCACTAGAGGGAAAATTTTATCGACGATTGCGAATATTAAGAAAATTATGATTGAAAGATGTCAGTGTCAAGTGCAGTTGACATAATCGTAGTATATTTGTGTTAGGATCTTTTTGCTCGAAATTTTTTCTATGGAATTTGTATAATATACATACAACTGTCGAAAGGTAATGTACATACAAGAAATTTAGAATCTTTTGCAAGGAACTTTCTGTATGGATTTTATAGAAAATACAAACGCATTTACGAAAATTCTACCGATAGATACCGCATCTACCGACTGTGTTTGAAAACACGAGTGGTAAAAGTCACCGTATTAGAAATTTGTTCAATATCTACCAAGATCCATCTACCGGAATCATGAAGAATCTAAACTCAAGATAAGGTAGTGATGCAAAGCGAAGCGCGCGCGTTAAAAGTTTGTTAACTATATCGAATTTCTAACCTGTTTTAAATTTTCAATTTTTTTTTATAGGTTATAGGTTATGGATCTACCCTGTTTACCACCTGCGTTCTTAAAGCATCGATTCCGGTAGCTATAACCTGATAAACATCTGTTTAGCCGTAACAGTTCACCGGTAGAATTTTCGTATAACTGACGGAAGGTAATGTGCTGGCCACATCAGATTTTTTTAATTGGCTTTTTGGTGTGCGGGTAACTTCATTTAAAAAACTAGTCAAAATTAATTTAGTATTGCTATTATTTCAAACGGTAAACGTTAAGTGTATAAACTGTTTTCCTACATTAAATTCCTTTGTCACGGATTTTCGTGTTTGTGCTGTATAGACCGGGCGCCAAGAAACATTCCGTTTGAAAAAACCGGTGGATTCATTCTGATTGATGATTTAGGTTCACAAAGACCTAAAGAATGAAATTCTGAATGTTGCCGGACAAAGTCAGTGGTCAATTATTTTTATAGGGGGTACAAGAATGATTGACGAAATCGCTGTAACGGTCAAAAAAACGTTGTTTATTACTACTAAAAAGTTGTTTCTGTAGTGTATGAAATTACAAACATCACGAATATTATAAAATACTAATTTAATATAGTAAACAAGCCGCGTGCCTGAGTGTTTGGTCGCGAATCTGGTGAACCGGGTTCGATCCCGACCGATGGCAAAAAGAAATATATCGAATTTAAATGGCACTAAAGTTACCCTTGTGGAGCACTCTCGACACATCAATAACTGCCAGTGAGGTGACGCCTGGTAAACGCCTGCACAGTTGCCGGATACGACCGATGGTTGTTTTTTTTTGTTTCCCTCTCCGCAGCAGTTTATACCAGCTCCAAAGTCTTGCGGTGGGCTATATTGTACCCGACTCGGTTTAGACGTTTTTGTTATAAAAGAGTTTTCACATAACGTCACACTAGATAGTGTGGTAGCTTATTTTTATTTCTGAGTTAACAAATTTAAGTGCAAATTCTAATAGTTGTTCCAGAAAAAGCAGATTGATGATAAAATTTTCTTAGTTAAAGGCCAAGTATATTACATTTAAATAAGCCTGTGTTGCCAGGTCATAGCCCTTCGACCACTTATGTTCCTGTATTAGTAAAAAATTTCGAACTTTATTAAGTTATGTCTCTTAAACAATATGGCCAAAAAGTTGTTTTTATTGTAATATTTGCCATTTATATATTTCTATAAACTGAGATGTTTTCCAATAAAATAGGAAGCACTGTTTTGAAGCTACAGTGAAAAATATGACATTTACTATTGCTTGATATAGAAAACACATACAAAAAGAATTCTCTTTGATTGCATTTATCTTAAAGATGGTCAATTGATTTTTATGATGTTCTGTACAATAACCAGCCACTGAGGGAGTAAGCCAGCTCAACTTGGCACCGGTTCCACGCCCGAGTAAATGGTGAGGGTTGGTGGTAGGAAAGTCATCCGACTGGAAAATCTTCGCTGAAACCGAAGACTGAAAGTGTAGGATCGGAAAGTGGTATAAGGGCTAGGGTGTTCCTCGCAAGTGACATGCAGTTGTAGCGTCGCCTTACCCCTGTGCCAAGTCGGTTATTACTAACCCGTCATGGACGGTCGAGGTTAGAGAAGCCAGTCCTCAGGATTAGAACTCTCAATCTCGGGAGGATGAAGAAGGGCAAAGAGGAGGAGGAAGGACTGTGACGCAAAAGTCTTGAGTGAGAAAGGACAGTGTGAAGATGTGTTAGACAGGAATGATTGGAGGAGAAGAGTAAGGAACAGCGACCCCTAAGAATAAGAAGAAGAAAAACATACTACCTTAAAAAGATAAGTTTTGGCAATTGTTATGAATACATTTACAGAGAGAGGTACAGTTTAAGTCATATTTTACAACTGCAAGACATTGTTCTGTAGTCTGAATTACATTTGCAATGCCTAACTAAAGAGTGAGGCAGAGGAGGTTTTATCATTTTCGTCGGGTGTGACTTGGAATTTCGTAATTCATAGCCGAATTGGCGGAAGTTCAGAGACTCGAACAGAGTTTAATGATTTTTTCTATTAATATGTTTGGGCTGCAGCTCTTAAACAATGTAAAAATAAAGCATCAGAAGTACAAATAATTTTGGTTAAATTTAAATTGAACCCAATTTTACGGGTAATCAACTTTTGCGTAATTCATCTGATTTGGTTGTTCGTTTGGCAAACAAATAAGTGCAGACTTTTTCAACCTGATGAAAGTGCATCGGAGTTTCTGGGTTATTTCCAAAAGTAGCAAGTGCATCTTGAACAAATACTTGTGATGCAGTATACAGACATTGTTTCTTAGCTCCTACCCGGCTTGTCGTGTCGCAAACAGTTTCAATAACCGATTTGCATGTACTCTTTGAACTATATTCTACCTGTAGTTTTGGTGGTACTTAGTTCTTTTGGGTATAATATGACAAAATTTACTGTTTTTTAGTGAATACAAGCTTTTGGAGTAACTCCGTAGTGCACTCGTCCGCGCAGCTAAAGTGTCGGTTCGAACTATGGAAGTTACTGCAAAACATTCTAAAAACACGTATTTCGCTTAGAAAATGCCTTTTCAAGTGATTTGGAGACATGTTGTGAGAAACATTTTTTACATCTGATTTGAACGTTTCACGGTCTGAAACGACCGATTTGCATGTACTCTTTGAGCACATACCTATTCCACCTGTAGCGTCTGCGGTACTTGGTTGTTTGGAGTATAGTATGACAAAATATACTGTTTTCTAGTGAATACAAGCTTTAGGGGTCACTCCATAGTGCACCAGATTGTAATAAATATTTCTATTTTAAATGTTGTTTGTGACAATTTATTAAAAATTTAAGCATCTTAAAATCTTTCTCACTTAAATTTGTTAACTCAGAATTCAAAATAAGCTACCAAACTATCTAGTTTGACGTTATCTGAAAACCCTTTTATAACTAAAACGTTTAATCCGAGTCGGGTACAATATGGCCCACCGCAACACTTTGGAGCTGGTATAAACTGCTGCGGAGAGGGCAACAAAAAAAACAACCATCGGTCGTATCCGGCAACCGTGCAGGCGTTTACCAGGCGTCACCTCACGGACACTTATTGATGTGTGGAGAGTGCACCACAAGGGTAACTTTAGTGCCATTTAAATTCGATATATTTCTTTTTGCCATTGGTCGGGATCGAACCCGGTTCCTCAGATTCGCGACCAAACACTCAGGCACGCGGCTTTTTTACTATATTAAATTTGTATTTTATAATATTCGTGATGTTTGTAATTTCATACACTACAGAAATAACTTTTTAGTAGTAATAAACAATGTTTTCTTGACCGTTACAGCGATTTCATCAATAATTCTTGTACCCCTAAAAAAAAAAATTGACCACTGACTTTGTCCGGCAACATTCAGAATTTCATTCTTTAGGTCTTTCTGAACCTAAATCATCAATCAGAATGAATCCACCGGTTTTTTCAAACGGAATGTTTCTTGGCGCCTGCACTAGTATTAAATAAAATTCAAAACCTTATACGAGGGAGGAAAGTGTAATTAATTATTTAGCAATTTTTATACTTACGAAAAATAGGAATTGTTTCCAATGTCTTCGATGAAACAAAAGTCTTTTTATAATTAGTGCTAGAAAGTAATTTATTGTCATTAACGGTCCAGTAATGTATTTTGCTGTAACAAATTATAATTATATAGAAAAACATAACATTAAATGGGAACAGTGGGGTTAAGCTTTTAGATGGCAGTGCATATCTATATACCCTACAGCAGAATTAATCAAATCATTTGTTGTAGATTTGTTAACTTTGATAATAATAACAATTTATGTGAAGTTCTCACTGGAAAAACTACAATTGTAGCATGAATAAGATGAAGAAGAAGAGGCTCAATCCGAGTTCAATGACGAATTATTCGACGATTGTAATATAAATATTGATTTCTTTTTAGGCTTTAATAAATATCCCAGTTCTTATTTAATAATCAGCTTTTTTTAATTTCAATTTTTATAATACCTAATTTTATACCTACTCATGTCTTTAAAAGTCTTACCGTTTGTGTTTATTTGTAATACGCAAAAATACTCTATTTCGATTATTTAGAATGTACTTGGAAAACTAGGCACCAGCAATTTTTAATTCATCTCATATTGGGTTATTTTTCACATGAATTCTTTTTTGTTTGTCTTAAAAGCAAAATCCCTCTATCCTGTGCATGGCCGGCAACAACAGTGGTGCTCGCGTGCTCGGGCACCATACGCAAAATTAAATGGCGGTGTTTAGCACCATACGTTTAAGCGATAAATTATTACTATTTTTTATTAATAATAAGGTTATATTATAAAACTAAAATAATAATTATTAGTAATGTAATTTTCCAATTTTGAGATAAAAACACATATTTGCATTCAAATCACTGCTATCTGGTCATATGTTCTGTAACAAATTAAATCCAGGTTATGCATATTGCGATTATGCGCGTCCTCTGTTCTCTGTATGGTAATGAAAATCTTAGCGACGCTGTACTGTAGAGCAGAAGCAAAGCCTATAATATTTCGCACACAAATATGACAGGCAACAGAAAAATAATGAGCAAAGTTGAATTTCCAAAAGTGAATGATGCCGTGTCTTCTTGGTTTTTCTAACAAAGACATGCTTATGAAAAATATTTTTATGCCCAGTTATACCCCGATTTCGAAGAAAACAACCAATTTGAAGCCAGCAGAGTCTGGTTCCAAGGGTGTCAGGAATGATTTGGAATGGATTCGTTAAGAATAACGGGTGAAAATTTTTCCAGTGTCGAAACAACTTTGGAACCATTCCAAATTGAGTTGCAAGAGATAATAAAAAATATTGGTTTAGGTAACAATAAAATTTATAATGCAAAGGTATCCGAATTATTTTGACGTCTCACTGATAAGAATTTGGTTGATATGCTGACGAAAAAGAAGCACCCGGATAAAATTAGCAAGAAAGAATTACAAGCATACTTTGTAGCAATACAAATGGCAATCATAACCTGAAAATTTTTGTTTGTAAATCCCGCAATCCTAGAGCATTAAAAAACACACGTCTGTCAGTACGCTCCTACGGTCAAAAAGAGGGTGTGGATCATTAAAGAAATTTTCAAGGATTAGTTCTATAAAGAGTTTGTGCCAAATGTAAGACGAGAAAAAGAGCTTCACATTGCAATTCTTCATGTACACCAAGACTACAGAAGCACTCGATTTAGAACCATTTATAAATTAGTGCATTTCCCGGGTATCAGTTCGTGTCTCCACTTTTGCCATGTAAAATTATTATAATATATCAATATAATTTTTATGCTATGTATGTAAGACCTACTCATGCAGCATGAGTCGGTTGTGAATATGAGCAATAATATAAGGCATTAAATTTAAATTATTATTTTTTGTATTTCTTAATTTTTTTCTTGAGCACCACACGGTAAAATTAAAAGTTCCCGGGCCTGATCCTGTGTCTTAAAAAAAGTCTTCGTTATCTTTAGATAATAGTGCATAGAAAAAGGCAAATATATTGAATGTAATTTATCTCGTAATTTTTTTTAATTTTGCTTTATGTGTTAAAAGTCAAAAGCCCCTGGTTTGAATGTCGTAAAATGAATTTTAGCAAACTAGGCAAATACCCGCGTCGATTGACACAAAAAGTATTAATATACCTCGTGATGTAGTTTAAACACCATTTTCACTTTTGCTTGTCTTATATGCATTAAGCCCCCGATTTTTATGTCTTAAAATGTCTGTTCGTGGTCTTTGGATAATAGTGCATAAAAAACAGCAAAAGGTTAGAATGTACCTTATCTCGTTAAGTCAGAAGCCCCTGAATTGTATGTATTAAAATGAATTTTAGCAAACTAGGCAAATACCCACGTCGATTGATACAAAAAGTTTTAATGTACATCATCATGTAGTTTTGGAAACCATTTTGACTTTTAGTTGTCTTAAAAGCATTAAACCCCTAATTTTATGTCTTACAAAGTGTATTCGTTATCTTTGGATAATGATGCATAAAATACCGTAAAAAGTTTGAAGATACCTTCTCACGTAAATTCCGATTCTTTTTTGAAATTTTCGTTCGTGTCTTACATGTCAAAACCCCCGGTTTCGATGTCTTACAAGGTATATTAGCATACTAGACACAAGCCCGCATTGAATGGCACAAAAAAATTAATGTACCTCATCACGTAATTTTTGGTCCTTTTTTAAATTTTGAAAATACTACCATGGCGTAAAGCCCCCGGTCCGACTTGTAAGACACGATTATTTTTGTATGGTGAGCCAATCCGCACCCTACCCCAAGGTCGGTCAAACCTTTTGTTTCTTATCGCGTGACTTTTGATAGCTGGACTCCCCGTCTATCATTGATTGCTCTTGTTTTGTTATCCATATTTTTACTTCAAATTCATTATTGAGATATTCTCTGTTCTATGTGTACTGGCTGAAAAGCACTTGTTTGTTCTTTTGTACAACAATGTATAATGGTTATGTATATGGTATATTACTACGTACAATGTAGATATTTTTATAGGTAATATTTTATAATATTGCATTATACAGGCTGTCCTATAACTTCAGGTACATATTAGAAGGGCATATAGTTCTTTATGTCCTGATTACGGAACAAGAATTTTTTCAAATTTCAAAAATTAGTTTTTGAGGTTTTTGAAGGAAACAGTTTTGGGACACTGGTTGAATAGGTAGTTTTAATATTAAATATTACGTTGTATTATATCTAATTAATAAGAAATGTTTGCATAATTCAATCATTTCATTAGGTTTCTAGTAGCCGGCCACATAAATTGTGTTTCTTACAACAGTTTTGATATTGCTCTTCCCATTATTGTTACAAATATGAATGGTTACAGTAACAGTGAGTTAGTGGATATATTGCTAATGTATAGCGAAGCAGGGCAAAACTGTAGATTAGCTCAGCGTTATTACGCTGAACGTTTCCCAGGCCGACGGCATCCGAATTCTCGCATATTTGTAAGCCTTACTCAACGCCTTCGCGACACTGGTTCTTTGCATCCTAATCGGGAAGAGACGACGGGGCTCATCGGAAACCAGTAAATGTTGAAAATGCTGTCTTAGATTTGGTACGCAATGACCCAACAATCAGCATAAGGAGAATACCTCGTCAACTACCACGAATGACAATTTGGAGAATTTTAAGAAATAATAATTTACATCCTTATCATTTTCAACGGGTCCATGCGTTAATTGAACCCGATCATTACTCTCGAGTAAGGTTTTGTGAATGGCTTCTAAACCAACATGCTCAGGATGGCAATTTTACGTTAAAAGTAATATTTTCTGACGAAGCGATATTTACTCCTGATGGTATACATAATATTCATAACTGTCACTACTGGGCCGAAGAAAATCCACATGCTGCTGTCAAGAGTCATTTTCAGCAAAGATCTTCACTAAATGTTTGGGCTGGAATAGTAAACGGATCGTTACTGGGACCATACATACTTCCTAACAGAATGTCTGGGAATTTTTACAGAATAATTTGCCTGAATTATTAGATGATATTCCTCTTAATGTACGTCAAAATGCATGGTTTATGCATAACGGTGCGCCGTCACATTTTGCTAGAAATGTCAGACATCATCTTGACAGAGTATTTGAGGACAGGTGGATTGGTCGAGGAGGTCCCGCGTCTTGGCCCCCTAGATCCCCGGATTTCAATCCGTAAGATTTTTATTTGTAGGGTAATTTTAAATCCCTCGTCTATGATAATCAAGAGGCACCTGAAACCCTTGAAGAATTACGGCAACGAGTTGAAAATTGTGCTGAAAGTATTAGACAAAAGAATGCAATTCATCGGGCTTGATCAATTTCTTTAATTCAACGTGCTGCATTATGTTTAGCTGTTAATGGAAATAATTTTGAACAGTTTTTATAAAAATAAAGTAAATAATTTAATTTTTTTTTCATTGCATACACATCTCCCAAACTTAATTCGTGTGACAAAACTTTACGTAATTGCATAAATTAATTTCATTGTTAAATTATTTTATGTAATAATTATAACTAATTTCACTATTCCAAATATTATAGTATCCAGGGGTACAAAAAATGTTCTTCTTAAATAAACTACCCTTAATTATAGGAATTTTGAAAAATATCTTTTTGTCCCGTAATCAGGACATTAAGATCTATATGCCCTTCAAATATGTACCTGAAGTTATGGGACACCCTGTATTTATCATAGCAGGTGTTAGTTGCATCTTGCCTCCTTCTCCAATATTTATTAATGATGTACTAAGATCAGAACAAAGCAGGGATGGTCCGTTTGTTTTTGTTTTTTTTTTTTGTTATCGTGGACGAAATATCGTCACACATACACACACGCGCGCACATACACACACAGACATCATCGTAAAAATAGTAAAAACGTTGTGGGGACCCTAATTCGTGCTTATTTACTGAAAACTCGCCATCGATTTTTTGGCACGATTACATTACCTCCCTCACCTATGATATGACAGAAGGTAAAAATAGATTAATAAAAGAAACAAGAAAATGGGTTATAGAAATGCAGCGCCACTAGTTCCACCTATTATCACCAAATGTTCCCATTGAATAACTAACTTTGTCTTCCATAAATGTCATCTATGAGTTCGTCTGTCCCTGAATCAGATTTTTTATCTTCTAATTCACCAACTTTTAAAAATACATCATCAATGTTTGTTATATTGACTCCAAAAGTAATGATATTTAGACTTGTCTTTCTGCTTTCAATATCTAGTATCAATTGTGTTAATAGACGAGTATCGGTGGTAGGTATGTTATATCTAACATGAGTTGCTGTTTTGCTGGTAAGACTTGTCCCAGGAACATGTTCTTGCAGAGCACTTGTGATAGCAGCCGTACTTGCGTTTCGAGTTGTTAGAGCAGTAAACACATAGCCAGTTCCTAAAAATATGTATAGTTCAGGGAGTTTCAAAAAGTAGGAGCAAATTGATAATATATCAGAAAAAGGTCACAGCATTGCGAGTATTCAGATTATATCCATTGATGTCGTTAGGGATTTATTTTTCAGCATTGGTATAGATTAGATCTGTCAAGAACTGAAAAAAAAAATGGAACCGGGTAACGGACTTCGGTCCCGGTTCCGAGTAAGGGATATCGATCTTCGGTTCCGTGGTGTGGAACCGAAGTTTAGAATGTCAGTTAGAAAATAAACATATCCCCTTCGCTATTTTAAATTGTTATTGCTTTATTGATGTTTTGGGATAACACAATTGAAACGCAAGTATTCTTAAAATTGTTTAGAAAATGCAACCGCATAATACAACAAATTGCATATTGTATATTGTCGCACACAATCAGTTTCGTTTTATTTTCAATTTTCACCAATCGTTTATTTCAATAATTTGACCTTGAGTTATATTTTAAGTCAACGGTACATGATCAGGACCACAGAAGGCGTAATAACATTGACTGACGGTCGACCAAAAAGTGACGTCAAATTTAGGTTGAATTTAAGTCATATATGGCTGTCTAATTTGACGTAATTGCGACGTCACTGTGACGTTGATTTTTGTTCTGAAATAGGGATATATAGACGTCTAATTTGACGTTTATGCGACGCCACTGTGACGTTTGTTTTTGATCTGAAATAGGACTATTTAGACGTCAGATTTGTAGTCGCTTTGAAATCTATAAGACAAATAATGATATTTTATATTTATTTAATTTCGCAATAACACACGAAGGGATACAATGTGTCCCTTTTAGAGTTGCCACCATTGGGATCTAGAGAACTATAAGAGATACAATGCCGGTTAGCACGTTAACTGCCATGTGAACCAAGGTGGTTTTCACATTGCATTGTGACTTATGGGACGTTGAAAAGCATGGCCTGGCCGCTACAAAAATGTTTGGAGCCTAAGCTTTTATTTTTAATGCGCCTAAAAAATTAACTAACTGTTTGAGTACAACATGAAAAGGGTTTATTAGTTTTTGTTGTTACATTTTGTATTTATATTTATTATTTAATTAAAAATACAATTTATTAATTTATTTAATTTTCTCACACTTGTGAACAACAAAGAAGCATGACAAACAATAATTTTTTTTACATTTTGTGCAGTGAAACCTAGATTTTGGTGTTTTTGCTGAGCACTCTTTCTACCTTCGTTATTTCTTATTTGTTCATAGCAAACAACACATCTGCGACGATCTTTTGATGATTGCACTTCTTCCAAAATATGTTGCCTTTTCATTGATTGTCCCTGGATCTTCTGTACCCCATAGTAAACTTTCAGCAATCTGCTCCTTGAATTTTGTTATAGACATTTTATTTTTGGTAACGTTCTTGTACAGAATATATGCGCGGTCCATAATAATAATTCGAAAGCGAGTTTTCTTTTTGTGCACCTACAATGGGCCATCTCAGATATGCTTTTGTTTTCTCAAATATTCTCATAGGGCACTAGATTATGACGAAAATCTGAATTTTATTGTATTCTCTTTGTGAAAACTTCTAAACAATTAGTAAGCGATATAAATATTTCCAATAAAGAAGTTAGATATATTTATTTTTTATCCAGTGGCGTACGTAACAACTTTTTTATCGGTGGATTTTCGAGAAATAACACAAAATTACATTTTTTAAAATAGAACCCATTATTGATTTTTACTTTAAGAAAATCCTTATTTTTTTTCTCTGTCTTAAGAAAATAAAATACTATTTTGCAAAACTAATTAAAGGCTTGACAAAAAAATACGAAATTTCATGAAAAATATGGAAAATCTAAGATTTGAAGGATAAAACAAATTTAAAATACAATAACATTAAGAGCAATTAAAAGAGAAAAAATAAGTATTTTTTAAAGTAAAAATCAAATATGGGTTTCATTTTAAAAATGAAAGTTTTTGTTATATCTCAAAAATTTACCAATAAAAAAATTATTTTTGTACACCACTGGATAGAAAATAAATATATGTAAACACATGACCTCCCATCAATTCCATGTTTGAAATAATGAGCTTTAAGTAAAGTATCACTTCCAGTTAATTGTAAACAAAATATAATTTGTTGTTCCAATAAATAGAAAAGTCTGTAATAACAAATTTTGGATTATATTTTATAATGTTTTTCCTTGAAATTCTGTTAAGAGCTCCAAATTAAGTACCACTTCCGGTTTATCATATAGGTATAATTAAAATCTAATGTTTCAAATTATACACGAGTTTTAAATACTAAATACCAAATTTGAGAAGTTTTGGATCATGTTTTATTATATTTTTTCAAAAAAATCTGTTTTTAGTTTATTGTGTAGTAGTTTATCAATTTTAGAAAATATTTAATATGTTGTTCTCAATATAAAAGTCTTAAATACCAAATTTTAAAAGTTTTGGATAGTATCAATTTATTTTTCACGAAAATCTATTCAGAGTTTCAAATAAAGTATCACTTCTGGTTTATCTATTTTCACCAAAATCTAGTGTCTTGCTTCCGTTTATATAAAAGTCTTAAATACTAAATTTGACAAGTTTTGGAATATATCGCATTATATTTTTCAGGAAAATCTGTTCAGAGCTTGAAGTAAAGTATTACTTGCTGTTTATCAATTTTAGAAGAAATCTAACATGTCGTTCTCATTAATATAAAAATCTTAAATACCAAATTTGAAAAGTTTTGGAATATATCATAATATATTTTATCACGAAAATCTGTTGCGAGCTTCAAGTAAAGTATCACTGGTTTATCAATTTTAAAAAAATCTAACATGTCGTTTTCATTAATATAAAAATCTTAAATACCAAATTTTAAAAGTTTTGTAATATATCATAATTTTTCTTACAACCGTGCGTGACAAGTACTTTTTAGCTTGAAAAGTAAATAAGCGTGAACATTTTTTGACATGTATTCTAACCTAACCTAATTTTTAATATTAAATATACAATTTGAACATTATAAAAGACTCATCGTCTGTCTGAGATTCTTCCAAGTGTTTAGGTTACTTTTTGTACAGTCAGTGGCGGACCCAGGATTTGTTGTCAGCAGGGTATTAGGACCTCCAAAAGGCGCCAACATTTGCAAACTCCTAATTTATTCAGGCAAAAATGGAGCAAAAAATGTTCTTATGAATTTGCGAAAATTGTTTATTTTTGAAAATAAAATGTATAATTCTATCTATACATATTCGAATTAATATAAAAATTAAACAGTAAAACACTGTAGTAGTGTGGTATAATAGTATGGAACATATGTTTATTTAACAATTTAACTAAATAAAACAACTAATAAAATTAAAACTGTCTTCGTCTTATTTTCATTTTTGAAAATATATCCAAAACTTAGCTATGATCTAAATCGTTAGAGACATAGCGTTCAATGCTTAACAGAGCTAAGTAGGAAAGTCGTTCTTCTCCTGTTTGATTCCGTAGGTAGTTTTTGATTAATTTAAATCTACTAAAACTACGCTCCGCAGACGCACTAGTTACGGGTACAGTCAAAAATAATTTATACAAAGTAAATAAATTAGGATAAATTTCATGCAATTGATTTGCTAATATAAATGACACAATTCCATCAATTTCAATTTCAGATTCAGAAACATCAGAATTAATAAATTCAACAAAAAATGATTTAAAAGATTCAAATTCTTGAACATCACTTTCGCAAATTAAATAATTTTTGTAAAAAGAAGCTAATGTTTTTAGCAATGTTTTTCGTACTCTAAGTTTTAATAATTGCTGGAGTTTTTAAAATTTATTGGATTTAACACGTCAAGCATTTTTACTGTGTCCTGAAAATCTTTAAACCTGAATGCAAATTGCTGAATTATATTATCCAATATGACTTTGTAAATAGTAATTTGCAAATTTTTCATGGGATTTAAAAACAGCAACTGCATTACACAAGCTACACATATCTTTTGCTTCGCTAATAATTTTATTAAAATTAGTATCAGATCGAAGGGCTATGATAGATTTATAACACTCAGATATAAAAATATTTGCAGTTTTTAAATTAATTGATTTACTTTGTAAATATTTTGATACGGCGTGTTCTTGTTCCTCTTTCAAAATATTTAAACGCGGTAAACTCCCATTTATGAATACATAAATTGATTCTATTACCCTAAAAAACGTTTTAGCTTCAACACAACTTGCTGCAGCATCACATAACAAAAGAAAAGGCGCCGTTAGTTCATGAT
This sequence comes from Harpalus rubripes, assembly GCA_963082715.1. Classification (NCBI taxonomy): domain Eukaryota; kingdom Metazoa; phylum Arthropoda; class Insecta; order Coleoptera; family Carabidae; genus Harpalus; species Harpalus rubripes. The sequence continues at coordinate 13,266,281 of OY720463.1, forward strand.
TCTTGTCAAGGGGGTAAAATCACCCTTGCACCCCCGCCTGGCTCCGCCACTGACAGTATTATGAGAAAGAGTACTAACAGTATTTGAAGCTGCTGGATTCCTGTACACTTAGTATTATGAGAAAAATCAATACCATATCGGTTGTAGGAAAATGTTGTATGCAACACGTGTGTAAAATAGTATTTTCTGTCTCGCGCTACAATTTCGCACACGACCAAAACAGTACTACTTTACACACTTACATAAATAACTATTTTACGAAAATCTGTTGAGAACTTTATGTAAAGTATCATTTCCGGATTATCAATTTTAGCTAAAATTTAATATATTGTTCTTCTTTATATAAAAGTTTTAAATAATAATTTTGACAAGTTTTGGAGTATATCATAATATATTATTCACGAAAATCTGTTCAGAGCGTCAAGTAAAGTATCACTTCTGGTTAAATAACTTTAGCCAAAATCTAACATATTATTCCACTTGATATAGAAGTTTTAAATACTAAAATTGAAAAGTTTTGGATTATATTTTAAAACAGTTTTTCAGTAAACACTGTTATGGGCTTCAAGTAAACAGTCACTTCCGGTTATCCAATTTTACCCAAATCTAATCAATTCTTTATACGAATGCAGAAAGCTTAAATACGGAAAAAAGAAATATTTGGAAGTTTGTTATAAGAGTTATCGTAGACGAAAGAAATCGTTTTACACACACGCACACAAACATCATCGTAAAATTAGTAAAAACGTGTTGTGGTGACCCTAATTCGAGCTTATTTACTGAAAACTCACCATCGAATTTTTGGCACGATTACATTACCTCTCTTACCCACGCTATGGCGGGAGGTTAAAAGGACGTTTCGTGCGACATCGGTACATCATCAGCTTAAAAAGTATAATACATAAAAAGTAGAAAGTTAAGATATAAAAAGACCTTAAATAAATAATTCACCAAGAGTAAAATTCGAAGTTTTACATTAATGTTAGACTGTATTTTTGCAACATATAGCATTGATGCAAAACTTTGAATTTTACTCTTGGTGAGTTACTTATTTGATTTATATATATATATATATATATATATATATATATATATATATATATATATATATATATATATATATATATATATACCGGGTGTCTTAGGCCGACCGACACATGTGCGATTAACATGTAAAATTATCTCCCCAGTGCAAGATATTAAGATGAAATTTTGCATGCTTATCCGGGGATACTATTTCTATGGATTTAAATTCAAATCAGTCAATTTACAAGTGTAATATTAGAATAAATTAAGAAAAATTGTAGAAGTACCATGAATGTTATTCATATCTTGAAAATAATAGTATCTAACCAACAGCTCTGATAGAGTAGGGGTAACGTGCGCGCTTCACAATTTAGAGAGTCGGGTTCGAAACCAACCGACAGCAATATTTATTTTTTAATTTTTTCTTTTCAAAATAATTTTTATTATTAATATGTTTTTAATCTTTTATTAATATTTAATTTAATAAAGTGGATACACTGTACGTAACAAGATTTATTTATTTAAAAAATATTTTATTATTTGCTTTATTGGTTTATTATATATTAAATTTCTTCAAATTATAGTTAGCCCTGACGAAAACAAAAAAACGAGAACATTTGATTTGAATAATCAAACGTCAAATGCAGATTTGTATTGTACTATCTTTATTTGTTGTTAGTGTTATTTAAATAATATGGATTTAACTACAAAAGATAAAATTCGTATTGTGAAATTATTTCACATTGGTAATAGCCTACAGCAAACTGCTGATGTATTTTCTGCCGAAAATCCAGAAAAAGTAGTTAATAAATCCCGTGTAAGGCGTATTATTAACAGATTTGAAGAAACTGGGTGTGTTGCTAATCAAACAAAGCAGGAAATACAACCATTTGAAAATGAATTTAAAGAAATAATAATTGCGCGGGTTGAAGTGGAGCCTACTATTAGTTTAAGAAGTTTACAAATGGAATGTGGAATAAGTAGAACAAAAATTGCTAGAATACTTAAGAAAAATGGATTTAGAAGTTACAAAGTAGGTAACCATCAAGAATTGCGAGACGGCGACGAAGAAAGAAGAGCAACTTATTGTGAAACAATTATGGATAAAGCCAATGAAAACAGAAACTTTTTGTACTCCCTCTGTTATACCGATGAATGCACATTTACTCTTCATAACGAACCGAATGTGCAAAACTTTCGCCACTGGTCAAAAGATAAACCAACTCTTCAAAATTTATCAAGAACCCAATATCCCCAGAAGGTTAATGTTTGGGCGGGAATTTTGGGATCACACATTATTGAACCATATTTTATTGAAGGGGCATTGAACGGTCCAAAATATTTAGATTTATTGGAAACAGTAGTTGGGCCTAGACTTACAGAATTAAATATGGAGAGGATATGGTTTCAACAGGATGGGTGTCCAGGGCATAACGTGCAAATTGTCAAAGAATATTTGGACAATTCATTTCCAGATTCTTGGATTGGTTTAAATGGACCAATTAATTGGCCGGCAAGGTCTCCTGATCTAAGCCCCTTAGATATTTTTCTTTGGGGTCATTTAAAATCAAAAATTTACGGCCATTATGAATTGACCACTTTAGAAGACCTGAAAGCGGCAATAAGGAATGAATGTAGGCTTATTTCTAATCGACAGCTAAGCAACGTGAGACAGCAATGTTACGATCGTCTCGGATTTTGCTTAGCGCAAAACGGCGGCCATTTTGAATATTTATTATAATTTTTAAATTTTAATGTTGTAATTAGTAGGTACGATTTAATATTTTTTAAATAAATAAATCTTGTTACGTACAATGTATCCACTTTATTAAATTAAATATTAATAAAAGATTAAAAACATATTAATAATAAAAATTATTTTGAAAAGAAAAAATTAAAAAATAAATATTGCTGTCGGTTGGTTTCGAACCCGACTCTCTAAATTGTGAAGCGCGTACGTTACCCCTACTCTATCAGAGCTGTTGCTTAGATACTATTATTTTCAAGATATGAATAACATTCATGGTACTTCTACAATTTTTCTTAATTTATTCTAATATTACACTTGTAAATTGACTGATTTGAATTGAAATCCATAGAAATAGTATCCCCGGATAAGCATGCAAAATTTCATCTTAATATCTTGCACTGGGGAGATACTATTCACAATTAACTAATTTTACATGGTAATTGCCCATGTGTCGGTCGGCCTAAGACACCCGGTATATATATATATATATATATATATATATATATATATATATATATATATATATATATATATATATATATATATATATATATGTTACTGATCACAAAATTCATTATGATGCACTATGAGAAAAGTGTGAAGTAGGTATTATATGACGAGTGAACGCGAGTGATCCCTACGCTACGGAATGTTCGGGTGCAGTGCGCGGGCTGCCATTTAAAAAAAATATATCAACGATTTAGAAATACATGAGAAACCAGACGAAGACCAAGTTACTGAAGAAATTATTTTTGTGATTGATTCTTCAATCAAGGAATTTTCAGCGAGATTTTCTCAGTTCAAAGAATTATCGGAAATACTCAATTTTATTATGTACTCTGATGTGACGTCATTTGATAAACTGAATTTGTCCCAATTCGATTGGTTGGAAATTGAAGAATTTGAAATGCAGCTGACTGATTTCCAGTCTAATTCAATATGGATTTAAAAATTTATTGAAACAAGGAAAGAGTTAGAATTAATTAAAACAGAAAGATTGGCAAGTAATATAAGTGAAAATGCTAATAACAAAATTTTGGAAACGTGGAGTGCGTTACTAGACACATTTCATTGTTTGAAGAAGCTGGCTCATGCTATTTTAACAATATTTTCATCAACCTATGCCAGCGAGTCATTATTTTCAGAGATGAATAATATTAAAGAAACCGAGATGACAGATGACTCCAGTTCAGCATGCATTCTGCTAAAAGTAACATCTTACAACCCTAACATATGTTATTTGTCATCTAATCTGCAACAACAGAAGTCCACTAATTTTACTTTAATTTAAATTACGCGTATAATTGAAATATTGCAAAATGTAGTAAATAAAGAGTTTTGAGCCGATAGTATTTATTATTATTATTATTTTCCCAATAATCACAAAGTCAAAATTATTTGATGGCACGTCTATGACCTCATTAAACATTTATTTAGAAAAATGGCACGTTGATACGTAAAGGTTCGCTATCCCTGATATATATATATATATATATATATATATATATATATATATATATATATATATATATATATATATATATATATATATATATATAAGCTCAATTAGGTCATAAACGGCACAGTAGTCGTATCCAACAAATAATTTTCGGTTTCGATGATCTTATCGTAAGTAATGTGGTCAATTTGTATTAGCGCCTGATAAACATCATTCTTCTTTTTTAACGGATAAAATTCAAGAATTTCACATTTAGATTTGTCGTCGAAGCAGGATTTATTTTGTTTTGTCAAATAACTCAAAATTTTATCTTTGGATAATTTTTCAGTGATGCCGACAACTCTGATGCGAGGATTGAGAACAGGAAGTTGCTTTACATCATGTTTGTTGCACAGATTATTCTTAATAAGATTCTTTAATTTATTGGGATCGTTTTTGTTACTGCATGTGATAATTAATGCCCCGTTGCTAGCATTTTGAACATTACTGAGTGAAATGTTCGTAGCAACAGGATCGACGATTTAGAAAATTTCTGATTTAGATTGAGATGTTGATTGTGATGTATCTTTAGGTTTGATTATAAATGGTGGCTCAGATCTTTCAGCAATATTTGCATAAGAACTGGGAGATTCCGTAGCGAGAGATGGCGGGGGAATATTTTTTAAAAAGTCACTAAGCTTAGCCTCTAGGGAATTCAGTAAATCAGATTTAATAGTAGTAAGAGTGGTGTTTATTAAATTAGTGATGTCATCTTTCAGTGAGTCAAAAAATTGATTTAGATTATTCGAATTAGATTGAGTTGCCATTTTGGATAAGTTAGAGTTCACATCATTAATTACTGATTGTATATTTGGTAATTTAGACATGTCAATAATTTCACAAATAATTTTACATGTGGGGCACCAATAATATAGGTTCCTTGATTTGTCCAAAAGTTGAATTTCGGCTTCGGTAGAATTTGCGCAGGCAGCATGAAACTATTTTTTACAAGGGCCTTCACAACCTATTTGAGTGTCCCGTTGTTTAAATTTCAGTTTGCACTTCCCGCACTCAGACATTGTCATAAATGTAAATAAGTTTCATGAAAGTAACAGTTTGAGAGTCACTGGAATAAACTTAAAGATGTACTTAGTTGTTTCTTAGAATCAAGGACGTTCGACAGGTTAAGAATTGTATAGTGTCAGATGTACAAAAAAAGTCAGTTAGGATTCAAAATCGTGAATAACTCACATATGTATATACAACGTACAGCTGAATGTAGTTCAACTGGTGAACAATATGATATGAGATATCAAATATAATAATCACTAACACCACATAAAACTTTGAAACATTACAGAGCTGAATAAAACACAACCATGCACATCTGAGAAAAATTACATATATATATATATATATATATATATATATATATATATATATATATATATATATATTTATGTCTCACTAAAGTATTATGAACTGTTTATTGCTAGGATACGGTGTATATAAACATATCTATAACAACCGGGGCATAATGGGAGGGTATAATATTTCATTATGCCCTCATTATAATCCCATAATCGTTTATGGACCTTAAATTAAAAATAATATGAACGGTATATAATGAATTTATTTTCTTTTTAATTATAATTCATTACAATAATAATAAGGATTGATTACAACAATTAATACATTAATTGATTACAACAATTATTATAAGAAAACAACTTTGATAGCACAACACAGAAATCAGTTTTAATTTAATTATAATAATTAAAAATAAATTATCAAAAAAAACTTAAAAAGCCATTTACTTTCACCACACATGAAATAAGTCCGTCGATTTACAGACTGTAATGTTTCGCATTCATTTTTGACAGATGACGGATCACTAATTTTTTTGGGGACAATATTTATCCACGTTTGAATTCATTTTTGATATTATTTACCGTGACATGTGACACATCCAAAGCCGTACAAGCTCTCTAAAATTGAATAATATTCACAAATAAGTGCATAAGAAATAAATAACTGAGAGCTGTCATGTGATAACGAACCTCAAAATATAATACTTACATCTTCTACAGACGAGAATGGAATAATTAGATTATTTATACGTTTGTGTTCCTCAAAGTATACAGAAACATTCAAAATAAATTCTTTACACCGTTTCGACAATATATCTTCCGAAACATCAAATTCACCCATTCCACCATCTCCAATGATTTAAAACGTTGCTGTTTTTAAAAATAAATAAATGTTGATAATAAACAAAACAATTAAACAACATCCTTAGCAACTTCAAAGCTTAAGCATTATTGTAATTAAAGTTATTATAAATGAAAACTTATTTCACATAATCTAGTGAGACATAAAATCTTGTATGCACCACGAGCGTTACTAGATGATAATGCCCATCGGGCGACATCTATTCCTCGGGCCGAAGGCCCTCGGGCTAGATCCTCGTCGCCCTCCAGCCATTATCATCATAGTAACGCCCTTGGTACATAAAATACTAATAAATATATATATATATATATATATATATATATATATATATATATATATATATATATATATATATATATATATATTGTGACGAACTTTGGGTTGGGCACAAGGTATTTGGCGCAAGTTTGCCTGGGGCGCCAATCTCGGATAATCACAGTCGGGTTATGTCCCGGGTTATAAATAAAACACGGCTCGATAAAGATGTGGTCTTTTATTCTCACAGCCAATTTCTTACAGTCGCTTTGGCTCACAAAAAAATGACTAGACAGTTCCTGAATTATGGCCGGTGCAAGCTTAATGGTTTGACTAATGACGGCGTTCCCTCGATACGATGATTCCTTTCGATCTAACTTAGCCCCACCAGGGTCTAACTCCAAACCAACGCCCGGCGTCGCGACGCGGGTCAGCGTTAGCGACTCGGGACACGCTCACAAGTCGACGTCCAAAGAGTAGATTTCAATTTCTCACGAAACTCAAAAACGACGCCCGGCGTCGCGACGCGGCTAAGCGTTGGCGACTCGGGACACGCTCACAAGTCGACGTCCGAAGAGTAGATTTCAATTTCCTACAAAACTCAAAAACGACGCCCGGCGTCGCGACGCGGATCAGCGTTGGCGACTCGGGACACGCTCACAATTCGACATCCGAAGAGTAGATTTCAATTTCTCACGAAACTCAAAAGCGACGCCCGTGACTCGTTACACGGGTCCAAACTTAATATCGAAATCGGTACTTCAGTACCCCAAACGGTTCTCGAGTTTTAGCCGAAAAACCAGATGATGACGTCACTGGTACGATTTCCAGTAGGCAGAGACGTTATTAACTCTACTGGGCGTCTTCCCCGATATCGATGATTGCCTGAGCCGACGGTCGTTTTTCTAGTCTATCCTCCGAGGTATGGTGATCTCTCCACTCTAATGAGTCGAGGTTCTCTCCGAGGATTAGTCTTAACTCAACGAACGTTCTGAACACCCAACTTTGGGTCGCGACAGAAATCTCGCGGCAAACGTGGCGGCGTCGCGGTCCCTGGTTTAGGAATCTCCACTGAGGGTTATCGATGGTCTCTCCACTCATGGGTGACACAGGGAACGTGACGCTTTACACCCAATTATTGGGTCGCGTGGTTTTACACCGCACTACTCTACCCAGAACTTCGGTTCTGTCAAAAAAAAACCGTTTTTGCTCTTTCCACAAAAACACAAAGCTTTTACCTGCAATTTCCTGCAGTTTTCACGGCCTAGTTCACTCTCTCGGCTTCTCGCTGAGGGTTACAATTAGAGCTCTCTGCGTCTCGCGGAGGAACACTACACTCTGTTTACTTGCAAATCGGCCCCGGCTTTTATAGCCAAATCTTAAGAAACCAAATTAAACTTGCACCAAGAGGTCTGCAAAGCATGTGACAATGGTGATACAATGTACTATTTGGAATAAGGGTTGCTACCCAAGAGACCAGGTTTACAATAACATGATTCGCAAGCCCTTGTCCTCCTAACTCCGAATAAAAGTTTTCATACTAAACGGTTTACCAGTACTAGCTCTATAATCAATTGAAGTTGCGGTTTGCTGATATTAAACAAAATAAGGGTTGCAAAGGTAGTTTCTCAATACTTTACAGTACTCCCTGCAAAACCGTAACAATACCCTGCTACACACAAATTTCCATAGTACTACCTCAACCAGTACTACTTCTAAGTCTCTCTGAACCGATAACATTCCGAAATGTAACTTAGAAAAAATTAATGAAAATGAAACCCTGACGTAAAAATAACATTATATACTTTGTGCGAAGCCCAGCTTCGTCACAATATATATATATATATATATATATATATATATATATATATATATATATATATATATATATATATATATACCGGGTGGCGCTCGAAATCCGTTACATAGGCATTTAACATGGGAAAACCGTTTATCCTAGCGCGTTGTTCCCCAAATTATTTTAGAAGAAAAATTCCTCAATAAAAGTTATAGAATCTAAAATTCTGCATGTAAATCAGTAAACAAAATTCATTTCGTATGTTTAGTAATTCCAGAAATTGAAACTGAAAATTTTGAAAATTTCAGTTTAATAGTGTTAGCCATGGAATTCAAACAAAAACTCAAACAAATATGAAGATTTAAATGTCAAATATTGTGATTTTTTGTCAAGAAAAATGAGTATTTGAGCAATATAGAAGAATTAAATTATTATTCTGCTTAAGAATTTTACGTTGTGATAATTTTATTAAATAAATAAAAAGTAAATTAAATTTTATGACAGATAAACACACGTTTGTTTGTTAAGCTTTTTGTTAATTCCATGGCTATCACTACTTTTGAGTAGATTTTCGACATTTTCATACCTAATTTCTGCTGTTACAAAGCATGCAAAATTAATTTTGCTTAATGATACAAATGCAAAATTTTATGTTCTACAACTTTTATTTGAAGATTTTTTTTCTAAAATAATTTGGGGAGCAACGCGCTAGGAAAAACGGTTTTCCCATGTTAAATGCCTATGTAACGGATTTCGAGCGCCACCCGGTATATATATATATATATATATATATATATATATATATATATATATATATATATATATATATATCAACTTTATACTTATTATGTATTATACTTCTTAAACCCAGAGCCTACGCTTTAAACAAACAAAACGCAGTTATTCAAATGTATGTAACTGACAGATAAATGTCACTATCAAAGAACTAATAATTTCAAAATAATAGTAGTAACGTTTTAAAAAGGAAAAAGTAAATAGAACAATAGAAATATGTAGGTATGTATTTAGATTAATAAAAATTAACAGTTCACAAAAATGTTTAAGCTAATCCACATTTTTGCATTAGTGAATTCTATTCTATCCCGGTATTTAAAATTTAATATTCATTTTACTATAGATCCGGTGGCTCAATGGTTAGAACAACGCCTCATGTCATGAGTGCACTCGGGGCTCTGGGTTCGAATCTCACTAAGGCATGGATGTGTGTGAATGTGAACCTACTCTGTAATTGGAATTTAATCCTGTTGAGGGGTTTTAAATAAAAGTAGTTGGTACTTGGATTAGATTAGACTATATTTTAAGAAATAAACTGTCAAAATTTGAGTAACATTCGCTAATTCAAAAATAAGGATTAGCTTAATCTTTTTTGTGACTCGGACGGTAATGGCGGGAGGTATTTTGTTGGCCACACCGGTTTTTTTGTATTATACAACATGACTGTTGTAATAAAAACCTAAGGAAATTTAGGCCATAAAACTGGAAGTTCCCAAAATATTTCAACTTAAGTGTAGAAGTTATTTCAAAATGAAAAAATCTGATGTAGCCAGCACATTACCTTCCGTTAGTTATACGAAAATTCTACCGGTGAACTGTTACGGCTAAACAGCTGTTTATCACGTTATAGCTACCCGAATCGATACTTTAAGAACGCAGGTGGTAAAAAGGGTAGATCGATAACCTATAAAAAAAAATTGAAAATTTTAAACAGGTTAGAAATTTGATATAGTTAATAAACTTATAACGCGCGCGCGCCGCTTTGCTTCACTGCCTTTTTTTTTAGATTAGATTCTTCATGAATCCGGTATCTACCGGTAGAATTTTCGTAAATGCCTATGTATCCTTTATAAAATCCATACAGAAAGTTCCTTGCAAAAGATTCTAAATTTATTGTATGTATATTACCTTTCGACAGTAGTATGTATTTTACACGAATTCCATACAGAGAATTTCGAGCAAAAATATCCTATATTTCGAGGTTTCGAATAAAATTATAACACAAATATACTACTAATATGTCAATTGACACTGACATCTTTCAATCAGAACTTTCTTAATATAGTAGCTGTTTCTAGCATAGCTAGCTAATTTATGAAATTCAATTTCTTTATAATTTTATAACTCTATCGGCCTAATTCTGTAAGGTAGTTGTTAAGTCTTAGCAACGATGCTAAAATAGGTAACCAATAGAAACAAATGTAAAGCCTGTTATTTTCAAGTTTGATTCTGTGTTCGCAATTATTATTGGTTATTTACTATAGCAATGTTGCTAAGACTTAACAACTTTCTTACAGAATTAGGGCGTATATCTACTTAATATGAAGTATGAAATGCAGTTAAATCGTATAGAGTATTCAATGCTCTTTAATATTTATAATAACAGTAAATGTGAAAAAATGACATTTAACATCGTTTTTTCAAGATAAACAGTTAAAATCTTCAAATGAGGGTACTTCCGGTTGACACACACACACACACACACACGCACACGCACACGCACACGCACACGCACACGCACACGCACACGCACACGCACACGCACACGCACACGCACACGCACACGCACACGCACACGCACACGCACACGCACACGCACACGCACACGCACACGCACACGCACACGCACACGCACACGCACACGCACACGCACACGCACACGCACACGCACACGCACACGCACACGCACACGCACACGCACACGCACACGCACACGCACACGCACACGCACACGCACACGCACACGCACACGCACACGCACACGCACACGCACACGCACACGCACACGCACACGCACACGCACACGCACACGCACACGCACACGCACACGCACACGCACACGCACACGCACACGCACACGCACACGCACACGCACACGCACACGCACACGCACACGCACACGCACACGCACACGCACACGCACACGCACACGCACACGCACACGCACACGCACACGCACACGCACACGCACACGCACACGCACACGCACACGCACACGCACACGCACACGCACACGCACACGCACACGCACACGCACACACACACACACACACACACACACACACACACACACACACACACACACACACACACACACACACACACACACACACACACACACACACACACACACACACACACACACACACACACACACACACACACACACACACACACACACACACACACACACACACACACACACACACACACACACACACACACACACACACACACACACACACACACACACACACACACACACACACACACACACACACACACACACACACACACACACACACACACACACACACACACACACACACACACACACACACACACACACACACACACACACACACACACACACACACACACACACACACACACACACACACACACACACACACACACACACACACACACACACACACACACACACACACACACACACACACACACACACACACACACACACACACACACACACACACACACATACATACATACATACATACATACATACATACAGGCATCATCGTAAAAATAGTAAAATCTTATTCTTGGGACCCTAAAACGTGCTTATTCATCAAAAACTCACCACCGAATTTTTTGACCAAAGATAATACTTTTTTTACCTGAAAGTGACGGAAGGTAAAAATCGACCAAATTCAATTTTCCGTCATTATTTAGTGCTCTATGAGAAATTTGGAAAACAAAGCACATTTAAGGTGGCCCCCTATAGGTGAACAAAAAGTTCTATTTAACTGACAATGTATCTCTTATTATAGTTCTCGAGATCACAATGGTGGCAGCTCTAAATGAGACACACTGTATATTATTTTTAATAAAATATCAATTCGTTATGCAAAAATATAAAAGAATATTTAAATAAATAAATATATCATCTCGGCTTATTGCCCATTGCTGGGTGTGCCAATCTGCTTTCTACACAAATATCGGTAATGAAATATATGCGCCGTGCGGGCGCTTGCCAGGCGTCACCTCACGAGCACTCATTGCTGGCGTGAAGAGTGCATCACAGGGGTCAATTTTTGCCATTTAAAATTTGAAATATTTGCCGTCAGTCGGGGTCGATCCCGGTAGAGGTTATTCTAAGGATTTTTTTCCACTGCACATAAAGAAAATAAATCGCTGTAGGTTTAAAATATTTTAAGGAAAGATCTTTGTTAAACTCAAATCAAGTTGGATTATGACGAAATACTAGAACATCTACAAATAGAAAAGTTGCGGAAACTGAGGCTTTCAGAGTTAGTTATTATTTATTTCTTTGGAATTCCTTACGGCAACTAAAATTTCCGCACGGATTTTGGCTGCCAAACCGCAATACTCTAAAAATCATGTCTCGGAATAGCCTGTCGGTAGATTCCGAAAATGCGTTTTTGTATATTTATTACAACCTAACTTTTCTGTCAGAGTGAGATCCCTAGCAAGCCACAATGATTTGAATAAATAAGCATGAGCACAGAGTAAGGCAACCCCTAAAGTAAAACAACAAAGATGATACAATGGTATTTTTGTTTAGGCCAATGCCTAGCGATGAAGATGAGGCAAGTGAAGAGTCTGTAGATAAAGCTGAGAGAAAAGCTGGCCCAATTTTAGTGCTTGTACAGGGTGTTTCTAAACCTGTGTCACAAATTTTAAGTTTATATAGTGCTGATCAAAATAAGTAAAAATAGGCTGAATAATCATAGGCCTGATCTTCAACTGTTTCCGAGGAAAACAAAAAATCGAAGAAAAACTAACACAGATATAGTGATTTGTCTATGCCAGTAAACATTGTCCAAGTTCGTCACAACATTTAAATTAGTACAATTATTTGATATTTTTAACCAAAAGTCGTAACTTATAGTTTTCGAGATAGCACTGCCTTGTATCTTGGAAACTATTGAAGATCAGACCTATGCTAATTAAGCTTTTTTTACTCATTTTGGTCAGTACTACACAATCCTATATTATTTTTAGTTTGTTTTTGTTTTAATTTTATTTGGCTTATTCGTAATAAATGAAAAATAACTGCACAGATTTTAATTTCCCACTGCACAAGTTGCTTTTCCTACTGCACATTTTGTGTCCAACTGCACGTTAGAATAACCTCTGGATCCCGGTTCCTCAAATTTACGACCCGACAAAATATTTTTATTTTTGTATCATTACCAAAATCTACGAGTAGAAGAAAATTAATTTTCCAAATGTTACTACCAGAAATAGGTAAGCCGTGGTAATATTTATATTCTATTTATTTAAAACATATCACATGTACACATATTTAATTATAAATGCGAAACAGAAAGAATTTGTATCTGACATACAAACAACATTTTACAATGACGTCTATACCACGTCTGAAAATGACGTCGAAACTATGTCTTAAAATGATGTCGCACAGCTCAACGCTGAGACGTCTTCAGAACGACTATATGACTTAAATTAGGACGTCACAGTCATCGATTTTAGGTCATTTGTGTTACCAGAGCTGGGCAATACTTGCAAGAAAAGTACTTTATTAGGCTTGCAAGTACTTTGAGTACTTCAAGTACTGAACTTGAAGTACTTTCTATTTATAGTACTTTGTACTTGACAAAGTAAATCTATTCACATGTACTTGGTACTTAATACTTGGAAAAATACTTGAAGTAGAATGAAAAATACTTGAAGTACTTTAAATGTACTTCAAGTACTTTAAATGTACTTGAAGTATTTTAAATGTACTTGAAGTATTTTAAATGTACTTAAATTACTTTACGGGGTCTCGTGGCCGCGTACCTGAGTGTCAGGTCGAGAATCTGGGGAATCGGGTTCGATCCCGACCGACGCCAATTATTTCCAATTTTAAATGGCACAAAATTGACCCCTGCGGTGCACTCTCCATGCCAGCAATGAGTGCCCGTGAGGTGACGCCTGGTAAGCGCCCGCACGGTGCAAATATCATCTTTACCGATATCTGCATACAAAGCAGATTGGCACACCCAGCAATGGGTAATAAGCCATGATGATATATTTATTTTATTTTTATTTTATTTGCATTACTTTAAATGTACTTGAATTACTTTGTTTGTCTGTCAGTGTTTCTTTTGCAGAGGTGTGGTGTTATGGGAATTTCATTAATAAATATATTTTCAGCGATAATATGAAAGTAAAGATATATTTGCAAATTTTTTGGCATAAATAAATTAATTCTAATCTGCGCATATTGCATATACATAAATGTTTGTATTACCTAACTACAGTGCTAAGACTTTGCGTATCATCTGGCGATCGCATAACGTAAAAATGACGTCATTCTAACATCTCGGTACAGCTTCTCGCATCGCTTGGCTATCATATGACGTCAATTTTACGTCATGAGATCGCTAGGTGATACAGCAGTCCCAGCGAGGAAGTCTTGTTTTAAATAACCAAATAAATATCGCATATTGAAATTTTTGTCAACAATCACCTTTTAAGGTCCATATAATCAGAGAAATATCAATTATCTGAAAAAGTACTTGCACCCAAATTTACAAGTACTTTTTTAAGTACTTGGTACTTTCAAGTACTTTAGAAACTAAAAAAGTACTTGTACTTCAAGTACTTTTAAAAACATCAAGATACTTGGTACTTGTACTTCAAGTACTACTTTCCGGTACTTTGCCCAGCTCTGTGTGTTACTTGGCTAGGTTCTCATTATAGAATAAACTGATTGCCGCTTATACAGTTAAATTTAAATAACATTTGTATTAACTTAATTTTTCAAGCAATTTCTATTCTGATACAATATATTAAATAGTATATTAAAGAACGTGTTTTATAAGACAAAGAAAGTCTTCTAAAATGAGTTCTTTATACTATTTTTTATATTTTGCGCCTTCTACAATTAACATTTACTTGCTCAATTTGTGATTATATTTGTAACGATTTGTACATTTTCATGTAAATAATCTTCCCTAAATAAAAAATAATAATAATTTCGATATTATATTATTAAAATGAATTGTCAATTAACTAAAAATAAATTAGGTAAAAATGGGTTAAAGAAACATCATCTAGTACCAACGGTCTAAAACAAAAAATTGCGTATCAAAATGAAGGTCATGAATTCTGACAGATAAAATAAACGTTTGTTTGCATTTTGTTCAAATGCATGGCTATCGCTATTAATGAGAAATTGAATTAGTTTTTTATTAACTAAGGCCGGTATTTTCACCTCCGAATAAAGTTTCGAATGAGTTATCTAAATAAATTTATTCTATATATGTATCCATTAAATAATTCCATTGCGTCTTTTCACACGTTACAGAAAAATATAACTATCTTTCTAATAAGTTTAACGTTCGTGACTGTAGAGTGAATTTGTGTCAATAGAGAAGGATGGAGTTTAGCGTAGCCCCCTTAAGCAGACAAGGATGAAATGTGTCAATTTCTTTTGAATCCGTAGTTGTAAAAATTTTGTTTTTGACATCTTTAATGTCAATGTGATCTACATTGTAACACGCGTGAATTCGAATCATACTTTTCGTTTAGGTGATGGCGTTATTCCCGTTATGCTAAACATACTTTTATTATCACCGTTTTCTACCGACTGTCAATACCTTTCGGCGGGCTACTAAGCGTTTATTTATATACAACTTGCGACAAATCGCACAATTTCTATTGACAACCGATATTTTTACAGTTTCTGCCAACTACAACTTATGAACTTCCGAATGTAACATCGATGACGATACAAATAGCCCTCTGTCTATATATAACGTGTATGTCAATCGATATATAACCTTTAATCGAGAGTTCCAAATGATTGGAATCCCTCTTTTTGGGGGTATGTAAATAGGCATATGTATACATACCCTTAATCACGTATTTGCAGGAAAGGTGGCCATATGGGAGTGATTTTACCTTGGAATAAAGGTACTTACTGATCATGCCAGTTGACGGCACTAACTGCTATGATTGTTGTCTGGAACCTTCTTAGTCACTACATTGGACTCCACTAGTTTTCACTGTTATTTAGGGTTCATTTCAATTAATACCAACACCATGTAATTTAAGGTTAAATATATTAAAATAACTAATCATGTTGAAATACAACTACAAATACACTTAGATTAAACATTTAAATACTGTTTGGCGATTATAACAACGATCAATGATGTTTAGCGTACTAAAGAATCAGACTTAAGCGAGAGAGTTTCTAAACGCTTAATTCTGACTTAACTAAAATTCATCTCTTTACGCCTAAGTTGAATTGCGTGTCTTTATATTTCGCAACATTTTTCAATGTTACAACATTTTTCTCCATTTTTAGCCCCGGGAGACTGTAATTTAACAAGTGTACCATCTAACGCAGCATTCACATGTGGTAAACAAGATATGTATATTGTAAAATTGTCCTTGTATTATGTGATTATGTCACTGTCTGATGGTGCAAGTTTTTACGTTATTCAAATTCAAAGTTCAAAATATCATCATAATCATTAAAATATTTAACGTCCGACTGGTATGTTATTATTATCATAACAACCCTGTTTTCAGGGTTGTTATATACTAAATAACACCCTAGAGCGTGTTATGAGTTGTTACTATGGTAATGTTGTCAATAAATTGATATTGATACTGGAACAAAGCCTAAAAAACAAGCAAAAGCATTCATAGCCTACCGACTTCACAAATTTTATTATAACTTTCTGATCCGTAATCCGTAGAATATTAAAAATTATAGTCGGGCGTTAAACGTTGAACGCACCACGGGAGTTAAACGGTCAATAATGCCTTCGGTCAACGTATACACCTCGGGCCGGAGGCCCTCGGAAGATACACTATTGACCTCAGGCGTTATTGTCCTTATAACACCCTTGATATGTTAATTACTATAATATATCCATTTTGTTTATAAATCTGCAGTATGGAAATGTAATGAACTGTTATTCGCTACCCAAATACTGAATAATTTATCCTGCAAATAGCAGATGTTATTCTTTTGAATAAATTTATTTGCAAGTGAAAAGACAACATAAATATTTATCCGAAGGATAAAATTATCTAAGCCTTTATTCGCAAGTGAAAGTACCGGCCCTAAGTATGGGAGTAAAATACAGAGAATTTATTTAAAAATGCAACATATTGTTCATCACTTCCATGGTTCCACACTACTGTCAAAAAAGATAGCAATGTAATATTTGTTCATTTTAAATAGTATTGCAGCACAGAAGATACGTCCCGTGTGAATGCAGGTATTTCTGAACATTTATTACATTAAAATTATGAATTTTTGTGAGGCAAAGTTTGCTAAGATATGCTACATTAAAGTATGGATTTTTTGTTAATCGTATGTAGGTTAATTTATTGGAAATTAGTATTGATAATACATAACTTCAAATTGTATACCGGGTGGTGAATTGATTTATGCAATATAGGAAATTCAATGCTATTTTTTTCATATGGCGATATTTCGTTCCCTATTTATTTTAGAGCAAAATACGTCAAACAAAACTTGTAGATAATTGAATTCTGCATCCAAATCACTCATCAAATTTTATTTTACATCTTTTTTAACGCGAAAAATTGGGATTAATATTTTTAGAAAAATTGCTCATTTATAGCGATAGCCGCGGATTTTAAACAACGGTACACACAAAGATATGACAGAAAAGTTAGTAAGTAAGTAGTATAACACAGATTAATAACATATTAATACTAAAAAAAGATAAATGAGTATTGATATTGTAGGTATAGGCCGATCGTGATACATATTGTTTTAAATGAAACAAAATTACTTACCGTAAACCAAGTAATAAACTTAATAATAATAATTACTTGCGCTAAATCTGACACTACCGGAAATTATTTTGCATTTGTTTATACCTTTGTTTAAATTCCAGGCTATCGCTATAAATGCGCAATTTTATAAAAATCTTAATCCTAATTTTACGCGTTACAAAAGGTGTAAAATAAAATGTGATGAGTGATTTGGATGCAGAATTCAATTATCTACAAGTTTTATTTGAAACATTTTGCTCTAAAATAAACAGGGAACGAAATATCGCCATATGAAAAAATTTTCATTGAATTTTCTATATTTCATAAATCAATTCACCACCCGGTATATATATATCATTTTTAAATGGACAAATATTACATTGCTGTTATTTTTTGACAGTAGTTTGTAACTATTGGGAAGTATTGCTAAGTGATATGGCATCTGGTGGCAAAATATAATGTAAATTAATTTAGATTAATAATTTCATTTTATTTTGTAAGAAAACAAAGACAGATGTAGTGTAAACTAGACTTTACAAAAGTTGTTGTGTAAGACTGACTTACTGATTTGTCAACCGATTATTAAAAGTTTGAGAGTTTTTTATGAGACAAAGATTAATTGAAAATAAAGTTATTATCAAATAAGAGAGTTTTATTTCAAGTGTTAAACATTACAGTTGTCAAGTAAATTACCCGGTATAGAGACTAAATAAATGAATGTCATATAAATATTAGTAAATTGATATACTAGGTGCCTATTTATGTATAACTTGCTTGATCTATAAAGTGTCTCTTAAAATCTATAGGCGTTGTATACAATTAGAGTATCAGCGCCTCTAGTAACTATTTTGACATATCTGGCAAGTCTATGAGGAAAGAAGATTGAACTATTATACGAGCGGATAAACACGTAGAAAAATGGAAAAGCTTATACAACAAACAGATAATAAACAGATGACCTTGAATAGTCACCTTTGATTAATCTAACTATAGAATTAGCTTTAAGTATTTACCGAATTGTTTCTTTAAATACATTGGCGTTCCATAGCACACAATGTGTCCAGTGTGCATGATGGCAATTCTATCTCCTAGTACATCGGCTTCATCCATAAAATGAGTCGATATTAATATAGTAACCCTGCCTCGCAATTTCTGTAACAAATTTATCTATGTTAGGCTCGGTTGAGAAGTTGACGAGGAAGAGAGAGTAAATTAGGTTTAAATGATTTTTACACCTGACTCTTTACTAAGAAGTGTATAAGCGTTAGAACACAGAACTGTAATAGAATCATTTTAATTTAGAGTTTGTTATTATCTCAAGTAACTGGCTGAAGTTCTGACGACCTTGGGCCCGATTCATGCGATATTTTCTACGTGCAACAAAATTCGTGTAATTTGTTTCGTGCATGAACAGTACTGTACGTATAAGTGGTATTCGTGGATACCAAACGAAACTCGGCTGAAGCCTACGCATACGATTCTCAATAGCAAAAATACGTAGTATATAACAGGCAATCGAAACAAAACCATTGTATTACGTGAATGCTTCATAATTTGATTCTTTTATAACTGTCACTTTCAACCTAGCTGTCATAATTCATGTGTTGTAATTTCAATAATCAGAATTTATTTATTATTTGATATAGGTATTATTTTTCAAAATTTATAGTAGGTATGTACAGGATGTCTCATTTTCGATGTTTTTTAAGGTATCTTGGGTAATATTAAATATCATCCAGTTTCTAGGCAACACATATTTTCATGCAGAATTTTTGATCATTTTCAATGCACTTAATATATTACTACACTTAACTTTCTCAATTATCGATAGTGTCAATACCGTTTTGACCGTTATATGACTCCACTATAGAGTTGCCGCAACTACATCTTCTCACCTTATTTAATTAAACTAATAAATGAAAAATTAAGAGAAAAATACCAATAAAATATTCCAAATTTGTCTCCTAGATTCTGGGTCAAGGCCCGAAGTGGGTTCATCTAAAATAACAGTTCGAGGACTGCCCATTAAAGCCATCGCCAAGTTTAGGCGCCTTTTCATCCCTCCGGATAAATTTCTCGCCAATGAATTTTTTTTATCATCCAAGTTAAGAAGATGCAAAATTTCTAATGCTTCTTCTTTAGCTTCCGCTGCACTCTTTCCTTTTATCTGAAACACATGCAAATTTATTTGTATTAATGAGATCAGCCAACGATCACAAATACACTATACTTTATCCGTTTTAAGTATAGACTAGATGGCGTTTAAAGCGCGGCCGTTTTTACATGTATTAAATAGAAAATTCAAATTTAGGCGCCATTCTTGAATTTAAAAACATTCTTTCTAATTGACATTTTTTCAGTAATTCAGTCTTGTACGTACATACCTGTCTATTTTCATCCATTATATTAACGAAGAGAACAATAACAAAACTAACGAACTACTAACTAAATACTAAGAAAACGCGCACAACGAAAACTATGTAATATGATATATAACGCCAAAACACTATGAAAATTAACAAACAGAACTGAACTGAAATTAATAATGTATAATAAATCGTGTACTATTGACTTTGTTGACATTTATTTATTTTATGTCAGACGTCATTTTACTGTGTAAACTCAGTTCACGTTTGAACCAATCAGAGAGCAAGAATCTTAGGCCCTGTCTCACCCAACGCTCTGTAGTTAAAACGGATAGAGTATAGATATAACTTCATAGCATTTGTTTTGTTTTCGGCTGGACAGAAAGAGACAACTAAGGATACAGATATGTAAAGGCCCCTCACGGAGTATTTGCTAGATGTCACTGCTTGTTTTATTAAAATGAACTGTACTATATTTGAATTATTAACGAAAACCAATTATAAAATGCATAAAACAAATTGTTATCAGTATTAAGAAAAGGTAAAAGTAATTGTATATAATTATTTATTTTATTCTATTGATTCTATTTGAAGTTTTTTTTAAGTTTATTTTTGTTTTATATGTGGATCTGGATTTTCAAATAAATGTCTAAAATTAAATTGAGCAAGTGAATGCTATGATTACTTAATGGACCGTAATCCAGGATATCGTTATGAATACAGTCCTACCGAAATTCCCGTAGATAAACTTCTCATCGGGTCTCGTGGCCGCGATCCTGAGTGTCTGGTCGTGAATCTGGGAAACCGGGTTCGATCCCGACCGACACCAAATATTTTTCGAATTTTAAATGGCACAAAATTGACCCCTCTGGTCAGACAGAATTTAAAGTTACAAAATCGAGGCCCGAACGACCACAACTTCCAAACAAAGGAGCAAAATGTCATAAATACATTATATGGACTGTAGAGACATCTCTCGACAAACTTTAGAGTAGACTTTATATATCTCTATCTGTAGTTGTCTCTTTCCGTCCAGCCGAGAACATAACAAACAATAGTGACGTATAGGGCATGTTTTGTCTAGTATATTTGTGGTCGTTGAGATCAGCTATAAACAATATGTATACCTTAGACATGAAAACCAGGTGATAATATACAGTCAATGTTAGGAAATATATATTTTCTTGTGGACAAAAGCCTAGCGATTCTCTAGCTTTGGACACATTTTTTGTAACGTGGTATCCATTTACTTTTACCGTTCCACTAGTAGGGCGATGTAAACCTTAAATTTACATAGTAACATTAAATTATACTCTCCAATTCCTCGTATAATTAAGGTAACTGTACGCAATATGCGCATGTCGTCAATATGACCAAGGGTCAAATTTCATCTTCTTGTTAATAGATGTCAACCAGTGTTGCCAGGTGTCTAGTAATTACCAGAATCTACGGTAATTTATGATTTAAACTAATAATTGGTAATAAGTCTCTGGTAATACCGTAATATACGGTAATTTTTTGGGAAAGTAATCTATACTCTGTTTCATTTAAGGGGCTAGTATACCTACCGCAAAAGTGTCGTTCGTACTTTTCCAATATCTTCTTTTTGGTGCACTTTAGAGAAAAATGGTACTTGAAAAAAGTTTTTAAAATAACATTGTTAACATCGAACTGTTTTTGAAATTTTGATTTTCTCAAAAAATTAAGGTTCGAATTTTGGTTTTTATTTTTTTATTCAAATTCCGAAACTCTTTTGAAAAAAATATGAACAGTTCAATGTTGAGATTACATGTAAGAATACATATTGATTTTTTTCAGAACAAAAATCCTACGCATAGAAGAGTTATTAGAAAAGTACGATTTTTCGTAATCTTTACAAATTACCATCACCTTGACCAAGTGGGGAACGGCGCAAGAGACACTACTAGAACTTGCTACACTGTTACAAAAATTTCTGAGTTTCTGTACATATAAAATTATCTATGTATTTATGAATAACTCATGTACAAATAGAAATTTTATCATATTTTAATTTATTTATAAATATACATCTTCATTCAATATAAAGGTATTGACTTAAATCACATTCTAATTACTAAATTAATAATCTATAATAATATAAATATAAAATGTCAAACATTTTAATACAAAAGGAAAATAATAATCTTTTTCATTGATGTGCAACTGTTAACTGCTTGTACGAGTATTTGCAAAAATAACTACCTATAAACGTGTTGAATACAAATGATATTTTGATTAAAGCCCAAGAATATTGATTACAAGAATGAATTCAATATACTTGCATTTTCCGAAGAAGCAAATGTTTATGGGACAATAAAGGCTGTTGCAAGAATTTTTATGTCTGAAGTACTAAATTTTAAAAAAATATGTTCTTTATAGCCTCAAATTTGAAATATCCATTTGATATTTTACAATTAATTATTGAAATTTGTGTAAAATTTTGAAAAAGTCACTTGATCTGAAACAGAATGTTACGTCAAAGTTCATACAGCTTATCATGTGACCAACTATCGCCTACTTTTATTAATATAAATAACGTAGGTGGTAGACAAACTATTTTCCTATTGGCTATGAATGACGTGCTGTATGTACTGTGACGTCACAGGATTGGGAGATTGTTTTTTCATGACTATATTTTTATTTAATTATTTACGAAAATAACAACAAATTATTATTATTTTTTATTACTATGAAAAATATTGCATAAACACCATGCCTACCTACTATCTAAATATGTGAAACCGCCTCATTTTTAAATCTTGGATGTTTCCCTAGATTTATCCCGACCGACGCCAAAATAAATTTCAAATTTAAAATGGCACCAAAGTCACCCCTGTGGTGCAAGTAGATCGCCGGTAAATTGATCGCTGAAAAATTGATCGGGAGGTTAATAGATCATCGATAAACTGAAAAATTCATCGCCTGAAAATCAATTGCCAAGTTAATTGATGGTTAGAAAATATGATCGCAAAAGTATTGATCGCGTGGAAAATTAATTGCAAAAAATACGTTCACGAGGAATATACTGGTAGAATATTTCCCGAGAAAAACTTCGCATTCGATATTTTTAATTATTTTTATAAATATTATATTTATTTTAATGTCACATAAATGACAGTTGCCAGATATTTAACATTGTAATCTTAATAATTATCTAATTTCTTGCTGATGCGTTTCTTGTGGTTACTGTTATTTTAAATATTCTGGTATTGCACTTGTGTATAGGCACAAGTGCAAATAATCTCTGATATTCGATTGTTATTGGTAGAAATTTAAAAAATACTGTAACGTTATTGGTTGAAATTTTTCAAGTGAAATATTCATGAAAAACAAACCCCCCCTTGACGTCGGAGTACATACGGTACGTCATTTATAGCCAATCGGAGAACAGTTTGATCAACACCAACGCTATTTATATAAATAAAAGTAGGCGATGTTAAACGTATGTACTACAGCTACTAGATAATACATAGCTGACTCGTCCGCCATACCGAAGCCAAAATAAACGCAGTAAAATATGAAACAAAAGTAATTTTTTTATAAGTTTATGTAGTAATTATTTTTCATAATTAAATATAACTTCTATATTTACCATATTATATTTATTTAAAATAATAAAACAAGAAAAAATACGGTTTGTTAAGAGTTTTGAGGTTAGAGGAAAATATATCTATTGTGTAAGTACCTGTAAAAATTATAACCATTTTTCAAATGATTTGCATAATTTGGAACAGAACAACCCGTCATTGTAGATAATATCTATGATTAATAAGACTGTAACACTGATATTGAATGATTGAAGTGGCTCCATAATGGCGGACGAGTCAGCTGTAATTTATCTAGTAGCTATAGTATGTACCGTGACGTCACATTCTGCTTCAGATCACGTTTGAAATTATTACTCAAATTTCAATAATTAAGAATTAAATCTTGTGAATATTTCGCGATATTTTCTAATTTGAGGTTCTTTAAAGAACAATATTTTTTAAAATTTAGTACTTTTAGAAGTCATTATATATATATATATATATATATATATATATATATATATATATATATATATATATATATATATATATATATATATATTATATTAATAAAAGTAGGCGATAGTTTGTCACATGTTAAGCTGTATGAACTTTGACGTAACATTCTGTTTCAGATCAAGTGACTTTTTCAAAATTTTACACAAATTTCAATAATTAATTGTAAAATATCAAATGGATATTTCAAATTTGAGGCTATAAAGAACATATTTTTTTAAAATTTTATACTTCAGACATAAAAATTTTTGCAACAGCCTTTATTGTCCCATAAACATTTGCTTCTTCGGAAAATGCAAGTATATTGAATTCATTCTTGTAATCAATATTCTTGGGCTTTAATCAAAATATCATTTGTATTCAACACGTTTATAGGTAGTTATTTTTGCAAATACTCGTACAAGCAGTTAACAGTTGCACATCAATGAAAAAGATTATTATTTTCCTTTTGTATTAAAATGTTTGTCATTTTATAATTATATTATTATAGATTATTAATTTAGTAAATAGAATGTGATTTAAGTCAATACCTTTATATTGAATGAAGATGTATATTTATAAATAAATTAAAATATGATAAAATTTCTATTTGTACATGAGTTATTCATAAATACATAGATAATTTTATATGTACAGAAACTCAGAAATTTTTGTAACAGTGTAGCAAGTTCTAGTAGTGTCTCTTGCGCCGTTCCCCACTTGGTCAAGGTGATGGTAATTTGTAAAGATTACGAAAAATCGTACTTTTCTAATAACTCTTCTATGCGTAGGATTTTTGTTCTGAAGAAAATCAATATGTATTCTTGCATGTAATCTCAACATTGAACTGTTCATATTTTTTTCAAAAGAGTTTCGGAATTTGAATAAAAAAATAAAAACCAAAATTCGAACCTTAATTTTTTGAGAAAATCAAAATTTCAAAAACAGTTCGATATTAACAATGTTATTTTAAAAACTTTTTTTAAATACCATTTTTCTCTAAAGTGCATCAAAAATAAGATATTGGAAAAGTACGAACGGCACTTTTGCGGTAGGTATACTAGCCCCTTAAGCCATTCAGTAGATGTAGCTGGCAACAGCGCAAACTTGAAGTAGCCGAAATTCCATTGGGTAAATTTGTCTCTTGTCTCCAATTTCAGCCAATCAGAGAGGTCAAAACTATTCCCTATGCTCTGCAATACTGAATGGCTTAAATGGAACAAGGTATAGTTACTAGTAGCTGACGGTAAGGGTACCTATAAATAGTTACAGTATCATAACACAGCACAGCTCATGAAGGTAAGAATAAATTTCAGAATGGCAATAAGGTTTTTCTTTTTGACAATGTAACAGATTTTTGTTTAAATATTTTCTGTATTGCTCATTCAAATGCTACATGCGAACGCATTTTCTCTAAGGTTAATCTAATCAAAACTAAAACTAGAAATAGAATGTCAAATACAGTTAACGGTCTTTTATTAAGTACACAATGCGTGAAAGAATCGCAAAATTATGTAAAGTTTTGACCAAATGACAAAATGATTTGTTATGTTCAAAATTCAAAAAATTTGTACAAATATGTTGACATTTTTTTTTACAAATTTGGATGATGACACGGAACAACCCATAATTATTTGAATTAAGGATGAGCAATTGCTTTATGTTTTTTATGTATATGTATTATATATTATATGTAGTTATAATAAAGTTTATAAATATTGTTGTTTATTTGAAATTTCTGGTAATTTTTTCCAAAATCTGGTAATTTTCTAGTAATTTTCTGATAATCACGGTTTTGCAATCTGGTAACACTGATGTCAACTATAATCTCAAAAACAGTTTTGCCTAGCAAGGTTCTTCAACACAGTTGTGAAAATCTCACTCAAGATGTCACCTAGTGGTTGCTGTTACAATAAACTTTATTTAAGTACAGTGATTATAATTTTACTTTGATAAGTTTTTTATTGTCTAATACGCTATACATATTATATTTCTTAACTGAATTTTGTAATGAAGACAGTGTAATTATAGCTTGTGTTGATATATTAATTAATCATTTTCTATTGATATTTCAAAAATTAATCGCTTTATCCTAACCTGCGCAATACCACCATGTTTAAAATACAGAGTGTCCCATTTAAGGTAGGAAGGCATTGGGATCTCGAGAACTGTAAGAGTTACGAGGCTGGTTAAATTAGACAAAAGTTGCCCTATTAGGAGACCATTTTAATGGTATTTTTTTATTTGCGAAAAAATGCATAGGTCACTAGATATAGGCGAAAATGTAAATTTTGCAGTTTTTTATTCTTGCAAATAACTTCGAAGTGTGAAATTATACTGGCTTTTGGTTTGCACATATTTAGGGTACTTTTTTATGTTCTTTCGACTGGCGATGCTCATTTTTTTTTATCAATGTTGGTTTTCGAGGATTGGTGTCAAAGTTTTAATTTTTATATAGACGCCATATTGAAAAGTTATGCCATTGAAAAGAGATTTTTTTAGCTTTACAATGATATAAAATAGTAATAATTTATTTTTATAATTAACAGAGAAATTAACAAAAAATGTTATTATTACTAAAATTTAATTGAAAAAATTAGGTCGAAGGCTGCTGTTTAAGAAAATAACTATTTAATAAACAAATAATGTTAAAAATACAAAAATAATTAACAAAAACTTTAAAATAAATTTTCTATTAACCCACCATTTCGTTCTACGCACTTCTGCGCCCTTCGTTCTGTTCCTTTTATAACTTTTCTCAGCATTCTTGGCCTGATTTGATTTAGAATTCTTACTGTGGCATTTCTTAATTCATTTTCATTCTGATATTCCCGAATAAAAAGTTTATTTTTTTAGTATCCCCATAAAAAAATTAAAGGTGTTAAATCTGGAGATCTAGCAGGCCACTTGATTTCGCTGTTGTTCCCTATATATTGTCCTCCAAATCTAATATTTAAATATTGTACTGTAAATTTTAGTATTAATAGTATTTTTTGTTAATTTCTCTGTTAATTATAAAAATAAATTATTACTATTTTATATCATTGTAAAGCTAAAAAATTTTTCTTTTTAATAGCGTAACTTTCCAATATGGCGTCCGTATAAAAATTAAAACTTTGACATCAATCCTCGAAAACCAACATTGATAAAAAATATTGAGCATCGCCAGTCGAAAGAACATAAAAAATTACCCTAAAAATGTGCAAACCAAAATACAATATAATTTCACACTTCGACGTTATTTACAAAAATAAAAAACTGCAAAATTTACATTTTCGCCTATATCTAGTGACCTATGCATTTTGTCACAAATAACAAAATACCATTAAAATGGTCTCCTAATGGGGCAACTTTTGTCTAATTTAACCAA
Source organism: Harpalus rubripes (assembly GCA_963082715.1). Taxonomy (NCBI): domain Eukaryota; kingdom Metazoa; phylum Arthropoda; class Insecta; order Coleoptera; family Carabidae; genus Harpalus; species Harpalus rubripes. The sequence continues at coordinate 13,294,333 of OY720463.1, forward strand.
CCTCGTAGCTATTATGGTTCTCGAGAACCCAATGCATTCGTACCTTAAATGGGCATATTGTATACATAGGGCTTAAATCCAGTATTTTATTACAGAAATGACTGGAAGTCATCTTTATATCTATCTATAACAATTTCTAAGTAAAAAGTGATAAAATTAGAGTAATCTATAATTTTCAGTTATTGGGCATATTGTCAACACCGAGTTGGCAATGTGGCCACTTACAAGGTTTCACAAAATAATAAAAATTTATTCTTATTAAGAGTAGATATATTTATATTCCCCTGCTATTGTAATATTTTATTAGTTCCGACATAAAAAAAATATCGTTTAGGTGCGCATATTGCCTACAGTTACCTCATATGCAAAAAATATATCGCATTACTATTCTAGCAATTTCAAATATACAACATGCGTATACGAGCCTAGGCTCATAATACTTCGGCTGGCTTACATTTTCAAAAAATATAAAACCTACACAAATGGTGAAAAATTTCTACGAAAATCTTTCAGCTAAATATTTTAAATATAGATTAAAACATACAGTGCCTAATGGAATTAAAGCTGGTATAACTATCAAATGACATGTATTGTCAATTACATGATATTCTTGACGAGACGCCACGACGTGCCCTTATTATTGTTCTCGGTGATTTCAATGCTCAGTTTGGTAAGGACTTATGCAGACCGGTATAGGCTATCTCAAGATATATGCACATTCCATTACTTGTGAAGTAGCGGTCTGACCCTTCACAGCTGCATATTTTGTCGGGGATTTGACCAGGTTGGGATTAGGAAAATTTTAAAAGGATAATTATTTTCAAAGAAATATATTTTCGAAATATGATTATAATTTACCACAGATTAATATTAACTGTTTAACGCTATTTTCAAAGAAAATTCACTGAGGTTGGGATTAGGTAAATTTTAAAAGGATGATTATTTTCAAAGAAATATATTTTCCAAGTATGATTATAATTTACACTGATTAATATTAACTGTTTAACGCTCTTTTCAAAGAAAATTCACTAATGAGGTTAGGATTAGGTAAATTTTATATTTGACTAATGATGTATTTAGTATAGATGGCTACCCGTTTTTGTATAAATAGCGTAAACACGTATTTTGTATTATTACTTCTTCAAGTGTTTAGTAGTAATTTGGGCATACAGTATTACGCTTGCCGCCATACTATTGTATTTTCAACCCGATTGAATTCATTTGGGGTCAAATTAAATCGGAAATTAGGAAGAAGAATAGTTCCCCTGTTGACTGCACTTCAGTTATAAACCTAATTAAAAATGAAATTAATGCAATTTCACCTCAAAATTGGGCTAACAGTGTAAAACACATAATCGATATAGAAAATAAATACTTAAGTTCTCACAATATTGTTATTAATATAATCATAGTGATAGTGAGAACTGCAACAGTGACGAGGACATAATTGTAAACTAAAATTTTGAAAATACATATGTATGTACAAGTACTTATTGACGAAATGTAATTGTAGATTAAAATTTTATATACTCGTATATGTATGTATAAAAAAAACTTATTGACAAAACATAATTGTAGATTAAATTTTGTATATATGTATGTATGTACTTATTGACGAAACATAATTGTAGATTTAAATGTATATATATTTATTGACGAAACAATAATTATACTTTATAATTTTGTATATATGTATTGGAGCTGAAGTCAAAACAAATAAAAAGTGAACTAATTTTGTTTGTATTAAAACTGCATTCTTTATGTAATTGTATGAAAGCTATTATTATTTTTAATAGGTACTGTAATGATAATAAATTGTTATAAATACGTATTTTTCTTATCGATTAAAAATTTATATATAAATGCATTTTCTTAAATAATTGTTAGCTTTATTCGTCGAAATAATGTTACTAAATAAATTTATATAACAACTAAACAATAAAAATGTCGCAAAATTGACTTAATGAAAATTAATATTTGATTACTTCAAAAAATAAAAAATAAATAATTGCGTCCCAGTACTCTTAAATAAATAAATAAATAAATAAATATATCATCACGGCTTATTACCCATTGCTGGGTGTGCCAATCTGCTTTGTACACAGATATCGGTAAAGATGATATATTTGTACCGTGCGGGCGCTTACCAGGCGTCACCTCACGGGCACTCATTGCTGGTGTGGAGAGTGCACCACAGGGGTCAATTTTTTGCCATTTAAAATTGGAAATATTTGCCTCTCTAATGTAGTTAAACTGCCTCCCGCTGGGAAGGGCGCAGGTACAAATGTGCATATATCTTGAGACAGCCTATAGAATTCACAAAACTGCAGATGTTCACTATTTGTGAATATTAGGCGTAGAAGCGGGGAATTTAAGGGTTTTGCGCCTATCCGGAGAGAACCCGTTCCTTCTTCCATAGAGTTTTATCAAACCTGCGTGGGTGGCCGTCTTAGATATCCCACAGACCCTATTCCTTCTTCCATAATTTTATCAATCCTGCGTATTTGACCGTCCTGGCTATCCGGATATGAACCCATTCCTTTTTCCATAGTGTTTTATTATTATAATAAAAATGCTAGACAGGTTATCGCCTCAATTCTGTAAGAAAGTTGTTAAGTCTTAGCAACATTCCTATAGTAAATAACCAATCATAATTGCGAACACAGAATAAAACTTGAAAATGACAGGCTTTACATTTGTTTCTATTGGTTACAAATTTTAGCAACGTTGCTAAGACTTAACAACTTCCTTACAGAATTAGGCCGTATGTCATGTTTATGTCGTTAATATTATTTAATCTGGCTTGCAACATGTACAGTAGATGTTGTGAACTTATTTACAAAATTTGTCAGCATGCCGCGTTTGATTGTATTCACATACGGTCTCGGCCTCTATAGGGCTGTGTGAAAAGTAAAGTAACTATCTTTTATCCTCTCATTGCATTTTGTATTTGAAGCACTGCCTCGAACAGCGCTGTCTAACGCACGTGTGAATGAAAGACGTATAAAAAAATCTGATGTGGGCACCACAGGACTCCATTGTACACAAGAATATGATATATAGACCCAAGTATAAAATTGCACGTATTTGACGTAATTTGACATTAACATCTATTTTTTTTTTCGTTATTTTTTGTCCGAATCCCTAGCAAGCTTCATTACAAAACCAAAAAGTATATAAGTTTTAAATATACATACCTCGCTTATACAAAGGGCTAATTTAATAATACTTGACGTGCTCGCGGAATTTAATTCTCTAAAACTTTTATTTGAAGCATTTATTTTTAAAATCAAAATGAAACCATTTTATTGAAGAAAAACTGTTAACAACTTCAGGCAATATGTCACTTCCGGTAAGCCTGTTTTAACCAAAATCTGCTGTTATTCCAATTGACATAAAAGTCTTATATACCAAATTTAAAAAGTTTTAGATTATATTTTAAAATAGTTTTTCATTAAAATCTATTATAGACTTCAAATATAGTACCCTTTCTAGAAATTATGCAATGACCAAAAAGGGAGGTGCACAACTAGATGTTATAGAAGTCCTAAATACAAAATTTCAACTTTCTACGGCTTACCGTTTTTGAGTTATGCGAGATACGTTCGTACGTACGTACGTACATACGTACAGACGTCCCGACGAAATTAATCAGAATGGATTCAGGGATGGTCAAAATGAATATTTCCGTTGAAATCTGAAAACCGAAATTTTTCGCGATTACAATACTTCCTTTACTTCGTGCAATGAAGTAAAAAACATTAGGCAATATTAAGCATTAAACTACACATTTCGAGAAGCAATTCAAAGGGTGTAAATTAGGTGAATTGCATTACAGATTAGTTATGGTGGTAGCTTAATTTATTCTTTTGATATTTATAAAGACAAGCATTAATGGTATAAGTTGAAATTTAATTTACGTACTACATTACATTATTTACAGCTTTATATCTTTTCTGGTGCGGACTGCCTTACCTGACTACCCTGACAAGCCTCCACTGAATGTATCCCTTCAGGAGCTAGACGAGCCACAGGTCGCCTTCGAAATGCTTAACGACAAACATTTATAAATAATCTAAAACTCGGCAATACATTTTGCGATGAGGCCGAAGCGCTCGCGGTGTAAAGAATTTGTCGACCGATGTGCTTGAATGCACGGAAGAATATTGAACTTGAATTTAATTAGTAATAGAGGCGATGTTACTCTACATTAAACGGCGAAAATATGCACCATTTACGTAGATTTTATAAATTGTTGAAAATGTACACCGGTCAACTATTATGAGTTTGAGGTCATATTATGCTATCCAAATATTCATGAGTCAAAAAGAAATCCCATATTTCAAACATTTATTCCACGAAAACAGTACAAGAAAAAAAACATTATAATACAAGGAAGGGTACACAGAGTGTCCAATTTAGAACTGTCACCATTGCGATCCTGAGATATATAAAAAATACGATGTCGGTTAAATAAAACTTTATGTGCGCCTTTGGGGTGCTGTCTCAAGTGTGCTTTTGTATTCTTAAAAGGTCTCATAAAGTATAATGACTAAAAAATAAATTTTATTGATTGAATTAAGAAAATATTTTTAAATATACAGGCTCTTTCATGTAACAGTACAAAGCTACATTGTATAAATTCTAGACACTAATACGAGAAAAAACCCAATAAACACTAAAGCTATAACGCTTCCTAACAAAGATACCTAGGTTTTACATTAAGTGAAACTTAATACTGGAAACAGGAAAATGGTTTAATTATATCCTTGTATCCCCTTTTGTTTAATTTATTTGACACAAATGAGGCTTAATTTAGTATCCTACCCATTTCATTCCAATAATTAATTATTACACCTATTATTTAATATTTTCTGAATATTATTAATTTAAAAAAAACAGTATTGCAAAGCCTTACGTATTTAATAAAAATGTGACATTTTTAATTACAAGATAATAAAAATCTAACTTTTATGTTTACTAATGGCTACTTGCATGATGTACTTTTAGTATACATTATCAAAACATTTAAATATCACGTAATTGTCCTAAGTTGTGGAATATACATACATATATATATATATATATATATATATATATATATATATATATACTGGGTGTCTTAGGCCGACCGACACATGGGCGATTAACATGTAAAATTACTTAATTGTGAATAGTATCTCCCCAGTGCAAGATATTAAGATGAAATTTTGCATGCTTATCCGGGGATACTATTTCTATGGATTTCAATTCAAATCAGTCAATTTATAAGTGTAATATTAGAATAAATTAAGAAAAATTATAGAAGTACCATGAATGTTATTCATATCTTGAAAATAATAGTATCTAAGCAACAGCTCTGATAGAGTAGGGGTAACGTGCGCGCTTCACAATTTAGAGAGTCGGGTTCGAAACCAACCGACAGCAATATTTATTTTTTAATTTTTTCTTTTCAAAATAATTTTTATAATGAATAAGTTTTTAATCTTTTATTAATATTTAATTTAATAAAGTGGATACACTGTACGTAACAAGATTTATTTATTTAAAAAATATTTTATTATTTGCTTTATTGGTTTATTATAAATTAAATTTCTTCAAATTCTAGTTAGCTCTGACGAAAACAAAAAAACGAGAACATTTGATTTGAATAATCAAACGACAAATGCAGATTTGTATTGTACTATCTTTATTTGTTGCTAGTGTTATTTAAATAATATGGATTTAACTACAAAAGATAAAATTCGTATTGTGAAATTATTTCACATTGGTAATAGCCTACAGCAAACTGCTGATGTATTTTCTGCCGAAAATCCAGAAAAAGTAGTTAATAAATCACGTGTAAGGCGTATTATTAACAGATTTGAAGAAACTGGGTGTGTTGCTAATCACACAAAGCAGGAAATACAACCAATTGAAAATGAATTTGAAGAAATAATAATTGCGCGTGTTGAAGTGGAGCCTACTATTAGTCTAAGAAGTTTACAAATGGAATGTGGAATAAGTAGAACAAAAATTACTAGAATACTTAAGAAAAATGGATTTAGAAGTTACAAAGTAGGTAACCATCAAGAATTGCGAGACGGCGACGAAGAAAGAAGAGCAACTTATTGTGAAACAATTATGGATAAAGCCAATGAAAACAGAAACTTTTTGTGTTCCCTCTGTTATACCGATGAATGCACATTTACTCTTCATAACGAACCGAATGTGCAAAACTTTCGCCACTGGTCAAAAGATAAACCAACACTTCAAAATTTATCAAGAACACAATATCCCCAGAAGGTTAATGTTTGGGCGGGAATTTTGGGATCACACATTATTGGACCATATTTTATTGAAGGGACATTGAACGGTCCAAAATATTTAGATTTATTGGAAACAGTAGTTGGGCCTAGACTTACAGAATTAAATATGGAGAGGATATGGTTTCAACAGGATGGGTGTCCAGCGCATAACGTGCAAATTGTCAAAGAATATTTTGACAATTCATTTCCAGATTCTTGGATTGGTTTAAATGGACCAATTAATTGGCCGGCAAGGTCTCCTGATCTAAGCCCCTTAGATATTTTTCTTTGGGGTCATTTAAAATCAAAAAATTACGGCCATTATGAATTGACCACTTTAGAAGACCTGAAAGCGGCAATAAGGAATGAATGTAGGCTTATTTCTAATCGACAGCTAAGCAACGTGAGACAGCAATGTTACGATCGTCTCGGATTTTGCTTAGCGCAAAACGGCGGCCATTTTGAATATTTATTATAATTTTTAAATTTTAATGTTGTAGTTAGTAGGTACGATTTAATATTTTTTAAATAAATAAATCTTGTTACGTACAATGTATCCACTTTATTAAATTAAATATTAATAAAAGATTAAAAACACACTAATAATAAAAATTATTTTGAAAAGAAAAAATTAAAAAATAAATATTGCTGTCGGTTGGTTTCGAACCCGACTCTCTAAATTGTGAAGCGCGCACGTTATCCCTACTCTATCAGAGCTGTTGCTTAGATACTATTATTTTCAAGATATGAATATCATTCATGGTACTTCTACAATTTTTCTTAATTTATTCTAATATTACACTTGTAAATTGACTGATTTGTATTGAAATCCATAGAAATAGTATCCCCGGATAAGCATGCAAAATTTCATCTTAATATCTTGCACTGGGGAGATACTATTCACAATTAACTAATTTTACATGTTAATCGCCCATATGTCGGTCGGCCTAAGACACCCTGTATATATATATATATATATATATATATATATATATATATATAACACCGTTACATACATAATTTGTTGGCGGGATTAGAAATAATGCACTGAACTACAAAACGAACTAGAACGATTTATTTAGCGACCGTTATACACAAATGACAAAAATACAACTGTCAAAATTACAAAACAAAGATTACTTGGCAACGGTAGAATATCAGTTTTCAATCTAGTCTTTTCTAGACAATAATTGATTTCCAACACTTCCCCTCAATTTGTACGGAAATAGAGCCCGAATTTAATCTCGAAGTCCCAAACCACGAATACAATTTTGGAATTTGGCGCCGGCAAGTGGCATCGTCAAAACGTCCGCGGTCATTTCTTCTGTGGGAAGATAGTCGATCCTCAGTGGAAGTTCCCGAATGGTCTGTCGAACGAAATGAAACTTGATATCAATGTGTTTCGTCCTAGCATGAAACACGGGGTTGTGTATCAATTTTCCTGCTGATAGGTTATCGTTGTAGATTACGATGTTGGAGGACAGGGCAACTGTCTTCTGCTTGCATGAGCGCCACGGTACCGTTGCGCCGGAGAGGATAAACGCGTATCCTGAATAGGATCTCCTGTCGATAGTGCAATTGCCCCAGTCCGCGTCCGCGAATCCAATAATTCCCTCCTTGTCCTTGTGGTATACCAGTTTCTTCCGAATCGTCCCTCGGAGGTAGCGGAGAATTCGCTTCGCGGCTTGCCAATGAACGTGATTGGGATTGGTGTTGAACTGGCTCAAGGCGTTGACAGAGTATGCGATGTCAGGACGAGTCCCAACTGCGACAAACATTAGGGCTCCGATGCGTTCCCTGTATGGGTAACGAGTGTTCGTATCTCCCGAAATGGATGCAGGGTCGAGTTTCACGCCAACCTCCATGGGTGCCTTTGCGGATTTACATTCAGACATCCCGAATTTGTGTAGAATTTCGTGAATGTATCCGGTTTGACATAATGAGATGTGGTTTTCCATCTGCTTTACTTCAATACCTAGGAAGTAGTCCACATTTTCCATTTTCTTTACCTGAAAGTTAAACGAGAATCCAGCTTCGATCTCCTTGGTCCTGTTCGGGTCGTTCGACGCAATCAAGATGTCGTCGACGTAAATCAGCACGAACGTGTGTTTCCCTTCTTGATTGTCGACGTAGATACAAGGATCCGACTTAGTGGGTGTAAGTCCGATAGATTTTAGAGTCTTGTCTAGCTTAGCATGCCATTGGCGACCTGCCTGGCGTAGTCCATAAATGGCCTTCTGCAACCTACAAACTTTGTCTCCACTTTTCAGCTCCCGGAGCATGGCCTTCGCTTTCACTGCTGTAGCTCCACTGGCCTTGTTTTGTGCTATGTGCTGCAAAGCTTCTGCCAAAAATTTAGGTTGCACCATATGCACGATGGTGTCCATATCGCCGTTTAAATTAGCTGTTGTGATTTCCAGCTGTGTGATGCGTAGGTAGAATTTTGCTGATATGGCCATTAAAAGACGAAATGACTCCATCCTTGCAACTGGAGCGAACGTTTCAGTGAAATCGATGCCCGGTCGTTGCGCGAACCCACGAGCGACTACTCTGGCCTTTCGTCGCGATAGCGACCCGTCGGGATTGTACTTGTTGCGCAATACTGTTCTGCAGTCGATCACCTTAGCGTTCAAGGGTCTACTGACTAAGGTCCACGTGTCATTTCCGATAATGCTCTCGAGCTCAGAAAAGATTGCCTCGAGCCATTGGTTCCGGTCAGGATCACCCAGTGCTTCGTCGATTTTTACCTCTGCCGCTGTCATGGCGATGTTTACGTCGGCGTCGACAGCGCGTTCTCCGGGTGGCTGGACGACCACAGGTATCTCTGCTGCTTCGAATCCACGGAATGGAGGTTCGTAGTCTTCGTCGACGCCAGGATTTTCTCTTTGTGCAGGAGAGTCCACGTTGATCTCAATGTCCCGGAAAGTAGGCTCGTTCTTCGGTTGAGTTTCTGACGTGAGTAGTTCCTAGACAGGATCGTTTTGGTCGACATGGGATGGAGATTTGTTGAGAAATCTGACGTCTTGAGAAACGCAGACCTTTCTCTTGCTTGGAATCCATAGGCGGTATGCCTTGGATTGCTCGGAATATCCTACGAAGACGCCTTGAATCCCCTTTTGCTCGAACTTCCCCTTGCTCGGCGTCTTGTCCAGTAAGAACGCCTTTTCGCCGAATGATCGAAGATGCGAGATGTTTGGTGGTGTGCCTCTCCAACGTTCATACGGTGTGATTCCACCAGGTAGAGATTTTGTTGGGCATCTGTTACGGACATGGTTCGCCGCAGCAATCGCCTCTGCCCAGAATGACTGTGGCAGAGCGGAATCAGCAACCATGCAACGCGCCGCTTCTACAAGGGTCCTGTTGCGACGTTCTCCGATGCCATTTTGTTAAGGAGTGTGCGGCGTTGTCAAACGCCGTTGAATACCTGCGTTCCGGAGGATCCGATTAATTTCTTCGTTGCAGAATTCCTTGCCGTTGTTGCATTGGACGGCCTTAATCTTGCGCCCAGTCTGATTCTCGACAAGGTTCTTAAATTCGATGAATTCATCGATAGCCTCACTTTTGTTGCGTATAGCGTACATATAACACCAGCGACAGTAGTCGTCGATAAAAGTTATGAAGTAGCGCGCTCTCCCAAGGATGTGGTTCTCATGGGGTCGCAGACGTCGGTGTGAACAATTTCTAGCAGTTCCTTTGTCGAATTTTCTCTATTGGAAAATGGCGTTCGCGTTAACTTCGCAGACAGGCAGGAGTGGCAGTTGATCTCATCCACCATGTCGCTGAGTTTTAGACCGGTGACGAGTCCGTTCTTAATCATTTGTGCCATGTCACGTGAGTTGAGGTGGCCGAGACGGGTATGCCAGATTTCGACGTTGCTTCTTGCTTTCTGCGGCGACGTGACAGCGTTAGCTTGTTGTTCCGTTTCGCGAAGAAATAATAGATCTCCCATTCTTTGAGCAACGACGCTCACTTTACCGTTTCCGTCTCGAACGACCGCACGGTTTTTCTCGAATGTTACTTTGTTTCCGCGATCCACTATTTTCGCGACGGAAATGAGATTCGTTCTCAAATCCGGCACATACAGATTGTTCTCGAGCTTCATAACATTGTTCGAGTTGTTCGTAATTTGGATCCGAACGTCCCCTTTTCCTTCCACGCGCGCCGTTGTTTTGTTCGCAAGTTTTAATTGTCCAACCGTTTCACTCGCGCTCGTAAAAACGTTTTTGTTGTGACAGAGATGCGAGGTGCACCCGCTGTCAATTCACCAAAGACCGCTCGATTTGCTCGCGTTTTGTTCGGCAAAGAACGCACAATTTGTCTCGCTCGACTTGTCATTGTTATTTACCAATTTTCTTTTCAGAAAGCAGTTGGATTCTTTATGACCTTTTTTATTACAAAATCCGCACTTGTACTTCGGTTTCGATTTTGGATTTGATTTTTCACTGCCCGCATTGCCGCTCGCGCCACCTGTATTCGATTTATCGTACTTTTTTAAGTGGTTACGTTTCCACGTTTGCGCGCGGTCCAACTTGACGTACATGGCAGCACTTCCGTCTTCCAAGCACTTCTGCTTTCTGGCGTGAAATTCTTCTAGAATTTTCACTTTGAGAGATTCCGCTTCCGGCAGATTGTCCAGAGATTCTATAGCACATCGGAAGTTGTCGAAGCTGTTCGGAAGACTGTATAGCAGCATGATTGATAGTAGCTCGCCGTTTATGTCGATTTCCATGGCTTGAAGCTTGTCCACGGCGTCAAAAAAACTGGTGAGATGTTCCGACAAATCGTCTCCTCCTTGCATTTTGTGTTGCGTCAGTCTTTTGAGTTGCGTCGTTTTTCGGGCCGGTCCTTTCGACGCGTAAACCGATTCGAGCTTCAGCCATATTTCGCGCGAAGTGGTACATCCGCGGATTTGCGATAATTCGGACGGATTGATGGCCAAAATAAGATCGGCTTTGGCTTTTCGATCCGCGGTCAGCCATGCTTTCGCGGCGACTACGGAAGCCGCGCGCGCCGCTCCCTCGCCTTCGACTACCGGTTGGGGTGTTTCGCCCGACACGTATCCCCAAGCGTCATTTTTGATGAGAAGTGCTTCGGCCTGTATTTACCAGGTATCGTAGTTTTCGCGCGATAATGTTTCAAGCCGCGCCGTCGCGTTCGCTTGCGCCATTTTCGTTTTCGGCTGGCGAGTCGACTTTACGATTTTTCGTTTATTTGTTTAGTTTCTTACGGACGCGATCGCGAATTCGATTTTGAGACGGTGCTCGCGTTCCCTGGGCCACATAACCTGTTGGCGGGATTAGAAATAATGCACTGAACTACAAAACGAACTAGAACGATTTATTTAGCGACCGTTATACACAAATGTCAAAAATACAACTGTCAAAATTACAAAACAAAGATTACTTGGCAACGGTAGAATATCAGTTTCCAATCTAGTCTTTTCTGGACAATAATTGATTTCCAACATAATTTTTACTGCATGATGTAAAATTAACAATTATTTTTAATTATAATCAGTATTTATAGTTTTTTAAAATAATATTACAAGTATTTCAAGCTAACCTGTGATGCACCTAAAAATGTAAGTAAATTTTTAATGCAAAAAGTACGGTGTTTCTGGCTTTATTATATTGCAATAGTTATTAACAACCTAGGATTGTTATTACTTTCATAATTACCGCAGGTTTTGATTTAAAATCCAAGCTCGTAGAGCGAGAATTTTAACACATCTAAGGCTTATTATGAATTATAACATCCGTGGTTTGATCACTAGTTTATCGGTTTCAGAAAATGAAGACATTATTAATAAAGATTATTTTCTGATATGATTGTTATTTGTCTTCTGGGTTCAGACCAGGACGAAGCGTACAAGACCATATTTTTACGTTGCGCCAACTAATCAAAAAAGCTAGATCACTTATGCTTTATTGATTTGGAAAAAGCGTTCGATAAGGTTAACAGGGAACTATTATGGAAGTGTCTCGAAGCGAGAGGGGTTGACATAGCCACAATAAATTGCACAAAAAGATTATACCAACAAAATAAATGCTACGTTAGAGTCAGGAATAACGCGTCCGAAATATTTGAAACAGCTACAGGTCTAAAGCAAGGTTGCATATTGAGCCCGCTGCTATTTAACTTATACCTTGATGAAGCCATGAAACAAATCAGAAACAAATTAAAGGTTTATAAGGTCGGCTACTGGAATATGGAACAAATAACTATAAATGAACTCAGCTACGCGGACGACATGGTTTTAATAGCAGAAAACGAAAAAGACTTACAACACAACATCAGTTTGGTCAAGAAGGAGTTCGACACCTGGAACATGGTAATAAACAAGGAAAAAAAACCACGATAATAAACAATACAGGAAGCACGCATGACACGAAAATAGGAAACACATCTGTAGAACAAGTGAAAGTCTTCAAATATCTAGGAGTGGCTATACATGAAAACGGCAACCTGAACCAAGAGATAACGGATAGAGTTAATAATGGCGGGAGACTCTTTAACGCCCTAAAAAGTAAATTCCTTGCAAAGAAAGAAGTACCAACACAGACAAAAATCGAAGTATTCAAAAAGGTGGCAATACCAGTACTAACTTACGGATGTGAATCGTGGACAACAACGGAAAAAATACACAGCAGGATAAGAAACGTGGAAATGAGGTTCCTTAGGAGAATCGAAGGAAAAACCAAATATGACCGCATTAGAAATGAGACATATAGAACAAATCTAAACGTACGACCTGTGAAAGAAGCAATAGAAGAAGGACAACTAAGGTGGAGAGGACACTTACACAGAATGCAGAAAGAGAGGATAGCTAAACGAGTATATAAAGCTAGAGTACCAGAAAAAAAGAAAAGAGGCAGACCTGCAAAAACATGGGAAAAGGATGTCAAAAGGGCAATAGAACACAGAGGGTCAACAGGTCTAAAAGCTAAGAAGATTATGGAAGACAGAAAAGCCTGGAAAGACTTCTGGAAAAGAAACCCACGGATCAAGAAGAAAGAAGAGATTAAAAATAGTTCAAACCACAGCCTTACACCGAAAGGTAGATAGGCTTTAGGATTAAGTAAGTTCTCTTTCAAAAACATTAAAAATATATTTATTTCTTCATCATTCCAGGTATTTCGCTCTTCGGCAATTTTACTATGTTTTATGTCGCGACTTTTGTAAAATGAGGTAAAATGTAAACAACCAACAACTGATATGAATTTAGTAACACTGCAACTCCGGATGAGCGCATGCAAAGTTACATTATTTGAAGCTTCACTGTTTATTTCGACAGAAGTCAAGTCGCTTCGTAAGTTCAAGCCTATTACTTTAAAGGCTTGACTTGACATTTTCAAGTAGCTTCAAATAGTAATCTCGATCATTTATTTCGAAGATTGAAAAGGGATTTACTAAATTCAAGCGGCTTCAAACGTCGAGATAAACGTAGTCTATGTCAAAATAAGTTTTAAGTCTTATTTTTTAGAGTTCTGTGGGTCGATCGTGCAAAAAATGTTATAAATATCATAATTGTTGTAGTAGTAAAAAGATTTTCTTAAAACCACAATATAGTGACATGTGTTACTGTTTTTGTGGAATAAAGGTTTGGAATGTGGAACTTCTTTTTGAATCACATGTAAAAACTTATTCAGCTGCTATTATTTTACTCCGTCTATCAATATATTATGACATATTGCATTCAGCAAATTTCAATCCTAAACTAATAATTTTTCCAACAACATGTACGAGTACTCTCTTGCGCTGCACTTCTCTTTCACCCAAAACTCTACACAACTCTCTAAATATCTAAATTCTCAACTAAACGTACCACAAATTAAATTTATAGCAGTGGATTTTCCTGCACCGTTATGACCTAACAGACATGTAACCTGATTGTGGTATATGTCAAGATTTAATCTATTTAAAGCTTTCGTGTCTTTAAATATTTTCTCAACTTCTATAAATTCAATTGATTTTTGAAAACTTGCAGGTGCAGATTCGATGTCTGGTTTACGATTAGAAATAATTGGATCAACTACGTGTTCTTCTTTTGTAAGCTAAAATTGTATAAGAGAAAACGAAAACAAAATATTAGTGGGATGAATTTAATAATTGTTGCATTTTTTCAGTTTAGAACAAATGAACATAGACATTCTATACATCCTTAGGAAGCTAAAAAATTATTTTCAATGGTGAAACTTTCCAGTGTTGCATCCATATATAAATTGAAATTTTGACATCATAATTCAAAAACCCAACAGTGATAAAAAACACTCGAAGGAACATAAAAAGTGCCTTAAAAATTTGTAAACTAAAATCCAGTGTTATTTCACACTTAAATGTTATTTGCAAATATAAAAACTGTAAAATTTACAGTTTTGTATAGTGATCTATAATTTTGTTTCTTGCAAATAATTACCATTGAAATGGTCTCTTAATGGGGAAAACTTCTATATCACGCTATCATTGACTTCGTACCTCTTGTAGATCTTGACATCCCTATGTTGGATAGGGATAGATAATACGAGTAGATACACAAAATTCAAACAAAACTTAAGATAAATATGTATTGGTATTTTGTAAATGAAATGTCACTTCTCAAAAGAGAATACAAAAACAATAAAAAAAACCAAATTCCCCAGATCGATACGAGCAAATAACACTAGTAAAGTTGTCCTAAAGTAGTACTCTTGCAAAGATACTGCTATACAGTGTTTCCTTTAAAACAACAAGCGCTTTTTTTAGGTAAACTAATGACTTTAGAGAAAAATGTTATACAAAATTTATGAAGAATAAGGGGCTAATTTACTAGTAATAACATACTAAAACCACATCTTTATGACAAGGCAATTAATTGAAAAGCCAAGACTGACAGAAAAGAAAACTACATATACATATATTAAATAACACTCAATGGAATTTCTTTGCCTAATTTCTATATATATATATATATATATATATATATATATATATATATATATATATATATATATAATGCAAGTCCAACCAGTATTTTTTAATAATTTAACATTGTGTACAACCTTTAAACAGATACATATACATCTGTTTCGTAGGCCTTGAAGAAGCCTTTGATAAAGTTATAAGAGAAAAGTGTGGGAATGTCTAGAGGCAAGAGGAATCGACAAGGAAATCATCGAATGTGTGAAACGGCTATATGAAAACAACAAAAGCTACGTAAGAGTGATAAACTAGTCAACAACGTTTACAACAGACACAGGGTTAAAACAAGGATATGTCCTGAGCCCATTACTCTTCACACTATACCTAGACGAGATAATAAAAAGAACCAAATGTAAAATGAAGATCTATAAGGCAGTATATTATAGAAAAATGAAAATGGTCACAGTAAACGAACTAAGCTACGCAGACGATATGATAATGGTATCGGAAAACGAAAATGATCGAAATACTAAATAAAGAATTAAAGAAACGGAATATGAAAATTAATATGAACAAAACGAAAACAATGGCTATAAATGTAGAACGAAAAAGACACAATAAAAATAGAAAATAAGAGTCTGGAACAAATCGAATCGTTCAAATACCTAAGTGTAACTATAGAGGAGTAAGAAAGTTTAGAAGAGGAAATATCGGAAAGAGTTACTAATGGTGGTATACATTTTAACGCCTTGAAAAAAGACTGAATGAAAAAAGTTTTGAAGATATTAGCAATACCAAGCTTAACGCACGGGTGCAAGTTGTGGACAACTCTGGAAAAGCATCAAATTAAAATTAGTAATATAGAAATGCGATTCCTTAGGATAATTAATGGTAAGACTAATTTGGTCAAATTAGAAACGAAGTATATAAAAACACCTAAAGACAATACAATATTTATAAGATTGAAATCAGAAAAAAGATGTGTATCTAATATGTTGACCCCACTTTATTATTTGTTAATTTACTTTTCGTTTTGCAGATATTCATTTGCACACTTTTTTTATATTGCTATCCTTGAGTGCGGTCCAAATCATGATATCATAGCTTATAGTGCTCAGACCGCTCACAGATGGTTCGAATTGAATGAACGCGCTGACGACTGTGAAAGCGTTAACGATTCGGACCGTTCGTAAGCGCTCTTACTTCTTGCTTGTCATTTGTGAGTTCAAGTTTGATCAATTCATTAGTTTATTCTAAAAAAAACCTTTACTACGTAAACGACTTCCATCTTAACAATCAATTTCATTGTTTCAGCAAGCAATGGCGTAAAAAACATCAAACGTGCTTACAGCGCTTACACTTACATAATTCCTGCTTCCATAGAGTTTAACCATTCCTGCGTCGGTAGGCGCCCTGGTTATACGGACAGAACCCTTTCGTCCTTTTATGGATTTTTATCAATCCTGCGTGGGTGGCCAGATTCCTTTACTTTCCTGTTACTAAGTAACCAACATTCCGTTTGCCAGCCTAGCTGGCTATGAGGACGATGTCCAAGTCTCTTTTCAGATATTTTCTGTTGTAGTTGCAGAATCGCCAAGTGTGGGCTATAAGGAAGTTGTCTAGATCTCGTTGGAGACACTTTCTGCTGTAGTTGCCTTAACAGTGTAAAGTATGAGGATTATGTCCAGGTCTAAGTTATGGTGAAATATCAGGGTACGCTAACTGAGAGAAGTTGGCCTCTATAAAGCAGCACTAATATAAACACGTATTACAGAACAATATAATCAATGGTCTTTGTCTCTTGTGAAGACTTACCTATGTTTTTTTACGCATAAGATCAATAGACCTACTATTATTTTCAGCTCAGGGTTATTTAAGTTAACTTACATTTGTTCATGTTACTGTGATTGTTCCTGCTTGTCTGATTGATATTTATTTTGTTTTATCATTTGTTTACTATTACATTACTTTATTATTGTATATGATTGTTACCTGAGGGTTATGTATTCCAGATATGAGAACTTTTTTCACTTCTAGCTACAATAGTCTATAAAGAATATATTATGATAATTACTATCATTTACAAAGATAAATACAGAGAAATATTAGTCTGAATAAACCAGATTTACACTCCTTTCTATTTGAATATATAGTCTAATAGAGCCACATGATGCTCTAATGTTCCCATGTGCCGAGCGCCGTTCCTGTGCCGCCCGCCTGTCAATTTGACGATCATCGGCACAATTGGCGTCCATTTGCCACTAGACGAGACATTGCGGGCCATGGTTTGGGGTTAAGAAGGTCAATTCAGGGCGACGCACGAGGTCTAGACATCACACATCCACCCTGTTGACTTGTACAGCTTACATTATAATTTACATTGTTGTTTGTATATTGACATATCTTTGATTATTTGTACTTATAGCAATAAATGCATGAGTTGTAGGTACTCTTTTGGAAGGAATCTCCTTAGTTTCACGCCTAACGTCCTTTCTCTTTTCCTTTCTTGACAGCCATTTCGAATTACAATCATTTTGGGGTTATATTGTTTCATTTCTATCTTTTCACATACACAACGAAGTTTTTGGGTCCTATCACTAATCCGTCGCTTTACACTACTGGGCAAAAAAATTATACACAAGTAGAGTACCATTTAAAACAATATAATTTTGTTCTACTGTTTGAGCATCACTAATTGAATTTTCAATTTGTTGTTATTCATAAAGTAGCTCCATACAAGACATTTTTCAACGATGTTCGATCAAGGTCATTGGTATACATTTATCTCTCTCATTTGCAAAGACTAAAAGCGTGTGCGATAAGAGTGGATATAACACGCTTCTTTCAAAAATCCATATTGTTAAGTTAGGACGTTTCTTTTTAAAACAATGCTCGTTGTTCACAATACTTTTTCTGTAACGTAATGTTGCGTCGCGTCATCACAAAGAACACGAAGCTATGTCGGCGCGGGAACTAGTTTTGGCCGCGTAAGCGTCATATTATTGATCGGTGGCAAGCAAGTAGAGCAACTAGCAGCAGATAGCTGCGCGTTGCAGGATCAAAATAACACGTCACGATTATCGATCGCCTGACCAGCGCGCGGCGTTCCCGCTAGGCGTTGAGTGTATCAAGTTACTTCGTCAGTTGACTTGCTACTGTGGATTTAGATAAGACAGTATGCGGTACACGGCATCTTCACTCGGTTTTCGCTCCGTCACAACTCCTACGGTTCTTAATTGAGGGACGAACGATCAACCCGACTGTAATAGCAGAATAAGCTGACGGTTACTCTCTTTTTCCCACCTGCCCACAGGTTTACGGAACTATTTATTTTCAAACGGACCATTTCTTGGTCCACCGACCATCACCACTTCGGGCTAGATCCGACACTGGCAACGGAAGAACTTCACGGTTGGCCCTGCCAACAAGGCCAAAGCAGGATCGACACGACCGCCAGTTTCTCCGGGCCCGTCTTCACGGTCTCGAACTACCTTGAAGGTGCGCACCTCTCCATTGACCGGACGCCGACCTTCAGCAATTAGCGAGCGACCTAGATCTCTCCCGACTGCACAGCGACTGCCTCTGAGGGCACTTCCTCAGCAGAAGCAGCCACCTGATTAGAAGTCTTACGACCTGAAGCGGAATTCTCCTTCGAGGTCCTGTCTCCGTGCCGTCGACAGAAGCCAGCTACATCCTTTGGACCCACGGCTGCAGCCTCAGCTTTTCCCACGAGATAATTCCAGTCGGACCTCCTCTTCTAGACTGACAGCTCCACAGTTAGGACCGAAGCCATTCATCCTTCGAAGATTGACACTGTTGAAGAATCATTACCACACCGTTGACCGAAGCCGGGTTCATCCAGCAGACCCACGGTTGAAGCTGATCCGAGCAGCCTACGAGAAGCTGCCAGAGCTCCGACTTCTGCGAGAATTATAACTTTATTGACCACAGTCAACGGCGGGGTTCAGCCAAAGGCTGCTCTTCCACCCAACCAGTACATTAAATTACAAAAAAAAAGAAAAAAGTCAACATGAGTACATAGCATGAAAGTATAACATAATATGCCAAAAAGCAGATAAATAGGGTTAATTTGTTTACATTATAATAAAATATTGAAAAAGATTACTAATTTAAAGAGAACAATTTTAACATGAGCTTTGAAAGAGTGTAAAGAAAGAGATCTTAATTCACTTGGAAGATTGTTATACAATTTGGGTGCAAGGTAAGAAAACGCATTTTTCGATTTATTTTTTTTATATGAAGGTACGATATACGAATTCTTATCACGTAATTGATAATGCTGTTCTTTTAATATAAGTTTTTCATGTAGATAAGAAGGGCAACCTGTTAGTATGATTTTGTGAATTTGACAAAGATAGAATATCGTCACATGTTCATCAATATAATGAAGATTAGATGAAATGCGAAATGAAGAAATATGGTCATATTTACGCACATTATAAACAAACCGAAGGCATGAGTTTTGAAATAGCGTTATTTTACTTTTGTCGTTTTGTGTCAAGTGTGGAACATATACACATGCACAGTAGTCGAGTATAGGTAGTATCAAGGTGTTAATTAGTCTTAATTTTATTTCTGCTGATAATAACTTGCGATACTGGTATAAATGCCGTAGTCTAAGTCTAGCCGCTATTAGTTTTTTTGTCAAATAGTCACGGAAGTTAAGGTCTTTGTCAATTATCATACCCAAACTCTTAATAGCCAAACCACGATTTAAGATTTCTCCTTGCAGTTTCATATCATCTGTATCACAGTTTCCAATTACTAAGAGCAAAGATTTATCAGTATTAATCTTGAGCCCATTATTAGTAGTCTATGTCGATAACTTTTCCAGATCCTTATTTATGGCCTCACATTCATCTTTGGCGTTCATCTTATTTACGGTTGCAACTGAGTATCATCAGCATATGAATGTGAAGATCAGTATTGCAGACTGGATGAAAGGTCGGCCACATACAAAAGGAAAAATAATGGACCCAAGATAGAGCCTTGAGGAACTCCTTGGTGAAGAGGAAATCTACGCGATTGATGAATGGATGCATCTGGTGCAATGACTACATGAAAATTTCTATTAAAAAAATAGCTTCTGCACCAAATAATCATCACTAAATCCATAATATCGTAGTTTAGCTAATAAGAGATTGTGATCCACCATATCGAAAGCTTTGGAAAAATCTATTTGGATTAAAAAAGTTGTTTTAGAGTTATCATAATTTTTAATAATTTCATCAGTAATATTCATTAAGCAGGTATTTGTGCTGTAACCATTTCTGAATCCTGACTGTGTAGTTGGTAAAATATTAGTTCCTTTTAGGAAATTTGTTATCTGATTACAGCATATTCGTTCCAAAACCTTCGATAAGGTGGGTAGTATGCTAGTAGGACGTAAGTCATTGTATGTTAAGATATCACTTTTTTGGGTATAGGTTTAATTATCGCATTCGAATATTTGTTTAATTAATGTTTTGTATTAAAAATTATAGTTAATAAATCGAGTAAAAAATACCCCGAGTATTGTTATCTAGAAGTCCTTCCTTGATCGAAATTAAAATAGTTGGGTGCCTGGAGTCGCAACCCAACAGTAAGTTTATTTGTTAATTCAAATATATTACTTTGATTTATAGCCGTAAGAATAACGTTATTTTCTGTTAGTATATTATTTTTCGTATATTTGGTTCTACAATTGCTATTTAACTTATTTAACATGTATTTTTATAATAATAAAATAAAAGTAATATCTTATGCACCCTCATAAAAACTAATTTAACGGCACTACTGACATAATGGGCGGAGCTATAATCCTAATTCATATAATTCAAAGACAAGCTTTTTCGGACATCTTAAAAAAAATACAGTATTCTTCATCATTTTTTATTTACGAGTAACATTTTTCACCAAAAAAGCGCTGTGGTTGTTTTAAAGGAAACATCCTGTATAAGTGTTACTTATTTTTAAGCGCTACTTCCTTTACATGTAATAGTGCAATGGTACAAACGGGCATTATTAATTTAAAAAAGATACAAGTTACTTGCATTTATTTTATTGGGCTTATGGATCGATTTTGTTCAACACTGTAACTCTTAGGGCTTGTTTATGACGGATTTAACTTATAAATTTAGATTTATGAATTTAGTCTTATAATTTAGATTTAGTGATCGGGTTCATAATGAATTTTAAAAAAAATACAAAATTAAAACATAAATTGTTTAGTAAATCAAGTATTTTATAGCATTCATTATTTTTTATTAACTCAGTATTATGAGAAACATCAATACCATTTCGGTTGTAGCACCCATTAGCTTGCACCCCGCACTCACTCTCCTTTCAATTTCTCTATCAGTTCGACCATCCCTTGACATCATGCTACCCAAATATACAAACTCATTCACTTGCTCCAGTTTCACTCCATCCACCAACACATTGCACACATTCACCAATTTACTCCTTTCAAATACTAACACCTTGGATTTATCAACATTCAACTCCAGATTCATACTTCTTCTAACTACATGTAGTCTTTTACACACTTGTTACATAAATAACTATTTTCATCATATTTTAAAGCCACGAAATAAACATTTTACAAACTCAGGCTTCAGCCAATCAGACATCGCGACATAACTCCGCCTCCGCACCAATAAGATTGCCGGTAACATTTCCCTCTTCTAACGCGCAAAGTTCAATCAGATGTAACCAAATTTGGGTATAAATATCACTCGCGGAGCTTAAGAAGTCACTTCTTGCAATAGCTGCTTCGGCTAAACAAGAGGATCAGTCTACCTTTAGCTTCTGTAGCCTACAAGTCAACGACACGCGCATCGTGAACTGCGCTCAGCGAGATAGTAGCTGAATCCGAGCGAGAGTGTCATTTTAGAGACAGGATTCCACTCAAGTATAGTAAAGATATACCAAAGTTAGAGTCGGACAGATTTCCAAGACATTTTTTTTATTCTAGTTACATGTTTGTTCATTTGATGTGTGTTAATAAAATGTTTAAATTTTACAAATTTCGTAATCATATATAAATAATAGTCCTGAACCTACGACCAGCTATCCGCAATCCTGAACTACCCCTAAAACAGACAGTTCACAAATTGGCGCCCGAAAGCAGTGACAGGAAACCCAACAAAGGGGTAGGTACGCCACAATATGCTTTATGAATTACATATATTATATAAATTACGAATTTTTTTACGTAGTTTGGTATTGTCAGTAACTATTACATCATTTATTTTAATTAGTAACTTTTATTGCTACGAATTTTAAAGAAAACTGTATTCTGATTAGAGCAATTTAAAATTTTAAAATTAAATTTCAAATATATAAATTTGTAAATCTAAATTACAAATCTAAATGCATCATGAACCAGCAAATGCATTTATGAACATTTTTATATTGCTAAATTTAAATTTATGAATCTAAATTTATAAAAGAATTTATCATAAACAAGCCCTTACAAATCTGTAAATCTGTAAAAGAAGTGACATAACACACCTATTTTTGTTGATTAATATGAACTTGAGTGGCAATTTGCGTTGCGATTTTGTTTATTATTTACGGATTTACAGATCTGCAAGACTCAGATGTGAATAGAATTGACCTATTAGTTTCGGTCAGTTGTTTTTTTATCATTTACATCTTTTTAGAAATCCAAATAAATTTTATAAAAAATAAATTAAAATTCATTTTACCTTTAATCGAACCTTTAATAATTTTATTATACCATATAACCATTCTGGTTTTTGTGCATCTTGTATATAATATGCCAAAAGACTCATAAATAAGCTGTACATTATAAGGAACAAGAATACTGTCAACATCGTTTCGTGAAGAAGGTCTGAATTTCTTTTCGAAGCCAAAGTACTCCATTGGACTCCTTCACCTATTAAAACAAATATTCATGTTAAAAGAGATGAAATAACTTATAGTCCGATTCATACATTATCAAAGTTATCTGTGTATCATGAATGAATTTACAAGCTGGTATACATTTATTTCTCTTATATTTGTATTTGCATGAAAGCCGCGGGATAAGGAAGGATACCTATAGCACGCTTGCTATTCAATAAATCATTTTGGCCGCGTTCAGAACGTCACAGCGCTAGCAGAACTGAGCACCGAAGTTTGCCGAATACAGTAGCTTCACGAATCGCATTCGTCAATTCATTGCATTCGGCAAACTTCGACATTCAGCGTCCATTGTTTCGGCTAATTTAATACGCTGCAACGTAAGTGAATTTACTATTTTTGGATATATTTACTTCATTCATATCCATAGTCGTGCGCACAGCTTTATTTTATATAAGTATCACTGAGCTGACACTGTATCAGTGTCTTAATGTTAAAATATTTTGCTAATAAACTTACCGGTACAATTATTTTTGACTTTTAAATACTTTTACTATAACACATCTTTTTATAATATTAAGATAACAGTAATATCATGTACCTATCTCAATAAAAACTATGTAAGTAAGCGACAATAAAGAATTTCACAGAAAGAGCGGAGCTAAAATCTTAACTGATACATTTAGAAGATAACCTTCAAAAATTCTACTCTGTTAATACCTACGAGCTGAAACTTATGATAATTCGGTCTGATTATATTTTCAACAAATTACAAAATCTATAAAAATAGTTAGAAATTTCTACAAAATTCTTTCGTCTTTTTTAAATATAAAGGTAAAACTTTAAAAAACTGTGGGCCAAATGGCTGGTGACAATAGTTTCTAGTCCATATTTAGCTTCATCCATATAGTTTTGACACAATGAAAACCAACTTAATAAAAATCCAGTGCGTACAGAAAATCTACCTTACAAGATATATGGGGCAATTTATATTCACAGAAAAATGTTCAGGGCTCAGGCATACAATGCCTAATAAAATTATAGCTGGTATGAATAATGAAAGCGACGTAACCTAATTAATTAAATATCGAAATGCTTGAATAATATATTTAGTTTTTGTAGTTCAAATTCTATATTTTAACGCTCCGTTAGGCGCGCTGACTATTGCGACGAGTTTAGTCACGCGATTTACCTATGAAGACTGTGTAAACATTGCTTTATAACATTTTCTTTAATAAAAAATATTTAATGACACATTAATATTAAATGTTTCTGAAGTATTTTCTTTCACATAAAATAAAATATATACTCTAATATTTACATTTTGAACGGCTGCAAAATAAAATAGCACTACATGCATATTCAAACCCTTGGGAAAATACGTTTTTTATAAGTACGCAAAATAAATGTTATTCATGTAAAAAATGGTAAAATATGTTATTAGTATTTAATAGTTAAATAAGAAAAATACACATAAATATCTATAAAAAGAAAAATTATAACAATTTCTAAGAAAAAATCTGATGTGGCCAGCACATTACCTTCCGTCAGTTATACGAAAATTCTACCGGTGAACCGTTACGGCTAAACAGCTGTTTATCAGGTTATAGCTACTGGAATCGATACTTTAAGAACGCAGGTGGTAAACAGGGTAGATACATAACTTATAAAAAAATTAGAAAATTTGGAACAGGTTAGAAATTTGATATAGTTAAAAAACTTTTAACGCGAGATTAGATTCTTCATGAATCCGGTATCTACCGGTAGAATTTCGTAAATGCCTATGTATCTTCTATAAAATCCATACAGAAAGTTCCTTGCAAAAGATTCTAAATTTATTGTATATACATTACCTTTCGACAGTTGTATTTAACACAAATTCCATACAGAGAGTTTCGAGCAAAAATATCCTATACTTCGAGGTTTCGAATAAAATTATAACACAAATATACTACGAATATGTCAATTGACACTGACATCAGAATTTTCATAATATAGTAGCTGTTTCTAGCATAGCTAGCTAATTTATGAAATTTAATTTCTTTATAATTTTATAACTCTATATCTATTTAATATGAAGTATAAAATATATTCAAATCGTATAGAGAATTCAATGTTCTTTAATATTTATAATAACATTAAATGTGAAAAAATGACATTTAACATCGTTTTTTCAAGGAAAACTGTTAAAATCTTCAAATGAGGGTACTTCCGGTTGACCAATTGTAACCAAAATCTAATCGGCTCTTCATATGGATGCACCGAAGATGAATACGAAAAAATTATAATTTTTGGAATTGTAGTATTAGAGTTATCGTAGACGAAAATTTTGTTACACACACACACACACACACACACACACACACACACACACACACACACACACACACACACATAGACACATACATACACACACACATAGACACATACATACACACATACATAGACACACATACATACACACATACATACATACATACATACATACATACATACACACACACACACACACACACACACACACACACACACACACACACACACACACAGACATCATCGTAAAAATAGTAAAATCGTATTCTAGGGACCCTAAAACGTGCTTATTCATCAAAAACTCACCACCGAAATTTTTTGACCAAAGACAATACCTTCCTTACCTAAAGGTGACGGAAGGTAAAAATCAATGCCAAATTAAACATTTTTATTTACGAATATATGTATTGATTTTTTACAATTTAACAACATGTAGACTATGTTGTGGAGGCGGAAAGAGTATGACGTAGAGACATATCATCATAATATACAGTGTGTTCTAACTCGAAGTAAGCTATGATTAAAGAAACATATGTCTTCATTTAAAAGTTAGTTAATGTTATCTAAAAAAACAAATCTTTTCTTCTTGAACTTGATTTTAGAAATGGAAATAAAACGGAAAACGGCGAGTGGCAATATACAGTATCCTTCATTATCATCTTTTCTCTTTAAAATTACATTTCAATATCAATTTTGGCTACTTAAATTTTGAATTGAATTATGTTCATACATACGTTTTCCGCTTCATAGCTTACTTCGAATTTGGAATTTTTCTGAACACACTATATAATTAATAACAAGAATGAGCACATAAAAAAAAATAATAAATAATATATACAAAAATAAAAAAAATCGATATGGAAATAAGATGTAACACGGTAAGTCGCGCGGTCTACAACGGTAGACCATGAGTTTTGAAATTTGAAAAACTCAAAGGACTACTCTTATAGAATGCATTTAGCCTGCTAAAGGTGTAAAAGACCTTGTAGTTAACAGCTATTCAGAACCAATCCTGCACAAACAATATGTTGTTTGAATTATGACTGTTTAAATATGCGCGATCTACGTATGTAGATCGTGCGAATAATATAGGGTTAAACTAGAAAGAAATTTATAGAAATTTCTTATCATTTACGTAGGTTTTATACTTTGTTTTTTGAAAAATAACAGATTCCACAAGCAAGTATACAAAGCAGTGGCGGTGCGTCAGATGTGGCAGGTGAAATAAGGCCTCCCCTCTTAAATTCAAAACATTTATAAAATTTTATGGATATATACAGTCTATACAGTATATACATTAATATAAATCTTTGTAGTATATCTACTGATGAGAGTGAGGTATTGGACTTAATGTCATCCCTTCATATTAGTAAAGGTGCAGGCTCGGATGGGATCCCCAGTTTTTTTATTAAACATTGTGCTACTACACTTTGTATTCCACTAACTCTTATTTTTAATAAATCACTTAATGAAGGTCACTGTCCCAGTATCTAGAAAAAAGCCGTAGTAGTTCCCGTTTTCAAAAATGGCAGTAAAAATGAGGTTGAAAGCTACCGTCCGATCTCTAAACTTTGCATTTTTGAAAAACTATTTGAAAAACTTATTTACAAAACCTTATTTGATACATTTAAAAATATAATAAATATTGAGCAACATGGCTTTTATTCAGGTCGATCAGTTGATTCAAACCTTGTTGAATACACGGACTTCATTTTACAGTCAATGGATGATAAAACACAGGTAGATGTAGTATACACCGACTTTAGTAATGCATTTGATCGGATTAATCATCTTATCCTGATTTCGAAATTAGAGTTGTACGGTGTTCACGGTCAGTTTCTACAATGGAGCAAATCATACCTTACTGATAGACAACAATGTGTAACTATCAATGGATACACCTCGGAGTACTTTCCTATAACCTCTGGTGTACCACAGGGATCACATCTTGGGCCTCTCCTTTTTCTAATCTTTAGTAATGGCATTAAGAGCTGCTTTACCAACTCCAAGTTCATTATGTATGCTGACGACCTTAAAGTATTTAACGCTGTCAAAACTGCATCCGACTGTTCTGTGATGCAGGAAGATCTTTACAGACTAAGCTCTTACCTGATAAGGAATGATTTAACTCTTAATTCTGGTAAATGCTCGTGTATTACTTTCACGCGTAATAGAAAAATACTTACGTTCAATTATTCCATTGACGGTAATAATATTAGTCGTGTCTCTCATGTTTAAGATCTTGGCGTCATCTTAGACAGTAAGCTTTTGTTTGACTTACATGTCGATTATATTGTTAAAAAAGCTTATAAAATGCTTGGCTTTATATTAAGAATTGGTACAAGTTTCACTGATTATAACACTTTCATATTTCTTTATTATTCTCTTGTACGATCTCAATTAGAATTCGCTACTGTTTGCTGGTCACCGCACTATTATGTATATATAAATAGAATCGAGAGTGTCCAAAGAAAATTTATTTCCATTTTGAATTTCAGGTATCCACATAATTCGATTCTGTTACTTTCGTTACAAAAAAGACGAATACTTTTGGATCTGTCTTTCTTATTTAAAATTTTAAATAATTTTATAGACAGTCCTGTTATTTTAAATAAATTTTCTTTACGGATATCTCATCATTCTACTCGATTATCTGATTTATTTTTTGTTAAGCACTGTAGAACAAACTCTGCAATGAATTCACCGCTAGTTAGATTAGTACATGCTTACAATAATTTAGCTTCTGTACCAAATGTACCTGATTTATTTTGTTGTAGTTTACGTACATTCAAAATATTTCTTAAATTTTATTTGAGTTATTTGTATACTGTTTAATACTGTTTTTCTTTCCTATTCATTTTTATTTTTATACCACTATTTTTATATGTTTATTATTAATATTTTGCCTCGACTTCGCAATATGTAATGTTTGATGTTGTTAGTGCTGCACTGTTATTGGGACTTGTCCTGTTGTGTAGCTCTTCTTTGTAAAAAAAAATATAAAAAAATCTTGGAAATAAGGGGACATGGCTTAATCACAGATTCCTGGGCCCAAAATAAGACGATTTAACTAAACTTACCTATATCCGACAGTGCACCATTTAGCCAGTATTGTGTTTCAAAGTCCATCTAAAAAAAATAATTTTGCTTATAATAACAAAACGCTTTGTTCGATTTGAATGAAATTTTGTATGACAATCAATATGGATATAATTCATTTTTTAAGATGATATTTGTTATTGTTAGTGAACCACTAGTGTATGTAACTGGGGTGTCATAACCATGATTATACTATAACTTTTTAATGGCAACCCTAATAATGTAAATTTACTGTTTTCCAGAAAGATACATTCAATAGTGAACTTTCGTGTCTTTGCGTAAGTTATGATATCTGTAACGATTTAGTCAGAAAAAATATGTAAGTGACTGCGTCGTGTAATTTTTAAAATAAATTTTATCTAGCAGTCTTTTCAAATGCCAAACAATTAATTTTTAGTGACAGTAACAATGGTTTAAGGGTTGTTAAAAATTTCCCTTACCATATTTTAAGACTAGCAACATATCCGTTTGTTGGGCCTTATTATATTTTACTGCTATTATTATTATAAGACAATTGACTAATGTTAGCTCACTCCTAAACAACCTTAGAAGATTGACAACTTATAAGAAATTGTTTCTGTCATTAAAGATTAATAGTTTGACATTTGGATAGACTGCTAGATAAAATTATTTTAAAAATTACACAGCGCAGTCAATTACATTTTATTATTTTTAGACTAAATCGTTACAGATATCATAACTTACGTACAGACACGAAAGTTTACCTACTATTGGGATTTTCAAATAAGAAAACTCTAACTAGCATCGAATATTAAAACTACAAACAGTGGTGCACATTTGATATTTATATGAAACTGCAACTATATGACTACAAAAACTCTATTATACATACTTGAATTATAAATAAAAAATACTAATAAATGAGAAAATAATACGAAAACTAAAGAAACGAAATTGACAGCAATGCCATGCTGACAAATGTCAACAAAAAGTGTACCATTGTTTAATGCAATCAGCGCCATCTCTTGATACTTGAAAATCCCAATTGAATGTATTTTTCTGAAAAACAGTAAATTTACATTATTGGGGTTACCATTAAAAAGTTATGGTCTAATCATGGTCGCGACACCCAAGTTTTATACACTAGTGGTTCACTAACAATAACAAATACCATCTTAAAAGATGAATTATATCCATATGGATTGTTCTACCAAATTTCATTTAAATCGAACAGAGCGTTCGTTATTATAAGCAATATAATTTTTGTTTAGAAGGACTTTGAAGCAGAATACTGGCTAAACGGTGCACTGTCGGATGTCGCAGTAATTAGAACAGTAAGTACTAAAAAATTACAACAAGTATTTAAAATGACCGCTATTTTGTGCTAAACAAAATCCGAGACGATCATAACATTGTTGTCTCAATTTGCTTATAGCTGTTTATTTGAAATAAGGCTGCATTCATTCCTTCTTGCCGCGTTAATATCTTATAAAGTGGTAAATTGTTAATGACCGTTAATTTTTGATTTTAAATGACCCCAAATAATAATCGAAGGAGAGATCTTACAGGCAAATCAATTGGTCTATTTAAACAAATCGAAGAAAATTTATTGTAATCAGTGTGATTCAGATTTTACAAAATTTTATTTATTATTGAAATCGTGTTTATATATTATTAAATAACAATAACACTTGTTTATGTACAGTGTGTTAAAAAAAATCCAAACTCGGTGGGGGCTATGAACGGAGAAACGTATGTCTGATCATTATTCAATTCAAAACGCCAAGTTGTCGAAATTGTCAAAACTGAAATGTAATTTTAAGAAGAAAATATAAGAAAGAGAGACAACAATATTTTATATATAGAAGATGTCGAAAATGTTGTCCATTATTCTCAAGGCGCAAATGCATTTGTCGTTTCATATTCTCAGTTACTCTGATGGTCTGATGAGTATTTCAGGTGTTATTTCTTCTAAAATTCTTAAAATATTCATTTGCAAATCCATTATGGTTTTGAGATCGATTTTTAAATACATTATTTTTAAAGTAAAAGAAAAGAAAGAAGTCGAGATTTGTCAAGTCTGGAGATCTTGGGGGCTATAAATTTCTACTTATTAATCGATTATCGTAAAATTCGTGCAAAAATGCCAAGGTTTGGTTTGCTGTATAAGCAGTAGCATTGTCCTGTTGAAAAAATCCATATTGTAGCTCCTCATTATCCAATTATTCAATAAAAGGTATTAAAATTTGTTCCATATAAAAATTTGAGTTTACGTTTTCGCGGAGAAAAATTGGTTTTATGCGCCTTTTTGAAATTGCAACCCAAAGACCAAGTTTTACTGGATGAAGAGGCGTCTCAGCAAACGCATGGCGATTATCTGAAGATCAAAGCCTCATATTTTGGGATGTTGTATACTCATCAAGAAGAAACCACGCTTCATCGGTGAAAAAAGTAATATCTAAAACTTCGTCATTATTGATGTCCAAAAACCAGTTTCAGTAATTTATTCTAGGTTGAAAATCTCGGGGTAGAATTTAATGGAATAAGGGCCAGTTGTACAATCAAGGATTAAAGCAAGGGTTAGTAATTAACAGCTGGTTAGTCAATGTGTTGTACGATTACAGGTTAAGAGTAACCATGGCTCTTAACCAGAATATTTTTAAATATTGATGAAATAAGGCGTTAATGATTTAACAAAGTGTTAAGGCATGACATTTGCCGTTTGTTTAATCACTGGTAATGGCTTTTCGGCGACGTTTGGTAATTGAATCTGATTCTGAAGATGAAGTATTAGAAAATATGTTTTAAGAAGTAGGAAAGCCGAGCGAATTAGACATAGGCCTGATCATTTTACCGAACTTGACGACACTGATTTTTTTTTACACGTTTTCGTTTAACGAAACCAACAGTGCAGCTGTTATTAGGTCAAATTTATCAAAACTTGTCTCACAATTGACAATGAGATTTTTGGCATGTGGCGACATGTTAATATGCGCTGGGGACTTCGCTGGTATAGATAGACTAATTTTTTAAATAATTTATTACACTCGTTAAAAAACTATTTTAAATATTCAGCAGGAAGGGAAACATCAGCTTTTGATTAAATAAAATTTTATACATTCACTGCATTTCTGCTTACTTCTTTTATCCAATACCAATAACCAAGAATACTTCATGCACTTTATAAAATAATCTATTTACCTTATCTTGTGTTGCGATCGCATCAATTTTGCTATTCTCTATTATATCTTTATACCGGGCGACAAAATTCACTAATTTTAAACAATAATCTTGCATAAAATTAAGTTTTCTATTACGCTTAGTTTTTGACATTTTGTAATTTTAATTTTTATGAAAACTGACGTATATGTCAAAATTGAAATAAAATAAAATTTATGTTTTGTTTTATATAGTATAATTTGGAAAAACCGATCCAGTGTTAATTGACAGACTGCTAGGTAACCTTTAGAAAAATAGAAATGGTACAAATAATTGTGTTTTTTAACCATTGGTTTGGTTAACTGTATGTTACGTAACCGTAGATACTAACTGTGTATTGTACAACTGGCCCTAAATGAATTATATACAGAAACTATATCAAATTTTCTTTCCAAATCTTATGTGTGGTACACACAGATAAATTTAGCTCTTGATTGATTCTTCGAACGGATGTCGATAGGGTCTCTTCCACAATTTGTCTTACATTATCAAGTACTTCGGTTGTTCTTTTTCTTGGTCTTCAGCTACCGTTTTTTCTTTCAACACTTCCCTGTTCCCGAAATAATTCTACAGTTGTCTTTATAACTTGGTAAATATTATTAAAATTATGATCTGCTGCTTCAATGGGAAAATTTTCCTGAAATTCATTCTAACAGGCAGCAAAAGATTATTGCCATTCGCCATTTTCCAATTTATTTCCATTTCTAAAATAAGATTCCAAAAAAGGCTTTGATTCCATTAGATAACATTTTTAACAATATCTCGGGTCAAATTGACATTTAATTAAATAGATACCTACCTAAATTAAGACGTTTTCTCTGTTCATTGCTTACTCCGAATTAGGATTTTTTTTAACACACTGTACTAGGCTTGGGCCACACTATGCGTTTTGGCGGGACGGGTTTAACCGGACCGGTTTAACGGGAAAACAACAACTTATTGTTTTAAATGAATGCGTCCACATCTATGCGGTTGCGTTCCGGTTACCGGATACTACCGCAGCATGTTGCGGTTTGACCGGACGGTAAATTTACCGCATCTCAATTACAACACATTGAAGATAATGCAAGCGTTCACATTTCTCCGGTTTTTAACCCAGCCGCAGTTGATATTTATAGAACATAATATAAAAATTGAGAGGAATGCGGGACATCAAGTGTGTATTTGTCATTGTCAATAAATATTTATGATAAATAATATGTTTGACACAGATAAATTTATTCAGTATGTTGAAGGGTACCCTGCCTTGTGGGAAAAGGGTAGTAATGACATACGATAGTACTCAAAAAATTTATCATTATACTTTCGTATATTTCCGAAAAAAATTGGGAATCTTTCACTTCGTTCTCGTTCAAAATTGAATGGATGA
This sequence comes from Harpalus rubripes, assembly GCA_963082715.1. Taxonomy (NCBI): domain Eukaryota; kingdom Metazoa; phylum Arthropoda; class Insecta; order Coleoptera; family Carabidae; genus Harpalus; species Harpalus rubripes. The sequence continues at coordinate 13,327,348 of OY720463.1, forward strand.
ACCCAATATTGGCGTTTTACTGGCTCGCGAAGCAAACCAGCAGCTTTAATTTCGGAAATAAGTTTAATTTTTGAAATCATATCTATCCATAGGGCGCGAGCAGACACGTGACTCAAGCGACCTTGACATGCTTGGAATCAGCTGATTTGTATGCGCATGTCATTTTGACAACAACAATGTCACGTTGGCAATACCAATGTTTTGATTTATTTTGATTTTGAACTGCATTAATGTTATTATTATACAATTTTTAAGAAGTAAAACACATGAAATTAAAACTAAAAACATTTAAAATTCAAAATAAATTAATCAACATAACATTGTCCTTGTCAAAATGGCATGCGCACACAAATCAGCTGATTGCAAGCACGTCAATGTCGCTCGAATCACGTGTCTGCTCGCGCCCTATACGGACTATTATTAACTTATTTATTTATGTACTTATTTGTCTTGGTCACAGACTACCAACTACTTCATTTAAAATATTTCGCTTGTTTTTTTAATAGAATCGAGTTGTCATTGCTGCTGTCCTGTTTTGCGGGATATATGTGGACGCTGTATGATTCATCCCGTTTAACCGGATGCGGTTTTACCGGTTCCGCCAAAACGCATAGTGTGGCCCGAGCCTTAAGGGCATAATCAAAAGATTGTAGCACGGGGAATCTTTAATTTTCGTCAGCATTATAATCTTGTATATGCCCGTGGTACATACAATGTTTTATTTTATTTTGATTCTCGAAATTCAAGGATTCAATAGGTATGCAGGGGTCCGTTTTTTCAGTAATAATTGTCTAATATTTACACTTCACCCAAATATATACAAAAACGTTACAATATCTCGGAAACTATAAGAGATACGAAGTCCGTTAAATTAGAACAAAGTTGCCCCGTGAGTAGACTATTTTAAAGAAGTATCTGTTTTTCCCAAAAAAATTACCTATAGGTCACTAGATAAATGCAAAATGCTGATTTTTATTTTAACGAATAAATTCTAAGTATGACATAATATGGAATTTTGGTTTGCACTTCTTTAAAACCCTTTTTTATTTTCTTTTGAAAGACAATGCTCAATTTTTTATCATTGTTTGATCTTGAGTTATGATTTTTATATGGACGCCATATTAGAAAGTTACACCATTGAAATGAAATTTTTCAGATTTCCAACGTTATATAATATTTTGATGGTCATTTGTTTCAAACGTAAAACATGCAATAATTATTAATTATATAGTAAAAACAATGAATGTGGCAATAAATCAAATGAAAACATTTTTTTTCATTTCTAGGTTTTTTATTTGCAACTAAAATTTGATTCATTTTAATATTTTTATATGAGGATCATATTGAAAACGAAATTAGAAAATTGTTTTAGAGCTGAATAATTTAAAAAATATTAGTGAAAATGAAGAACATATATATAAAAATAAACATATGGCAATAATAAACTTATTATTTCTTTTACATTGCTACAATCATTGCTGCAAAATTTGTTGCATGTTTGCTGTTTTATATAAATGGACATCAATATATTATACCTCGTTGAAAAACTAGAATAATTTTCCTTTCAATAGTGTGACTTACCAATATGGCGTCCATATAAAAATCATAACTTTCAACTTTCACCTCATAACTCGAAATGTCTCATAAAAAAATAGAGCATCGTTGATCGCAAGAATATAAAAATCTGATGTGGCCAGCACATAACCTCTCGCCAGATATTTTACCTGGTTGTACGCATAAAATGAAAAATATTTTTAAATACAAATACATATATTCATGTCTCACTACAAAATAATTCTCACATATATTTGCAAAATCTATGGGATACTTTAATATAAATTATGTACAATACATACATTTTCTTTATGTTCAATATCCTGAAATTTTCTTTTTCTACTTTCCTTTTCTTTTTCTTTATATTCGTCATTTTTTCGCAAATTCCTCTTATATTCTTTTTTACGTAGATATATTCTTTTACGTTGTTGACTTTTTTTATTTTCATAATCTTCATAATGATGTACAAATATTTTTGACAGCGGCATACAAATATTTTTGACAGTGACATTTATGTGTCAATTACAAACATTTGAATTTCTTGCCTTGGAGTAATTTGATTTGAGAATTTTAACATCAAATTATTTTATATGCATTTCTTTATCTCTAAAACTATAGAAGATATAATAATGAATTTATATTTAACGAATAAATAATTTAACGTTCTTTAATGTAAGTATTTACATAAATTTTCGATAAATAATATTTAGATGATTTTTTTTCTTGTAACTACTACTTTCGGTTGTCCAACTGTTATCAAAACTTAATCAACTCTTCCCATTCTTGTTAGATTGAGGAATCCGTAGTTAAAAATGTCTTAAGTCTTATAGTATTTGAGATATCGTGAATCCAACACACACACGCACACGCACGCACGCGCGCGCACTCACACACACACACATACATACGGACATCATCGTAAAAATGTTATAATCGGATTCTAGGGACCTTAAAACGTGCTTATTCACTCAAATCTATATACGCGATTTTTAGCATGAATACAATACCTCTCTTAGCGAGAGGTAAAAATGGGTTTTTAAGAAGTTCAAACCAAAATTCCATATTATTTCATATTTAGAAGTTATTTGTTAAAACAAAAATCAGTAAAATTTGACTTTTTGCGTTTATCTATACTCTGTCCGTTTTAACTTTAGACTATATATATATATATATATATATATATATATATATATATATATATATATATATATATATATATATATATATATATATAAAATAAGAAATGCAAATTTTGGCGCCTTTCCTTGATTTAAAAAAAATTCTTTCTAATTGACATTAACATTGATTTTATGCATACACTTATTTATAATATCCATACCTTTCTCTACATATCGGCGAAAGGGGCATGCATAAATGAAAACCACATTATTCAATTAAATTTTAAAGAAAACAACGTAAAATAAAAATATAATTCACCTTTGAAATATAAATATTTAGGTACTCTCTGAAATATATACATTATATGTATATTCTAAACAAATTTGTTTGTTCCGTGGGTGATCCGAATGACCCTTTTTCCTCATGTTCTTTTTTAGCTTTCCAAAAACTACATCGTCCTATGCCCAGTTCTAATTCCACAATTTGGGCACATTCTCATTTGGAATATGGATTAGTGGCACGATATGTACAGTATAAATTATACGCCATTTTTTTGCCCTCTTCAGAGGGCATTTCCTTTTAGATCTTGTACAAAATTGGCAGACAGGTTCAGGATTTATCCATAATATTAACGAGGAGAAAAATAACAAAACTAACGAAAAACTAAGAAAACGCGCTCAACGAAAACTATGTAATGTAAAATATATAACGCCAAAACACTATGAAAATTATATAAACTAAAAGAACAATAATATAATTAACAAACAGAACTGAACAAAAATTAATAATATGTAATAAATCGTGTACTATTGACTTTGTTCTTTTATTTATTTTATGTCAGACGGCATAACATAAATCAAAATAATTGATACAGTTGTCAAGTAAATTTAAATTTCGCGTCAATTATTTTACTGTGTAAACTCGGTTCACGTTGGAACCAATCAGAAAGCTAGAATCTTAGGCCCTATCTCACCCAACGCTCTATAGTTAAAACGGATAGAGTATACTAATCTATGAATATCTCGGAATAACAAATACACCCTTAAAATGGCCTACTAACGGAGCAATTTGCTTCAATTTAACCGACTTCGTATGTCTTATAATTTCCGAGATCCCAATAACGCGCCTCGAAGAACGGGCACCTGTATATTCGGAATCGTACTGGCTTTGTGAATTTTAAGTATGCTGTGGCTGCTAGCTATAGTATTTGTTTATAATCAATTTTAATTCAGTGTCAAATGAAAATGGAAGATCCATTATGCAAAAGATATATCAGAAAAATTTGTGGCTGCACACGGCAAGTTGGTTCCACAGAAGACAAAAACGTATACGAGAAAGGATTGCCAGTAGCGGAGTTCAAAAAAAGTAATTTATCGAATTTATTGTGTTGTCTGACATTTATCTATCCACGGTTTTGACCTCGGTTTTGAGATTTGAATAGTTGTTGCTTAGCAATTTTACAAGACCTCGGGCGATAAAAGCCAAATTGCGTCCACTTTTGAGGGCAAATAAACAAGTTTATTATTCCAAAATAAAATAAATGATTAAAAACATATCAATGATACAAATTATTTTGGGAAGTAAAAATTAGGAAATTAATTTTGTTGTCGGCTGGCTTCGAAACCGACTCTCCGAATTTTGTTTATTACCAAACCCACACGTTACCATTTTGCTCTCTGGACCGTTGCTTGGGAATTATATTTCCCTTGATATGAACAGCGATCTTGGATGTTCGACAATTTTTCTTAATTTTTTCTGTTATTACAAATGTAAATTCACTAATTTGAAGTCTAATCCACAGAACTAGAATCCTCGAATAAATATACAAAATTACAAACTAATATATAATTAAATTATTTCATATGTTAATCTCCTATGTGTCGGTCGGCCTAAGACACCCGGCATAAAAATTGAAGTATTGTATCTACCCTTGCAGTTAAAATGCTACTTTCTCTACCCTTTCGTTTCAAGTGCTATATTATTTACTATTTTGAGACTTGGCTCCTATTTGAGAATCGTGGGCGCAGGTGAGTTAATTTAGTTCCATAAAATTCCGCCGATTGCGCATGTGGGTCTCAATATATCGAATTTCGTGGCCAACCAATCTCAACTGGTTTATCCCGCACTCTTTCAACAAAATTTTAGGAATAATATTACAAAGTAATCAAAATTATTAAATGTGTATTTATATGAACTTCTAAAATGATTGAAATGTTTAAAGAAAATTACCAGTAGTTTCAAATTCCATAAAAGTTCTTAATCCTGAAGCGATAGGAATCCCTGGTATGAAATTGGTCAAAAATTGTATTGTTTTATGAAAACCTTCTTCGAAAACAAAACATTCCAGAAAATAAATCATTAATGCTGGTATAGCATAACAATTATATATTACGATAATCGTAGATTCTGCAAATTAAAAGAAAAATGTATTGAAGTACATTTACGTAATTGACTATATATATATATATATATATATATATATATATATATATATATATATATATATATATATATATATATATATATATATATATATCTAGACGGTTTAAGCTACTTGATAAGTATATCAGATTGAATATACAGGTGTAAAATATTAACTCAAACCTGGATCGATTTGTTTTTCGCATTAAATAACGAAAAAATGTGTTGTGGTTCGTATTAAATGTTATCTCATGAAGAAATATGCACAATTGTCAAAAATTTGACATCTTGGCTTGATTAGTTTATTTTAAATAGATAGTACTTGAGCAGTTCGTGTAATCTGAATAGATGTTCACAAGTGCCTATTACGTAAGTTGTAAATAACTTAAAAAGTTAATATACAAGGTGTAAATGAAATAAGTACATTAAATTTAACCCGTAATGTAACTCGTCGAGAGCAACAATATTTCATAATAAAAAAATTCCAAATCTTCTAGTTTTTCAGATAAAATTCTTTAAAGATTTGTTAGATATTTTGCTATCCGCTTCTGACCTGATCGCTGCTGCTCTCTGCTGTCTGAATTTAGCTTCGATTCACACGGCACATAAATTGTAAGCTGGTATTTATTTTCTTGCAGACACAGTAATTAATAAACGATCAAGGGAAAACTTTTTTATTATTAATAAATTCGTAATAGTACAATTATTAAAATAAAAAAATTTAAATTTTGGATAACAAAATTATAAAATTGTGTATTAAAACAGACTTGTAAACATCTGTTAATAGAGGAATATCATAGTTACGAGGTTATGAGATGAGTTATCAGTTATCGTTTATCGTCGACAAATCATAATAGTTTAAATACGTTATTCAAAAAATGTAAGTACAAACTCTTGTCCAATTAAACGAGGTATATGAGTACAAATTAGTCGTCCATTTATTGTTATAGCCTAAATATTTTTTAATGAAAATTTTTACAGTATGAAGGTTTTCGTCTCTCGTGATGTGTATTGTGCACTAAAGACACCTTTGGTAAATCCAGCCTCATCAGTGAACAATACTAGCCATTGGACTTTTTGCGCATGGTATGCATATAATTGCTGTTTTTAAAAAATTATAATATCTGATATTCCGTACTGTGATAAGATGTAAAAGATTTACAAATATGCGAATATTAGGAACACAATTTGGAAAACTCCCCGTCTAAATGCGTTGACAACTCTATGCCAGTATCTTTATGTCAATAACAAATAAAATATAGTATAGATATGAATAAATAAATTATAGGTATGTAATTATATTATCTTTGTACTCGATATTCGTAAACGTAAGCATTTTGACAAAAAAAAATTTTATAAACAAATTTATTATTGTCAAAATTTAATTGCATTAAATGATAGAACAGTCAATTGCTAAAACTATTTTTTTTTTTATTAGAAAAATACGTGGAGCGTCTCGTCAATTTACGGGGTTGTAAAAATGCTAAAATGATATTCGATATCGATAAAATACTTATTAAGAAATATTGATGCTCTCGACTCACCCTGTGTACACAAAAGACACAAACTGCTAACCTGTTAATAACTAACAAAAATATTTTATATTTTATACAGTTTTGCATATCCTATCAAAGTGGTCCTCAAATAGGAGATATTTAAGATGTTCCATCTCCAAATTTTGTGTCTCAGATCATTGAATAAATAATCTACTCTATATATATATATATATATATATATATATATATATATATATATATATATATATATTATATAGAGTGTCCCATTTAAGGTACGAATACATTGAGATTTCGAGAACCGTAAGAGCTACGAGGTTGGTTAAATTAGACAAAAGTTGCCCCATTAGGAGACCATTTTAATGGTATTTTGTTATTTGCGAAAAAATGCGTAGGTCACTAGATATAGGCGAAAATGTAAATTTTTCAGTTTTTTATTTTTGCAAATAATTTCGAAGTGTGAAATTATACTGGATTTTGGTTTGCACATCTTTAAAGCACTTTTTTATGTTCTTTCGACTGGCGATGCTCAATTTTTTTTTATCAATGCTGATTTTCGAAGACTGATGTCAAAATTTTAATTTTTATATGGACGCCATATTGGAAAGTTACGCCATTGAAAAGAGAATTTTTTTAGCTTTACAATGATATAAAATAGTAATCATTTATTGTTATAATAACAGAGAAATTAACAAAAAATGTTATTAATACTAAAATTTAATTGAAAAAAGTAAATCGAAGGCTGCTGTTTAAGAAAATAACTATTTAATAAACAAATAATGTTAAAAATACAAAAATAATTTACAAAAACTTTACAATAAATTTTCTATTAATCCACCATTTCGTTCTACGCACTTCTGCACCCTTCGTTCTGTTCCTTCTATAACTTTTCTCAGCATTCTTGGCCTAATTTGATTTAGAATTTTTACTGTGGCATTTCTTAATTCATTTTCATTCTAATATTCCCGAATAAAAAGTTTATTTTTTAAGTATCCACATAAAAAAAATCTAATGGTGTTAAATCTGGAGATCTAGCAGGCCACTTGATTTCGTTGTTGGTCCCTGTCCATTGTCCTCCAAATCTAATATTTAAATATTGTACTGTAAATTTTAGTATTAATAACATTTTTTTGTTAATTTCTTTGTTAATTATAAAAATAAATTATTACTATTTTGTATTAATGTACAGCTAAAAAAATTCTCTTTTCAATGGCGTAACTTTCCAATATGGCGTCCATATAAAAATTAAAACTGACATCAATCCTCGAAATCCAACATTGATATAAAAAAAATTGAACATCGCCAGTCGAAAGAACATATAAAAGTGCCCTAAAGATGTGCAAACCAAAATCCAGTATAATTTCACACTTCGAAGTTATTTGCAAAAATAAAAATGCAAAATTTACATTTTCGCAAATACAAAATGGTCTCCTAATGGGGCAACTTTTGTTTAATTTAACCAACCTTGTAGCTCTTACGGTTCTCGAGATCCCAATGCATTCGTACCTTAATGGGACGCTCTGTATATATATATATATATATATATATACAGGGTGTCTTGGAAATAGGGGGACATGGCTTAACCACAGATTCCTGAGGCTAAAATAAGATAATTTAACTAAACTTACCCTTCTCCGAACTTATACCGTTTAGCCAGTATTCTGCTTCAAAGTTCTTCTAAAAAAAATAATTTTGCTTATAATAACAGAACGGTTGGTTCGATTTGGATGAAATTTAGTAAGACACTTCATATGGATATAAGCCTACTTTTAAGATGATATTTGCTATTATTAGTGAACCGCTAGTGCAAGAAACTTGAATGTCACGACATTGATGAGACAGTAACTTTTTAATGGCAACGCCGATAACGTAAAATTATTTTTTTTTTTCATAAAGATACATTCAATAGTAAACTTTTCTTTCTCTGTTTAATTTGTGATATCTGTCACGGTTCACGCAGAAAAAAATAAAACCTGAGTGACTGCACCCTGAAAATTTTCAATTAAATTTTATCTAGCAGTCCATTTATTTGACAAATATCTCATTTTCATAGCAGTAACAATTGTTTATAAGTTGTCAATCCTGCCAAGTTGCTTAGGAGTAAGATAAGATTACTAATCTTCTAACCATAATAATAATAACAATAATAATAATCATGGCTTATTCTTATGCGGAACAAACGGACATGTTACTAGTCTTAGGATATTGCGAAGGAAATTGTCGCAGATGCGTTAGAGTATACGCCGAAAGGTTTCCAAATCGTCGCGTGCCGAATCATAAAACTTTTGCACGTGTTGAAAGGCGTTTTCGGGAAAGAGGAAGTTTTACACCAGTAACCGCTGATCGTGGACGTGCTCCTATAATTCGCACTCCTGGCGTAGAAGAAATTTTGGAAATTGTAGAACAAGATCCCAGTTAGTGTTGCCGCAAGACCAAGACCAGTCTTGGTCTTGTCTCGTCTCGTCTTGGTCTTGTCGAGACAAGACCATAATTTTAGTCTCGACTGAAAAGTCGAGACGAGACGAGACCAGTGTCGAGTCTTGTCGAGAAAGTCTTGAAGTCTCGACAAGACTCTCGACTTCAGTTTGTAGGTATTTTTTGGAATATATTTACTAAAAGTGCTTCACAACTCAAGAGTAACGCTATAAATATTGTTTGATAATTAGTAAAAAGAAGAGAGATATGAATTTTTAAAAATTTATAATTATGTATTTTCGTTGTGTTCCTGAAACATTAATTTATGTGAATATAAAAATTTGGATACTTTATTAGAAATTCACAAACTGGGTTTGAAACTTGGCTTAAATAGTAAATATTGCAAAATAAGCATAATACTCCTATTTATGATCTATACGTAAAGAAATAAATGAGCATTAATTGCATAGATTTTGGTATATAATAGAATAAATAATTAAACAGTTAAATCGGAGAGATGAACTGGCTTGTAGAGACTTGGAGAAAACACATTGTAGGGATGTACGAATTCTTAGAAAACTCAAGAGAAAGCGGATTTTTTGGAGCCTGAGATTACCAAGGTCACTGCAAGGGATGTTGTATAAAAAATATACGTGACTTTGACAATGAAAAGAAATGTTGGGGAAGAGAAAATAAGGACAGCGACACGCATTTTATTTACAACTAACTATTTACACTAATAACAACAATAATAATATATACAATATATTACAGTGGGGCACCCACACCGTTATTATTAAAGACGCTGGTCTGGCTACGGTCCTGATTCCAATAAAAATAAATGTGACTTTCTTTTTAATTATTCGAAAATCCTAATATTAAGATTACCTCTTAATTTTTTTTCTGATGATATACACATTTCGCTGTGCTGAAGTTCTCAATCGAAAAGAATTTTTCCAAAATTTGGAAAATTATTTCTTGTTATGTATTCAATTCTTGCAGTGTTCTTTTAGTGCGCCACTGCCGACATTAAATTTGTATTAAAAATCATGAATTAACTAATAACGTACCTAACTGACGTTGAATAGAAAATAAATTCGTAATTATTATTAATACATATTTCATGTTGACCAGTGACACTAAAAGTGTACACTTGCAGAATTAAATAAAAAATAAATAATTTCGGATTTGGGAATGCTGAAACCCGTAATAAGCAAGTAAGTTTGTAAAACGATATATTAAATTATGGAATACAAATACTAACTGTAAAATTGAAAAACAATATCTAGGTATTTCACCTACTTAAAATACGTAAAGGTAAATAAATACTATCTCACTATGTACACAAATTTTCATATTAATTGTTTGAAGAGATCTAGTAGACAATGATCCTAGAAGACTTTAAAAATTAATATCCCAAATATTTATTAGAATTTTTTAAACATGATTGTACTGATTTTCTTAGATTTTCATACACTATTATATAAAATTATAAACAATTTGTTGATTGACGCAGAGTCGAGAGTCTTGTCGAGAGTCGAGACAAGACCAAGACAAGACCAAGGTAGTCGAGACTTAGTCAAGACCAAGACAAGACCGACCTCAAGTCTCGTCTCGTCTCGTCTTGTGGCAACACTAATCCCAGTATTAGTTGTCGATGTTTGGCACTAGAAGTAGAAGTTTCCAAGGATGTAGCGCATACGGTTCTCAAAGAACAACTGTTATATCCATATCACATTCAAACTGTGCAAGAACTTTTACCAGCCGATCTCAATAAGCGCCTAGAGTTTTGCCGCTTCATCCAAGAAAAAAAGAGTTGAAAATAATAATTTTCATAAAACAATTCTCTTCACTGATGAGGCGTGTTTCACAAGGAGAGGTATTACCAACTTGCACAATGAACATGTGTATGCCGAAGAAAATCCGCATATCAGCAAGCAACGCCACTTTCAGCACGAGTTTAGAATCAATGTTTGGTAGGAATTATCAACAGTTTCATTATAGGTCCTGTAATTCTACCAAATCGTTTGAATGGAGAGAGATACTTAGAATTTCTTCAAAATGTTTTACCTGATTTATTGGAACATTTGCCGTTAGCCCTCAGACGCGACATGTGGTTTCTTCATGACGGAGCACCGCCTCACTTTACTGTTAATGTTCAGAACCACTTAAATTTACAGTTTCCTAATAAATGGATAGGTAGAGGAGCTTACGCTCCAGCAAAGTGGCCTCCACGGTCACCAGATTTAAATATTTGCGATTCGTTTTTTGGGGAACATTAAAGAGCAAAGTGTATTCTTCGCCTATAAATACAGAAAATGAACTATGGGACAGGATACAAGACGTTTCGCGCTCTATTGTGAACAATGCAGAAATGTTGCAGAGAGTACAGTACAATTTTGTACGTAGAATTAATCTTTGCATACTAGAAAATGGTGATCACATTGAATATTTATTGTAAATGTTTTAATAAATCTATTTGCTACTTATTTTTTAATTGTTTGTCAGATTGCTAGATAAAATTTAATTGAAAATTTTCAGGGTGCAGTCACTCAGGTTTTATTTTTTTCTGCGTGAACCGTGACAGATATCACAAATTAAACACAGAGAGAAAAGTTTACTATTGAATGTATCTTTATGAAAAAAAAAATAATTTTACGTTATCGGCGTTGCCATTAAAAAGTTACTGTCTCATCAATGTCGTGACATTCAAGTTTCTTGCACTAGCGGTTCACTAATAATAGCAAATATCATCTTAAAAGATGACATATCCATATGAAGTGTCATACCAAATTTCATCCAAATCGAACCAACCGTTCTGTTATTATAAGCAAAATTATTTTTTTTAGAAGAACTTTGAAGCAGAATACTGGCTAAACGGTATAAGTTCGGATAAGGGTAAGTTTAGTTAAATTATCTTATTTTAGCCTCAGGAATCTGTGGTTAAGCCATGTCCCCCTATTTCCAAGACACCCTGTATATATATATATATATATATATATATATATATATATATATATATATTATACAACCTGTATACTTATCTAGGTAATAGATACAAGATTTATTCATTATTGGCTTAAACAGTCGAGATAAACGTAGTGAATGACAAAAATACCAGAGTTAAATATTGCTGCTATTAGGAGGATTATGCTCAATAAATACATAGAAGACAATATATAGTAAATTGCAATGATGGAAAAATCTGTAGTTGGCAAAAGATATTTGCACCACCCAAATTCGGATTTCAATATCAACGAAGCTAGTAGGGCCATTGGAATAATTACCAGTAGCATATATATGTACCAGTTGATCAAAAGAAGATATCCACGGAAACCCATTATTTTGAGATATTCCTAGAAAAATTCACTTATTATGCAGGGTGTCTAAATTTAATAATAATAATTTATTTAGACTGCTAATATACAGGCAGGCACAATCCCAATTACATATTAACAGTATAAAATATGTGATGTTTAAGGGTTTAAAATAAACATATATTGCACGTTAATCCTAGGGTACCTTTATATACAGGAGCTGTGTTCCTTCGAGCTGTGATTCACAATCTAAATGATAAAAGTGATCATGATTAAAAAGAATAATGTTTCTGCATTTCCTATTCGTTATCCCCACTTTCTCATTTTGTGATCACTAAACAACTTTCCCCTTTCCCTTCTGAATCAACCATTTTGACTGATTCACTGATTCGATTCAGTTCACAGTATGGCCATGGACCAAGATCGCCGCCATTACCGGCCCATTGTCAACTGTCAAACATACCGAAAATAGGATAAATTTACGGTTCCCTATTTATTTAAAAGTTTGTAAGTAATGTGATTTTGTATTACAACAGAATATTAAATAATTACATTATGAAATTATGAAGACTATTTCCAAAACAATTTAATACCCAATGAAATGGCAAAATTTTGAATATTCGGACCAATCAGAGCAAACTTACAGCGAATATTGCATACCAGGTGAAAATTTTCAGAAACTTACCGCGAATATTGCACTGATTTGACATATAAAATCCCAAATGACAGCCTAAAATTGCAAACATATTTAAGCAATCTTTAAGTTGTTTGTATTTACAAAACAGATAAGAGAAATAGAAATAACAACAAAATTATCTTTTTCTTTGTATAAATATGGAATTTTGAGCATTGTGGCACATAGAAATTTACAGTAAATCCGCAATAAAAAGTAGGGCTGCTAATTTGTTTGTATTGCTAAGGATTGGTAACAGATTTGAACAGTTTGTTTGACATTTATAATCATACCAAAATTAATCGTTTGGAACGGTTTTATATGAAAATAGGTATTGAAAATAGTATTAACAAAACATACCTGTAAATACTAAAAGATCAAAAGTGTATGTGTGGAAGCAGTTTAAAATATTTTGTGATGGAATCCTATCAATATGATAATACAACGTTAGATAATGTTGTGACTGGGCATACAAAATGGGTAAAATTAACGAAGAAAATTATAAAGACGTAATAGTAAAAACCATTTGGAATACTACAGCCAAATTTTACATATAAATATTATAAGTATTGTTACGGGTTATTTATATTCCAGGAGATTTTCAGATCTGTAACACTAGTTATGTATTAAAACAAGAGTGAATGATTATTTTACACACAACTTTTATTTACACACAAAACTTGTATCTCAGCATATTATATTAAAGGTTATCTGGCAAACTGTCACATTGCGCGGGAAATATTACTTGGCATGTCCGCAAGTGCTGCCACCTATCGGTACTCGGGGTAACAACCATTTGGTGCTACGGTATCGATTAAAATAATAAAAGATTTTTTGAATTTTAATGTTCTGTAAATAGTCTAACAAATATATTTCGTGCATTAAAAATGATCTTAAAATTCAGCATTCAAAATGTGTTGCCTGCAAGAAACTGCGTTCGTTTATTTTGATAGCAATTTGACAGAAAATGTGCCCTCAACTTCGTTTCGGGCACTTTTTGTGAAATTACTATCAAAACAAACTCATCCAATTACTAGGCAACACATATTTTAATGCAGAATTTTCGATCATTTTCAATGCACTTAATATATTACTACAGATAATAACAATTAATTTATTACATAAATATTATTATGACATATTTACTCCTATCCAATTTTCCAGCGAAAATATTTCGTTTTCCAGCCATTTTAAGTCTGTAAACTATAAATCTACAAAAAAAATTGTTTTATATACTATTAAAAATAATGTTACCACTTTTCACGTCTCACAACAAGAAACACACGAATTAAACACTATATTCACATTCACTTGCATTTCCATCACCAATAAGATCATTATTTAACCCGCTTAATTAGCTACGAGTATTTTCAAAATTCTGCTAGAACTAAATTTCATCATTCAGATATTACCTTCATAAATCTGCACTATGTCTGCAGACAGGTATTTATTCAATCTAATCCTATTTCACTTCTGATGAAATTGTTAGCACTTTTCACGTCTCAAAAAGAAGGACACAAGTGCACAAACCACTAACACAGGAAGACACACAACTCAGTGTATTAAAAGTAAAACACTGCTCACTAGCGCTCCCACAACTGCCTAGAAGAACTAAAGCGACAGGTGGCATATAGTAGCGATTTATTTAAAATAAATTTCCGTTTAAAGTACAACAGCTCATCAAAATTATCCATTATTAAACGTTCCTAAATTATTTTAGGTAAAAATTCTTTTAATAGAAATTGAAGCTTATTGTCTATCAATTTCATTATTAGAAATTTTTTAAAAAATAATATAGGAACTTTTAATAACAGAATATTTTGATAACCTATGTTCTAGATTTAAATGAAAATATATTAGATGATTTATGTAATTGAAATAAAATCATACGTCATGTTTAACCATATATTTAATCACATATTAAAATTGTACCTTTGGTTGAAAATATAATAAACTTAATAAATAATAAATAAACACTGAATTATTTATAAAGAAAATATCACTTTTTCAGTCAGTAAACTTAAATTAAGCAGAATCAAAAATATCACAATCTGATTACAAATCAGTCAAATGCAGGAACATACACTTATATAAAAATAGTTTCAAATAAAATATAAAATAAAAAAATAACTTCTTACATAAAAAAGAAAACGAACTCATCAAAATGGTTTAACATGTAATAGAACAAAACAAAAATATCTCTGAAAATATCACTTTTTTAGTAAGTAAACTTAAATTAAGCAAAAACAAAAATATCACAATTTGATTACAAATCAGTCAAATGCAGAAACATATACTTATATAAAAATAAAAAGTTTCAAATAAAATATAAAATAAAAAAATGATTTCTTACATAAAAAAATGACCTCATGAACATAGTTTAACATATAATAGAACAAAAAATATCTAAACAACAATTAATTAGTTTGTAGGAATATTAAGTTCGTTTTGATTTTTTAACAATTTTAGAATTTACGTCATCGAAATATTTTCGAATAATTAAAAGAGATGATTTCTTTAAGATATCTCTTTTAACATCGCTAAAATGTATGGAACACGTTATAAAAGAAAAATCTACTTTTTCGTCTAATATTTGCAAAATTTTAGCTTGTAATTGAGAAACAAAGCCAAAATCTTTTAATATAAAATATATAATATCATATATTTGTGCTAATATTAAACACAAATTTTCAGATACGTATTTTAATCGCTTTTTATCGTCCACCTCTTTTTTCATAGTAAACATATGATGCGGTTCTAAATTCTGTGCCAGTAAACAACTTCTGCAAATTTCGCAGTCTGAAGTGAAAAAAGATTTTACCAAGTATCCAGCTACATAACCTAATGTGTGTGATTCTAATGAATCTAAATCCATGTGAAAATCAGGAATGTGGATAGAGAAGAATTCATTCTCAGTAAAATCTTGCACATCCATTGGTGGATTAGTCACGAAGTCTTGCAAATTGTCTAATATTTTGCCGTTATCGTTTTCACAATTCGCATTACGGCAGTTAGGTGCAATTAAATTGTTTAATAAGCATGTTTTATGACCATCAATGAAATGAAAACGATTTGGATTAACATAACGAATGCCATGTTGCCTGATTTGCCCAAATAAATTTTCTATTGCATCTTGCTGTAAATTCCTTGTTCTGAGATATGATAATCCAGCTTTTTGACACTTATTCCAAATACGCATAACTCCGCGAATAGTAATAGTTCAACCTTTTTTACAGCTGGATTTCTGGACGCATTTAAAAATTGCCATTTATCAAATCGGGGAAGCATATAATACCAAAACTTGATTTGGGCAGATCTATCGCTAACAGCACATCGATATTTTTTACCGTCGATTGGTATCCTTGCACTACCATTTAAACTGTCGAATAGTGAATCGATGTCGCTAACAAATTCAGCTGTATTGATAGTTTCGGATGGTATTTTTTCGTCCCCAATTGAAATAAAATATATTGTTGCTGCGACGGAATTACTCATCGTACGCGCTGCAACTTTAACTTTCATTTTTATTTTCTGAGAATCCAAAGTTAAATGCTGCTGTTTGAGTTTTATGAGGCTTTGAAAACGTCTAGTCTGATCTATATCGACGGATTTTGTTATGTGTTCCCATTTTGCTATTTTTCCCGTATCGTACTGGATATTGTAATTTTTTAGTGCTGTCCTGGTATTTTTTAATAAGTGTGGTACATCGTGTAAAGTAACTATTTCTTCGTTGTTTACTACAAAAAATGGGCCGGGTTTATCAGTTGTTCTTTCTTGCCGTAACTGGGATAAACATGCTGCATTTGTTGCACGTTGGTCACAAACTACGCCTACAACTTTCAAATTTATTGATTGTAACGACTCGATAATTTTTATTAATATGATTTTCAAATCAGCTGTGTTTATACCGTGTTTGGTAAAACAATAGGCAATTGGCTGTTTCCAAGGAATTTTTATCCCTTGCACCATAAACACAAGGGCATGATTAGCCAGTTCATTTTTTCTGCCCAAGGATCCTAAATCAACGTAACCAATTGCCTTGTCCTGTGCTTCAACATACGTAAGACCGGGATTTATACTAATCTCATCTAACATTACTATGCACAATTTTTCCGTATCTCTAAATTTATTAATTCTTTTGTCTAATTTCTGTAATAAAGATACATTAACACTAGTATTAAACGGTATATTTCGTAAAATTTGTGATAAAGTTGCTTTCGATGGTAAATTTAAAAACGTTTGCATAAATCTGTAGCACCGTGACCCTCGTTTGTATATCGCCAAAGCATAAACTTTATCCTGCAAAGACCAGCTTTGTCCTCGTTTGTCCCGTTTGGTGTTCCTAATTTGGCTTTCAAGAAAACTTTTCTGTAAATTGTTATATAAATTTGAGAAAAGTTCTGTTGAACTTAATTTATATGCTTTTTTCATTTTATCTTTTGATTGCACAATCCTTTTCTTAAGAACATGTATTTGACTATTCATTCTTTTATTTTGTTTATATAACTTAAATTTTTTCGGTGTAAGATCTGCAACTTTTCTTATATCAATATCGGATAGTGTCAATTTTTTTATTTGTTTCCGTTCCTTAAAAGAAATATCTCTTTCTTTTGAACTTTCAGTACTGAATAACTGGCGCCGTGATTTTGGAGGTACAATTGTAATTGATTTCTTACTGGTTTCTAATGTAACAGGTTCGGAAACAATTATTCTCCTAAAAACAGGAGTAGATGAATTATTTGCGGTAAAAGAAAGATTGAAGTCCGAGGATGTTTCAGGAAGCAGTTCAACATCTTGAAGAGATGTAATAGTAGAAGATAAAATTGATTCAATTTATGTTCCGGCAAGGGTTTCATTTAAATCTGGTGAAGAAAGAGTGAAGTCCGAAGATGTTCTAGGAAGTGCTTCATCATCTTGAAAAGATACAATTGTAGAAGATAAAATTGATTCAGTTGTTCCGGCAAGGGTTTCGTTTAAATCTGGCGAAGATATAGACTTCATTGTAGGAATTGAATTTCTATGCAAGTTTTTTTAAGGGTACTTGTAAAACAACATATATCAAAGTGGTCTTCACAGATATATATTTTTTTTATTATTTTCTTCAGAATTTATAAATTTAAACCACTTTTTTCTTATTACTTCGTTCTTTGGGAACTTAAAAAAATGTTTATTTATAGAATTCGTTTCGTAAACATTCTCACATTGTGGTACTTGGCATTTATATTTCCACATGATTAAAGAAGTGGACGTTGTTTATATATGCATGATCAGGTTAATTACACATGCGTTATATGTATTTTACTTACAAAACTAAAAATAATTTGTCACACACATTTGGGCAATTTACGACGTCAGCATTTATTGTGATTTTTTAAATTTCACATGTAACGAGACAGCTTCCTCGCCATTTGAAAACTCTTTTGAATCTTCTAAAATTGAAAATAAGATACACATGATTTTGGTTGTAATCTACAAACCTGAATTATCTTCCGATAGAGATGTCAATAATTTCTTCTCACTTGAAAACTTGTTTGGACCTTCTAAAATGAAAATAAGACATAGATGATTGAAATAATTTTTTGTATTACTACAAACCTGAATATTCTTTCGATGGCGATGTCACTAATTTTTCCTTTTCCATAGAATTATCTTTCATTATTATTAAATTTCCGTGAAATTTCCACTATAAACTACAAAAGAATTAGGTTAGTAAATGCAAGGAAATCAAATTAGGCACTGATTTATAAAATACTTATATAGTTGATTAATATATATTATGATACTTTATATAAAACCTAAAGTTAATAACTAAATGAATACACATCACTTGAAAATTAATCTAAACTCACCAGTTTGACATATTTGATGTTTACCACAATGTTCACAAAACAAACAGTTTTTAGTTCACCTGGCTTCTCCAGGCAGTTGTGGCGGTGCTGTTGCTAACCTACAGAATCTAGGCGTGAGTTTTATCCCCGTGCACAAGTGTAAGATTCACTTTTCGACTGGGCGCCACTGGTTTAGAAGCGCTAGCTTAAGGCATAAACACTTGAACATGTCTCATCCCTTGGCGACCGCCCTGCCCTTAGTACCGATATAACCACAGTGCCGTGCGCGTGTGAAAATGTCCATAAGAAAAGATTAGCTGCTTGCAGTTCTTATAGGTGAGTGGTAAAACTCGCTGTCATTCTAATTATTATACAGGTATAGTTTGGTGTGGATCACCAGAAGCTTGATTGATATGTTATACACTGCGTGTGTATTTGACATGCATGGTATATGTGAAATATACATTTGTATTATTAGTTTGTGGCCGCAAACGAAGTAGTTTCCTAATTATCCGAAGAGTTGTCTGGGACAACTCTGGGTCCATGGAGCTATATGCTTCGAGGTGTGATAAACACCAAATGAGAGGCTGAGACACACGATAACGTCTGGGACGTTAAGGATGAACCTGGGGTTCATCATGATAGGTCTGGGACCTACATACGTGTGATCGTAAGCCAAACTCTCATAATAGGTGTGGGGCCCATTGACCTCTGGGAGGTCCGAGCTCTGGGAGCTCAACATGTCTGGGACATGCATATGTAGCTATGGTACCGCTAGTGGCTCAGAAATGATTATTCACGAGAGCAGTATTCCAGCAAATCGTCAATGCACTGGGTGTATACTTTTGCGGATAGGGGTACCGGAATCCACGAAGTGTTAGGCTGCATTTAATATGCGGGGCACCTGCCCAAGTCTGGGACTTGGGAGCAACCTTATTCCTGCCCCCCTCTCATCTATCTTATTAGATGATAATGCACGCCTGTGATAATGGTTGTAAATTGGAATGACAATGTGTATTTTATCCCACTTAGGGGAACGCGTCGTAGAGGGCCAGTCCGTCGCTGACAAAGTTGCGTGTGTGGAAAAAGACGCCGATAACAGGTCAAAAAGGTAAGTGAATTGTATATATCAGATTAATGCATGTATTATCGCCTATATATTCTAGTTAAGTGATAAATGAAAAAGATGAACAAAATAAATAAAAACCATAGCTTTTACAAGATCACACGAAATATCACCACATTCATCTAGTACACATTTATACCACAATGCCGAAATACATAATAATCCTAATAAATTCCATTCCATTAAAACAGTGACGTAACCCGGGTCTCTATATGCTTTCCAACGTAGTACGTCAGCCTCATGTATTATGCCAACGTGGAACTTATTTCCGACTTCAAGTGAGGTTATGTACGATACGTACATATTATTAAACTAGTTCAATATATGGAGTTATTACTTATAAAATAAATATTCTAAACTTACCTTTTAAAAACATGAATTGGTAACAGTTCCTTGATTTCAATATTGTCTGTATCTTAACACAATACTTACACGAAAATTACATAAAAATATGAATTATACTATAAATAAACATTAAAACAATGCAAAATCGTCGTTTCAGTCTCTGAAATGCTCAAATATGACGTAAAAACTGTTTCTCAAAACATGTCTCCAAATTACTTGAAAACGTGTTTTCTAGGCGAATTACGTGTTTATAGAGTGTTTTGCAGTAACTTCCATAGTTCAGATCGGCACTATAGCTGCGCTGACGAGTGCACCACGGATTGCCTCCAAAAGCTTGTATTCACTAAATATCAGTGTATTTTGTCTTACTGTACCCTAAATAACCAAGTGCCATCGAAACTACAGGTAGAATATGATTCCAAAGTATTCATGCAAAGTCGTCGTTTCAGACTCTGAAACGCTCAAATATGACGTAAAAACTGTTTCTCAAAACATATCTCCAAATCACTTGAAAACGTGTTTTCTAGGCGAATTACGTATTTTTAGAGTGTTTTGCAGTAACTTCCATAGTTCAGATCGGCACTCTAGCTGCGCTGGCGAGTGCACCACGGAATGCCTTCAAAAGCTTGTATTCACTAAATATCAGTGTATTTTGTCTTACTGTACCCTAAATAACCAAGTGCCATCGAAACTACAGGTAGAATATAAAATATCTTTGCTAGTTGGTTAAATATGATTTCAATTGAATTAGAACAAATAGCCACGAAAATGCACAATAATTTGCGCGAAAAAAACGCTTATTTCGTTATGCACAATACAATGTAAAACTGTCATAGTTGTCCGGTAATGACGGAGGAAAAGCGAGCCACGTCAAGGCCATACCCTCGTAATAAAGGTACCCTAGTTAATCCCTTTTATTGAACACACACACACACACACACACACACACACACAAACACACACACACACACAAACACACACACACACACACACACACACACACACAAATATATACGTCTTTATACATTGAAGTGTATATCCCAACTGCCCAAATATTGTATGAACAAAGTATATTATATATTTAAGACCTAGTCACATCGACGTCAGTACAGTGGCGTACAGGTAAATATTTTATCTTAACTAAAATACATAAAATACACTATAAAATAGATACATATAGTTACAAACACACATATACAGAACCATAACTTACTTATTATACTAATTTTTAATGTCTTGTCATTTGCACTAAAGTTTACAGTATTTACAATACTAAAATAATTCATTAACGGGGAGCAACTATTTTTTTACGTAAAATATTAAATTCCTAGGCCTTAACTAAATGTTTGGTACAGGAAATGGGAAACTACTTAACAATTCTGGTACTATTATTTTGTTGTGGATTATGTCCCAGATGAACATAACTGAAAACATATCTCGCCTGTCTTTAAGCGTATTCACTTTAAACAATCTAGTTTGAATATTATATGAAATCACTAATGGAAATGAGAAGAATCTTTTATAATTCAAAAATTGCAGAAATCTGTTTCGGACATTCTCTAACATATCCATATCTACAAATGAAGTTGGATTGCAAACAACAGAACAGTATTCAAGTAATGATGTACATACAATACATACATACAATACATACATACAATACATACATACAATACATACATACAATACATACATACAATACATACATACAATACATACATACAATACATACATACAATACATACATACAATACATACATACAATACATACATACAATACATACATACAATACATACATACAATACATACATACAATACATACATACAATACATACATACAATACATACATACAATACATACATACAATACATACATACAATACATACATACAATACATACATACAATACATACATACAATACATACATACAATACATACATACAATACATACATACAATACATACATACAATACATACATACAATACATACATACAATACATACATACAA
This sequence comes from Harpalus rubripes, assembly GCA_963082715.1. Lineage (NCBI taxonomy): Eukaryota > Metazoa > Arthropoda > Insecta > Coleoptera > Carabidae > Harpalus > Harpalus rubripes. Next base: position 13,349,671 of record OY720463.1, read on the forward strand.
TACATACATACAATACATACATACAATACATACATACAATACATACATACAATACATACATACAATACATACATACAATACATACATACAATACATACATACAATACATACATACAATACATACATACAATACATACATACAATACATACATACAATACATACATACAATACATACATACAATACATACATACAATACATACATACAATACATACATACAATACATACATACAATACATACATACAATACATACATACAATACATACATACAATACATACATACAATACATACATACAATACATACATACAATACATACATACAATACATACATACAATACATACATACAATACATACATACAATACATACATACAATACATACATACAATACATACATACAATACATACATACAATACATACATACAATACATACATACAATACATACATACAATACATACATACAATACATACATACAATACATACATACAATACATACATACAATACATACATACAATACATACATACAATACATACATACAATACATACATACAATACATACATACAATACATACATACAATACATACATACAATACATACATACAATACATACATACAATACATACATACAATACATACATACACATACAATACATACAATACATACATACATACAATACATACATACAATACATACATACAATACATACATACAATACATACATACAATACATACATACAATACATACATACAATACATACATACAATACATACATACAATACATACATACAATACATACATACAATACATACATACAATACATACATACAATACATACATACAATACATACATACAATACATACATACAATACATACATACATACAATACATACATACAATACATACATACAATACATACATACAATACATACATACAATACATACATACAATACATACATACAATACATACATACATACAATACATACATACAATACATACATACAATACATACATACAATACATACATACAATACATACATACAATACATACATACAATACATACATACAATACATACATACAATACATACATACAATACATACATACATACATACAATACATACATACAATACATACATACAATACATACATACAATACATACATACAATACATACATACAATACATACATACAATACATACATACAATACATACATACAATACATACATACAATACATACATACAATACATACATACAATACATACATACAATACATACATACAATACATACATACAATACATACATACAATACATACATACATACACATACATACATACATACAATACATACATACAATACATACATACAATACATACATACAATACATACATACAATACATACATACAATACATACATACAATACATACATACAATACATACATACAATACATACATACAATACATACATACAATACATACATACAATACATACATACAATACATACATACAATACATACATACAATACATACATACAATACATACATACAATACATACATACAATACATACATACAATACATACATACAATACATACATACAATACATACATACAATACATACATACAATACATACATACAATACATACATACAATACATACATACAATACATACATACAAATACATACATACAATACATACATACAATACATACATACAATACATACATACAATACATACATACAATACATACATACAATACATACATACAATACATACATACAATACATACATACAATACATACATACAATACATACATACAATACATACATACAATACATACATACAATACATACAATACATACATACAATACATACAATACATACATACAATACATACATACAATACATACATACAATACATACATACAATACATACATACAATACATACATACAATACATACATACAATACATACATACAATACATACATACAATACATACATACAATACATACATACAATACATACATACAATACATACATACAATACATACATACATACATACATACATAACAATACATACATACAATACATACATACAATACATACATACAATACATACATACAATACATACATACAATACATACATACAATACATACATACAATACATACATACAATACATACATACAATACATACATACAATACATACATACAATACATACATACAATACATACATACAATACATACATACAATACATACATACAATACATACATACAATACATACATACAATACATACATACAATACATACATACAATACATACATACAATACATACATACAATACATACATACAATACATACATACATACATACATACAATACATACATACAATACATACATACAATACATACATACAATACATACATACAATACATACATACAATACATACATACAATACATACATACAATACATACATACAATACATACATACAATACATACATACAATACATACATACATCATACATACAATACATACATACAATACACATACAATACATACATACAATACATACATACAATACATACATACAATACATACATACAATACATACATACAATACATACATACAATACATACATACAATACATACATACAATACATACATACAATACATACATACAATACATACATACAATACATACATACAATACATACATACAATACATACATACAATACATACATACAATACATACATACAATACATACATACAATACATACATACAATACATACATACAATACATACATACAATACATACAATACATAATACAATACATACAATACATACATACAATACATACATACAATACATACATACAATACATACATACAATACATACATACAATACATACATACAATACATACATACAATACATACATACAATACATACATACAATACATACATACAATACATACATACAATACATACATACAATACATACATACAATACATACATACAATACATACATACAATACATACATACAATACATACATACAATACATACATACAATACATACATACAATACATACATACAATACATACATACAATACATACATACAATACATACATACAATACATACATACAATACATACATACAATACATACATACAATACATACATACAATACATACATACAATACATACATACAATACATACATACAATACATACATACAATACATACATACAATACATACATACAATACATACATACAATACATACATACAATACATACATACAATACATACATACAATACATACATACAATACATACATACAATACATACATACAATACATACATACAATACATACATACAATACATACATACAATACATACATACAATACATACATACAATACATACATACAATACATACATACAATACATACATACAATACATACATACAATACATACATACAATACATACATACAATACATACATACAATACATACATACAATACATACATACAATACATACATACAATACATACATACAATACATACATACAATACATACATACAATACATACATACAATACATACATACAATACATACATACAATACATACATACAATACATACATACAATACATACATACAATACATACATACAATACATACATACAATACATACATACAATACATACATACAATACATACATACAATACATACATACAATACATACATACAATACATACATACAATACATACATACAATACATACATACAATACATACATACAATACATACATACAATACATACATACAATACATACATACAATACATACATACAATACATACATACAATACATACATACAATACATACATACAATACATACATACAATACATACATACAATACATACATACAATACATACATACAATACATACATACATACAATACATACATACAATACATACATACAATACATACATACAATACATACATACAATACATACATACAATACATACATACAATACATACATACAATACATACATACAATACATACATACAATACATACATACAATACATACATACAATACATACATACAATACATACATACAATACATACATACAATACATACATACAATACATACATACATACATACATACATACAATACATACAATACAACATACATACATACAATACATACATACAATACATACATACAATACATACATACAATACATACATACAAATACATACATACAATACATACATACAATACATACATACAATACATACATACAATACATACATACAATACATACATACAATACATACATACAATACATACATACAATACATACATACAATACATACATACAATACATACATACAATACATACATACAATAATACATACAATACATACATACAATACATACATACAATACATACATACAATACATACATACAATACATACATACAATACATACATACAATACATACATACAGAACATACATACAAAACATACATACAATACATACATACAATACATACATACAATACATACATACAATACATACATACAGAACATACATACAAAACATACATACAATACATACATACAATACATACATACATACAATACATACAAACATACATACATACAATACATACATACATACAATACATACATACAATACATACATACAATACATACATACAATACATACATACAATACATACATACAATACATACATACAATACATACATACAATACATACATACAATACATACATACAATACATACATACAATACATACATACAATACATACATACAATACATACATACAATACATACATACAATACATACATACAATACATACATACAATACATACATACAATACATACATACAATACATACATACAATACATACATACAATACATACATTCAATACATACATACAATACATACATACAATACATACTCGTACATACAATACATACATACAATACATACTCGTACATTCAATACATACATACAATACATACATACAATACATACATACAATACATACATACAATACATACATACAATACATACATACAATACATACATACAATACATACATACAATACATACATACAATACATACATACAATACATACATACAATACATACATACAATACATACATACAATACATACATACAATACATACATACAATACATACATACAATACATACATACAGAACATACATACAAACATACATACAATACATACATACAATACATACATACAGAACATACATACAAAACATACATACAATACATACATACAATACATACATACAATACATACATACAATACATACATACATACAATACATACATACAATACATACATACAATACATACATACAATACATACATACAATACATACATACAATACATACATACAATACATACATACAATACATACATACAATACATACATACAATACATACATACAATAACATACATACAATACATACATACAATACATACATACAATACATACATACAATACATACATACAATACATACATACAATACATACATACAATACATACATACAATACATACATACAATACATACATACAATACATACATACAATACATACATACAATACATACATACAATACATACATACAATACATACATACAATACATACATACAATACATACATACAATACATACATACAATACATACATACAATACATACATACAATACATACATACAATACATACATACAATACATACATACAATACATACATACAATACATACATACAATACATACATACAATACATACATACAATACATACTCGTACATACAATACATACATACAATACATACTCGTACATTCAATAATACATACAATACATACATACAATACATACTCGTACATACAATACATACATACAATACATACATACAATACATACATACAATACATACATACAATACATACATACAATACATACATACAATACATACATACAATACATACATACAATACATACATACAATACATACATACAATACATACATACAATACATACATACAATACATACATACAATACATACATACAATACATACATACAATACATACATACAATACATACATACAATACATACATACAATACATACA